>CM067370.1:145790621-146387953 GCA_034401795.1 Chaetoderma sp. LZ-2023a
TTGTGTCACCAATAGGTTCCGGCATTTCTGGCATCATTTGTGACATCATATGTGGCATCATTTGTGGCATCATTTGTGCAAGATTTAGTTGCATATTCCCCCGGGCGGACATAGCTCTAAGTGGATTAGCGCCAGCTGGCAGTATAGGATTAACACCTGTAATCGCTCCTAAATAATAATAATAATAATAATAATAATAATAATAATAATAATAATAAGAAGAAGAAGAAGAAGAAGAAGAAGAAGAAGAAGAAGAAGAAGAAGAAGAAATCAACTTGCTTCAAATGTTTAGCGAAGAAGCTAACGGAGCTTAGGAGGCTCGCAGTGGACAAGACACCGTGCAAACAGTTGATGAAAATCTGATTGCAGTGGAAAGAAGTTTTCACTTCCTCAGCTGCAAGGAGAACGCAGCCACTCATCATCATCATCATCATCATCATCATCATCATCAATAGAGCTAGTGATAGCATATCTAGCGATCTGAAACTCGGTCCCATTTAATATCACTATTATCAACCGCGTCGAAAATTATCACATTGGTGCAAATATGATACTTTTCGTCGAGTTTGATAATGGTGATATTAAATGAGACCGAGTTTGATATGAAATGAAATGATTTATTTACACCCCAGACCACGTTCCATGGTACATGGGAGATATATATATATATATATATAGTGGTTACATGGAGTAGTAGCTAGTATACATTATACCTACAATTTTTCTTGCCGAATACAATATACACATATACATGTTGTTGTTGGTGTTGTTGTTGTTGTTGTTGTTGTCGTCGTCGTCGTCGTCGTCGTTCTTGTTATTCTTGTTCCTGTTGTTTGTCGTTGTCGTCGTCATTGCTGTTGCCGTTGTTTTTGTTGAAGTTGTTGTTACTGCAGTAGTAGTTGATGTAGTAGTAGTAGTTGTTGTTGTTGTTGTTGTTGTTGTTGTTGTTGTTGATGACGGTGATGATGTTGTTGTTATTGTTGATCTTCTTCGTGTTGTTGATGTTCTTGTTGGTGTTGCTCATGTTGTTGGTATTCATTCGAAGTCGTCGTGGTCAATACTTTGTATCGTTGGTGTCGTCATTGTTGGTGTTGCTGCTATCGTCGCCGTCTTCACCATCCGCGTCGTCTTCGGCGTTATTGTCGCTTACTATCAATGCTGTTCTCTTGCTATCTCAACGCCCTGTTTCGATAGGTAAGTGATGGTTTGTTGTTCGGAAATGGGTAAGAGTAATTCTCTGGTAATCGGTTAGATGGAGTAGATAATATTCTAGTTCGAACTGTGTTTTGAATGCGTGATATATTTTCCCTTTCCACGAGTTTGACATTTGTCATTCCCATCCTTGGATATATTGGTCCCTGAGAACTTGTTTGTCGTTTGTCGTCATGTTTATATTTTGTGCAGTTTGATGTGTCCACAGATAGCTGTACCAGGTGTCGTCTAAAATATTTTTTACTTTAATTAACCACCTATATTGAGTTCCATTTTGTGAGTAATCTGCGAACATATATCTATAAAGTGTTGTTGACAGCTTTGTTTCTTTTCCACTCAGAAGTTTTTGCCAAAATTTTATTATACGATGTTTAACCTGTATAGATATTGGTAGCTCGCCCATTTCACCTAGCAACATATGCGTTGGTGTACTACGCTTAACTTTTAAAAAAAGTCTAATAAAATCAGTTTTTACCTGGTCCAGTTGATCGCAGCATTCAATTCCAACTACTTCAGAGCCATATAGAAGGATCGGGTCTACAAATTGGCAGTCAATGGGTAAGTCTAATCTGCGAGCATTTTTGAGTCGGGAATATACTGCTTTGCGTGATTGTTCACAAATGTGCTTGCACGGTTTTGTAAACTTACCATTGATAGACATAATAATTCCAAGGTAGTTATATTCATCGCATATGTCTATTTTATTTCCATTAATATAAAAATTTAATCTTTCATAGTAACGTTTAGTACTGCCAAAAATAATTATTTCAATTTTATAAAAATTTACTTTAAGCTTCCATTTATCGGCATACATTCCAAAGGCATTTAGCGTTTTTCGAATTTCAATTTGGCTATCGCTCATAAGGAGTATGTCATCAGCACATAGTAGTAACACAATCTTGAACAATACGTCTAGATCATTATGTACACAGTTGAGCTTGATTGGGTTCACGGTGTTACTCTCGAGATAGCTCTCAAGATAATGTAGACAGATAGAGAATAAAATTGGTGATAAATATTCACCCTGCCTGACGCCGCAATTGTATATACATATTTCGGATAGTTCACCGTTTACCGTAACCATGAGCTTGATGTTCATATACATGTTGCGTATAAACTGAAACACCTTTCCTTCGATATTATGTTTGATTAGTTTTCCCCATAGGCCTTTTCTCCAAACCTTGTCGAAAGCCATTGCAAAATCAATAAAAGTGCTGTATAATCTGTTCTTTCTCTTTTTGAATATTTCTATTAGTGAGGATAAAGTAAAGCTATGATCGGTTGTAGAGTAATCTTGTCTGAAACCTGCCTGATTTTCAGACAGACTGGATTACCTCCAGAAATATAGCAATTCTGTTTGCTATGATTGAGCTAAAGACCTTCCCCAAACATCTTAGTAATGTGATAGGCCTGTAGTTTTTTAGTTCGTTGATGTCACCCTTTTTCTTATATATTTCCACTATTATTCCTTCTGTCCAGCTATCTGGTATTTCACCACTGTACAGGACCTTATTGAAGACGTGAATATAGATGTTGATCATTATATTTTTTGTTGCCTTTATATATTCGTTTGCAATACCATCTATTCCTGCGGCTTTGTTGGTTTTCAGGTTTTTAATAGCAGTATAGATTTCGTTTTCGTTGATCGGGATACTCAGATCTGGGCTATCACCACTTGTTGTTGGAGGTTCAACTATATTCTCATCGGCATTATCACCTTCATTTCTATTTACATTTAAAAAATATTCATACGTGTCGTTTATGTCTATTGGACATATATTGTTACTTTTCTGGTTAATTAAGTTCCAATATGCCTTTGGGTTCTTGCTACTCATTTCTCTAATTTTGATCCTAGTATTCTGTTTATACTGGTTGTTTACTTTTATTATTGTTCGCTTATACGCTTTGCTCGCATCAATCATGGTTTGTCTGTTCGCATCAGTTCTATTAAGTGTGTAATCTTTCCTGACTTTAGTGCAGTGGTTCCTAGCTTGTTGGCATTTCAAATTGAACCATGGCTTATCATCTTTATTAGTTTTTAACTGATATTGGGTGGCCGCCCCAAATGATGTCTGTGCTGATTGCTTGAAGATGTTGGAAATACTGTGTATGATTTCATTCAAAGGCACATTATTTATGTTACCATCAGCGATTTGCACATTTATTTCAGCTAATTTAGGGTGTTGTTGTACTGTTCTAACAAAACCATCCTGTTTGTAATTTGTCCACTTTACACGGAGGAGCCTTTCATTCTTATTTTGCTTTTCATTAATAAGACTTTCTTGTACCAATATATTTCGGTGACAGTTAAGGGTTACAGTAAGCGGGTAGTGCTTATCAGATAATATGGGGCAGAATTCTCCTACATTGATGTCTGATATATATATATTTGTAGAATATAAACTGATATTTTTAACAATTGTCCAATAAAGTTGATCCATGTCTGAGCCTAACCAGTTTAAACTCGCCATTTTGCGCCGTTCGTTTTCGTCGCTGTGACACTAAAAATTCTGACCAATGCACCAGAAAAAATAATGACAAACAAAAATTCCTTACTTCGGATTTGAATTTACTGTCAATCCAACTTTTATTATTTCTGCACTATCGTTTGAATTTACAAAGCTCTTTCATAAGTAGGTAGTATATAGGTCTATATTACAAAATTTAAACCATCAGCGTAATGTGTTCCGCCTTGTTTACATCTTAGCCGTCATCGTCGCTAGGAAACATTTGCGGTGCCACAGGACATGTGAGATTATTAAGAGTATCAATTATAATGTTTCTTACACACTATCTAACCAATGCAAATCTTTCATTGAATGGTATCCGTGTGTTAATAGCGAGAAATATCAAGCCGACTGAAAGCATTTCTTATAGGCTATGACAAATGGATTATCTGAAACGAGGTCCCATTTAATATCATTATTATCAACCCAGTCGAAAATTATCGCATTGCACGAGCTTTAGCGAGTATTTACATCTAATCCAACTTGCGTCAAATTTACAAATATATTTCATAACCTTGTTGACATTTTCACCGTCATCGTTGCTAGGAAACATTCGCTGCGTCGCAGGGCATCTGTGATTATGACGCATTATATAACCAGTGAAAATATTTTAAATACGGCATCTAATAAATGAACATCTTTTTTACACGTTGTAAATGTGTATTCATTGATCGCATTGCAAAATGTATTTTTCAGTCATTCATAAAAGTATAAATCAGTCATAGTAAGCTAATTTTAACACAGTACGGTACACGCTCGAGTAATACAATTCTTATTACAGTCGTATCCAGCGGTACATCTAGCTGGAATGCATACGCTACAGAGATGTATCACCATATTTGGAATGCACACGCTTGGGTGAGATATGCATGGACAATGGTATAGATATGCGTATTTGATTCCACATCCGGTTCCATGTTAATATCATCCAGATGTCTTCATTTATCACTGTCCTTATATGTTACTCACGCATACGCACACAAACTCATTGACGCACGCACACACACGCACGCACCCGCCGTGTAGAGTGTGGTGAGTACCGGCCTGTTACATATTGAAAATAGTCCACAGGTTTTTCTTCATTGTTTTGTCCTGAATACTATAGTGGAATATATTTCTCTATTGTTATATCGCTCACAATTAAACAGAAAGTGATTCTCATCCCCACCTTCATTACCTCTGGGACAAAGTCGCTCATTTCTATCTATTCCAATCCATCTTTGAGTTTCAATGGCGAGTCGGTGGTTAAGTGTTCGCAAATGCAGAAGCGTTAATGCTTCCCTGTATGGGAGACATTTTAAATAATTTTCTAACTGGAATTTTGTATTTATTACAATGTAGAAGTTTAATCGTGTTGACTGGTTCATTCTCTAGTCCACTCCTCGATGACATTTTGTTCTAGTGAGCGTTTCGTTAGCTGGACTAGCTGCTTGCCATTTATTATCTCATATGTAACATGACCAACGATTTCTAAAATAGTTTTAATCGTTTCAATCCATTTAATTTGTATGTTGTGTCTAGTTGCAAAGTCTATACACAGGGAGTAGAGCCCAGACGATAGTTTACCATGTCCACCATTTACTAGGCCCGTACAAAATCATATCAGTTTATTGTTATGAGAAGTGGAAATTTCCCAGGCTCGCCGTATATCATGGCATGTTTAAAAACCTTAATTGGCATGTTTCTACTTGTGTAGGGTTCTCAAAACCCCAGATTTCTGATCAATAAAGTAATATAGATGTAATCATTGTATCAAATAATGTTGTTTGTAAATCAATAGGTATGTCATGTTGGATCATTTTGCCTATCAATGAGTATATAGCGTTTGCTCCTTGTTTACAGTTTCTTGTTCTACAGTTTGTGAATGTTCCATTTGATTTTAATAAAATGCCTAGATATAGATATTCATAAACTATTTCAAGTTCGGCCCCCGCTCCATACATTAAAACTTAGAGAAGTATTCAATTTATTCTTAGAAAAAATTATCACCTTAGTGTTCACAGTATTAAATTGTAATCGGCAGTCTATGCAATATTTAACGCATTCTGCATGTCTCCAGGTGAATCAGCCGTGTCCGTATCATGCACGCACAATAGAATTATAAGACGGAGGTACAGGTTTAAGTTTTCTTCGGCCATTCAGTTCATTTATAGAATTAAGACCCGTTTTGGATTTTTCACATAGGTACACTTCTAGATCTGTGACAAAAATTGAATATAGATTTTTGATCACCTTGTCATACAACTACATTACTCGTGATGAACTCCGAGTTGGTTTGGTTATGAGTAACATAAGACTTGATACCTTTATACATATTGTATACAATTTTGTAACATTTTGCAGTTATTTTTTGCTTCAATAATTTTTCTAGAGAGCGGCCCTCCACACTTTATCGAAAGCTTGTTTAAAGTCGATGAACGTGCAGAATAATTTCTTTTTCTGCTCAAAGAGCAGTTCTTTTATTAGATAAATGCAACTAGTATTGTCAAGAGAGGTGGTCCTATTATTCCTGAATCCAGTTTGCGCCTCTGAAATCTTTCAGTCTCGTTTAAAATAGCTGTGAACAATTAATTATTTGCCTAAACAGCTTAACAGGATTATAGGGTGGGAGATAGTTCGACTGATCACATGGGTCGCCCTTATTTTTTTATTTTGGTATGATTTTTTTCAATAAGCCATTCATCGGGAACATGTCCACTATCGAAAACCAGATTAAATAAACATTCAAAAATTGGTAGCATAGTATCAGCTGTTGACTTTCTCCATTCAGTATTTTATTTATTTTCTTTAGGATTTTGTTGACGCGTTATTGGACAATCAAGTTCTCCACAGTCTGGTATATCAAATGTTTGGTTATCATTTCGGTATTCGTTATCTTCATCCTAGTTTATATTTTTGAAATGCTGAAATAATGTTTGGAGATCTATTTTAGCATTTTGTTGGTTTCCTTTTGAATTTTCGTTAAACAGTTTCCAAAAAGCTTTACTATCACACTTTTGTATTTTCCTTAAAGGAAGCGAAAATGGAAATAACAACTGATGTGTATTGGTAATTTAAAAGCATTTACTAAATCTAGGATCGCTTAACTTTGAGCCAATTAATGACTTCGTTCGCACTCCGCCAGGTGTCAACTATGTGTGTGTGCGGGTATATCGCATAGGCCTACCTCAATATAATGAAAGCGCACCTGGATATAGTTTTGTAAGCGGTATGAATAGTATTCTCCATAGGCGCCGATGTAGAGCGATTAACTCAGTACTGTTAATTCACTATTAATCCTTTTGAACACATTATATTTGAAAGTCACTTTTTCTGGTGGAAGCGACAAGTTTCGGTCAAAATGATTTCAAAATACACTGCTGGTTTCCAAGGTCGCAATATGATGCCTACTGAATATTTTGAAATTCGTGTGATCGAATGTACCCAGTCTTTGGAAACAACAACTTTCAGTCAAAGTGTTTTAAAACTAGACATTATTTTACCTGTAGGACGTAGTGGCTAATCAGCTTAACGCGAATATAACTGAGGTTATATGACCCGCTGTAGCGGGTATTATTTATTCGCTAGGTATACACTAGAGCACATATGTCCAGCTCCGTCACTAATTGGTTCCCACCAGAGTGACAAAAATGGTATTTAGCTGCTTTTTTCTAATTATTCTGATTTCTTTCTGTTTTACTGGGGTTATAGATTGATTATTATATAACGCTGTCATTGAAGAGCATATTATATCCCCCTGATCCTTTCCTTTAAATGTTCGTGGACCTGGTGATGTACTGTCTCAACGTGCTTCTTAAATGTACTTTTGTACTTTGCGCTCGCCCTTTTTAGGTGTTGTTTATTGTTGTCTGATTTGTTTGACTATAGGTCTTTCTCGTTGTATGGCATCCCTTGCGTTTCTTGGCACACTCTTTTCCGAACCATGGTTTGTTATTTTCCTTCTTCTTGCCAAGATACTTATTTTTTCGGCCAAAAGTTTGCTCCGCAGTTTCAGTAAATAGTTTTGCAATCCTGTTTACCACATTGGTTATATTTTGTTGTGTATTGTTAGTTTGAGTGTCTACCAATAAGTCTTGTAGTTTCTCCGATTCCAGATTCGATTGAAAGTTTGTTTTTTTGGTTTCCTGCAGGGTTGGGGCAAATGTACTCATGTACTCAGTGCTCGTGTACTCGAGTACAGATTTTCAAGTACTCGCATGTACTTAGTACACATGCCCTTTTATGAGTGCATGTACATATACTCAGCCTCTAAAGTACTCATAGTTGTTCTTGGGTACATACTCTGCATTTGTACTTTTGAGTACTTAAGAGTACATGCTGAGGACTTCATTATCTACATAAAGTTATATGCATAATTTATCTTCTGCATTCAAAATTCCAAGCACTGGTTCTCAGAAATGGCTGAGAGATGATAAGAAATCTAATAAATATGTGAAAACAATTTGACTAACTTCATGATAACTGTTCAAAATTTTGAAATTAATTTGCCGAGTAATATGTTCTCATAGTGATTTGTTTTAAAAAGCTGTTTTAAAATTGAAATTCTGGATGTTCGCCTGTAAAAAGGCAATTTCTGTAGTATGTATACTTAGAGGGAATAAGATAAGCATTTGACACTTACACTAATGAAATCTTTTTATCTAAATTTCAAGGCTGTCATAGAGGAAACTGTTGAATATTTTAAACATAAATTGTCTAAAATCAATTGCTGCTTGAGCCAGCAACTGCTTCCAGCCAAATTAATTTCAAAATATGTAAGACTTACCTTTTAATTTGGTTTGAAATTAAGTTTCTGGATGTTTGTGTTGGAAATGACAATTTGTGTAGGTATGTTAATAGGGAATAAAAGTAAATACCTAGCATTTTAAACATTGCACTATTGAAACCCTCTTTATCTCCCTTGCAAAGCAGTCATACAGGTGAACTGTTATATATTTTCAAAATAAGGTGTTTGGAAACCATAATTCAAAAGAATAAAAATTGTCATTTATCGTCATTTATCATTGAAAGGGTTAAGAGATGTAGGATGGAAGATTAGAACAGATGTGCAAACACCCCCCCCCCCCCCCAGATAACGCAGCTTACTGGGCCGATGCTGGGCCGATACTGAAAGTATCGGCCCGGGATCGGCCCAGCATCGGCCCAGTAAGCTGCGCTATTAGGGACGCCTTATATGTCAACAAATACCTGGCCTGGGAACTTATACTCAGGACTACTGATAAGATAGAAATCCGTGCGGGAAAGTATGCCGCTAGAGATGGAATATGCTGACGATATGGACTTCATAGAAGAGGAAAAGAAACCCATTGACGAACTTCTACGAATAGCTGCAAACAAACTAAAAATTGAGAATCTGTTTATGAATTAATCCAAAACAGAGTTCACCCACATATACTTATCTACGAAGCATGAAACTAAAGAAAATGACGATGCACTTCGTGGCGGTGAGCCATGGAGGAAAAGTAAAATCCTGGGCGCACTGCTTTGCAGTACTGCTGACATTGTTGCACGCTGCGTCATGGGGAACATAGCTTTCCAGTCACTCTGGAAGCTATGGATTCGTAGATCAAAGATGCCCTTGATAAAAAGGCTACGTTTATACAATGCAACCTGTGTATCCTTGATGCTGTATAGCTGTAACAGCTTTGCAGCTCCAAAGCCAGCTCTAAACAAACTCGATGCCTGCCACTACAAACACCTACGCACCATCACTGGACACCCATGGCCAGACAGCATAATTTCCAATGATGCACTATACAAGATGTGCACTACGTCGCCGCTGTCTATAAGAGTAGCCTAGCAAAGATGGGCCATGTTTGGCCATGTGCTAAGGATGCCAGAAGACACACCAGCACAGAGAGCCTTGGAATTCGCCCTACTCGGAGACAGCAAATACAAAGCCAGGAGAGGACGTTATTGCATAAATCCGCTAAGTGTGCTATGAGGTGACCTCAAGAAAGCAGGACTCGGTACACTCAAGTCAAGAATGGACTTGAGGAAGCTTAGGATTTCGGCTGAGAACAAGACACAGTGGGCAAAAGTGAAGAAGGACTGATTGCAGATGTGGAATGTTTCTACTACTACAGCCGAAGAATACAGTAATCATACATACTGATAAGATACCATTCATGCATGATAGTCCTGACAGTCACAATGGACAAAGAAGTTATTGGTTTGATTGGCGTCTATCGAGTCCCTGATTCCAGGCCACATTCACGCCATTCTGGGCTGGTTTTATTTTAGTCTATTATTAGTAACTTCCCCAGTTTTCACGCTGGTACCCATTTATACTCGGGGGTGGAAAGAGGCAAAGAGGAGTGAAGGCGATTACCTATGCTTCCACCCATTGTCAGTCAGCCGAACAGAGATTCGATCCCGAAGTCACAGCTCTGCTCGTTACAGCCTCAGCTAACATCTCCTCTACAGATTAGACAAAGCCAATTATTTCTGGCTCTATATACCTCCAAACTCGTAACCCCTTCACACCCAATCAAGCGAAAAAGGCCTTTTGCAATAGTCGTAGGAAAATGTCAATTTGCAGACCAGGAGAGGATTAGTTCTGTTATCGATTCAGTTATTCCAGTGGTAAATTAAAAAAAAATAGTTTTCTCTTGGTCTGCAAATTGACATTTCTCAACGCCACTGCTGAGGCCATTTTTTGCTGATGAGTGTTTAAGGCTTAATAAACATAGGCTACTCTAAATTTAGCAATAAAAATGGAAAACACAAAAGGAGCTTAGGATGCCTGTAACCGCCAAGACATTGTGGAGAAGGTTGACGAAAACAGACTGGGAGTGCATATGAAAGAAATTATCCCCACTCATTTCATCATTATCATCTACGTGGTGTCTGCTAATGAATTGTTATTATTACACCATGATACTCGTCCACACCACGACCGGTTTGGCCATTTTGGGGGCACATCACGCATAGGCAGAATTACAACCTGAAACCGTTGGTTACTAGTTGGCATCAGCACCACATGAGCATAGGTGTTACGTGGTGTGTCGGTGTCTGATAGGCCGTAATTAGCCAACAGCCAAACCAGAGTTGATATTGCGTGCATAATGTGACGAGCCAACTTTCACCCGAACGATGATACACAGACACCACATTTGTATCCACATAGGTTTGTTACCAACGTTTCAGAAACATTCTGCGACAAAATTTCCAAAACAATGTTTCGTGACGAATATTTTGGTCTATTAGCGGTTTTGAAACTTTTTTTGTCTTTCGGCAACAATGATTCTGAAACCTGCTTGCTGTATGCCCCGCGCGCGTTGCTCTACGCGAATCGCATACGTGTATGTATCTGACAGTTATCACATGACTCTTTCTGACGTCATGATTTACATACCCGCAACGTGGATAGAATCCATTGATTATAATCAAAATCAGATTGAATGAGATACATGTATGTCTGAAAGATTAGCTGCTAAACGTTGTTGATGGTTGACGATGGCAAAGACAACGCGACGACGACGCCACGACGACGACTGGCTTTGATGCTGGTGTTAATGATGGTCCTACACGAGTTGCTGGTGATAATGATGGTCCTACACGTGTTGCTGGTGATGAAAATGGCCCTACACGTGTTGCTGGTGATGATGATGGTCCTACACGTGTTGCTGGTGATGATGATAATCCTACACGTGTTGCTGGTGTTAATGATGGTCCTACACGTGTTGCTGGTGATAGTGATGGTCATACACGTGTTGCTGGTGATAATGATGGTCCTACACGTGTTGCTGGTGATAGTGATGGTCATACACGTGTTGCTGGTGATAATGATGGTCCTACACGTGTTGCTGGTGGTAATGATGGTTCTACAAGTGTCGATGGTGATAAGGATGGTTATACACGTGTTGCTGGTGATAATGATGGTCCTACACGTGTTGCTGGTGATAGTGATGGTCATACACGTGTTGCTGGTGATAATGAGGGTCCTACACGTGTTGCTGGTGATAATGAGGGTCCTACACGTGTTACTGGTGATAATGATGGTCCTACAAGTGTCGATGGTGATAATGATGGTCATACACGAGTTGCTGGTGATAATGATGGTCCTACACGTGTTGCTGGTGATGATGATAGTCCTACACGTGTTGCTGGTGATGATGATGGTCCTACACGTGTTGCTGGTGATGATGATAGTCCTACACGTGTTGCTGGTGTTAATGATGGTCCTACACGTGTTGCTGGTGATAGTGATGGTCATACACGTGTTGCTGGTGATAATGATGGTCATACACGTGTTGCTGTTGATAATGATCGTCCTACACGTGTTGCAGGTGATAATGATCGTCCTACACGTGTTGCTGGTGATGATGATAGTGTTTTGCTTACTCGTAATAATGCTCGTAGTCGTCTTGAAGATGGTGGAATTTATGTTTCTTGTGGGAGAGTTGTTGTTGTTGTTGTTGTTGTTGTTGTTGTTGTTGGTGGTGGTGTTGTTGTTGCAGCATCTGCTACCGCCGCCGCTGCTGATGTAGTAGTAGTAGTAGTAGTAGAAGTAGTAGTAGTAGTTTTTGTTGTTGTTGTTTGTTTGTTTGTTTGTTTGTTTGTTGTTGTTGTTGTTCATATAATTACGTACCTATGTCGATTGCCTGTCCATTAGTGAGATAGAGTTGAGCTAGGAAGGTCACCGCCACCGTGATGAGAATGATGAAATGACGCGACATCTGAATTAAAACACATACCAAATTTACATTAACTCTCTGCGGGCTCAATTTCTGCAGATTACATTTTCCACGGGCCTTAACTCTGGATATATTGGATATTTTGAAAATAACTTGATTAGTTATTTCCCATTGAAAATATTGGCTGGTGGCTTGCAGCGGTGAGACAAAACAATGTGGTATTCTGGGATTCGGCAATAAAACTAAACGTTTAAATTCAATTCATTTCAATTCAATTTATTTACACCCAGGCCACAATGTGGCATATGGGGTCCATTAATACATACATTTACACGGTCAATGGCGGTTACATGGAATGCTTGCAATTATTATTATTATTATTATTATTATTTTTATTATTATTATTATTATTATTATTATTATTATTATTATTATTATTTCAACATAATATAAGTACCTAGGTAATCAGAACTCCCTCAAATTTAAAGGCGCACCTCCACGCCAGGACATCTGAGGACCAAATCGTGAAACCTGCATACCCACGGAGGCTCACATTGGGCATCCAAATGTAAGTAGGACGAGGACGATAACCCCACTCAGTAAAAATCAATATAATCCTCTCCTTTGTCAAATTGAGTTGAATTTGGGACACATAATCCCAATTCAAAATACATCAACCACACGGTACAAAGTTACCACGTGACAGGACCCACCCGGCCACACCACATCGGACACACAACCTAACATTTAGAGATTTAAAGCTCGAAAAATATCTAGTCTCGCCCAGGAAAACTATAAAAAATACTCTGTAAAGATCGAACCAGCAACCACCGACTACCTATAGAAGAGGGGAGGAAGGCCCTATGCAGGTATCGTTCCCAGACATTCACGTTTATGCAATCTATGCGACCTAAATGTACTGGACGACGGATTCCACTATATATTTGAGTTTTTCAAGTTTCAAGTTTTATTTGATATCCCAGGTCACATCGGGACATATGGGACACAAATATACATAATACATATTAAACATTGCAAGTTAACACCGTCATCACAATTATTATTATTATTATTATTATTATTATTATTATTATTATTATTATTATTATTATTATTATTATTATATATTATTATTATTAACAACAGGCACTTCTTTTTCTTTCTTTTTTTAAGTCAAATAACATAATGTTACGCGGACTGCATTTTGCTAGGCAAGCTTTGACGTAAAAACGCTGCTAGATTTATTGACCGATCACGATTAGCTAAGCACGGATCATTTTAAGCGTGTTGGAATCGACTTGAAAACTTTGAAATCCAAATTCCCCGAATCTATATTTCAGAGTAATTAAACAGGAAACCTCTTGAAAACTTTGGAGCTAACCCGACTGTGGACTTTTGCCGCCTATGGCAGCAACAGTTTACGCGCAGACTGGCCCCAAAACTCTCAACAGAGTGTTTACTAACTCGTAAATTTATCAGAAACACGTGATTGCGCGCTCGTGACGGACGTTTCGATTTTCCATGACAGAGCAGTACGTCAATTATGATTGTGGCGACAGTTAACTAGGGACGTAATTTTGTTATGTCGTGATATCCAGTAGTAGTAGTAGTAGTAGTAGTCGAAGTGAACGCACGCGTTTATTTAGCTCTGCAATTGCTGCCCGAATTTGCTAGTTTCTAGCGCGATTTTGTAGATAAATTTTATACATATATTTCGTATTAGCATTTCCTTTCAAACTTTATATTTAATTTGTAAATTCTTGTCTTGGTTGGAGCGCATTTTGTGTCTCTATTTCCTAAAGGCATTCCTCTTAGCTGGCGGTTTTCGCCATTTAATAGGGCTCCTCTTACTGTGGTCAATGCAATACATTTCTCCCCGCGCCGGTCTGCTATTTCTATAGATCGTAGGCTAGCGCATTGTATTTGGCAAGATCGCTTGAGTGAGTGGATTTAATTCCTTTGTCATTTGTAAGCACACGCCTAGTTCTTTAACTATATTACTCCTTATAGTCAGTTGGCTGTCCCCGGTCAACTCGAACAGACTAACAAATATATGACTTGACTATTTAATCATATATTTGTTAGCATACTTTAATCGGCTAGGTGTTAGTGAACCACTTAGAAAGTGGTTCAAACTAACAAATATACGACTGTACTCTCTATTCGTATATTTGTTGGTAGACGTCAGGGTTTCAAAAGGGGACACTATTTATTTAGTGTTTAGCTCTTTCCCCGACGTCTTGGTGTTATATATTTGTATTATATATTGTAGTAGTATGGGGTTCCTCTTTTTATAAAACACCATGGCAACCTCATATAAGCGTACCCTGAGTCTTAAAATCACGACAAAGGCTTGGGGTATTTCTGCAATTGAGGTGTATCATGGGTTGAAGGATGTAGTTGGGGCAGGGCCACGGGTCCTTCAAGGTCTCGTTAATGTTTCCAAATCTGTATGGAATGTCACCGTAGTTAATGAAAGTGTGAAGGAAAAGTTGCTCGACGAGGTCCTTGTCGTGAAGGGTGAGGTGTGTAATGTGGAGGAAATAGATTCTGATCGTCTATTAGTCAAGATGAAGGTTCCATTAGAGATCCCAGATGAACGGGTTATCACTGAATTGATCAAGTATGGCAAAGTGGACAAAGTAGAACACGAGACCTATCCATTTGATCGAACCTTAGAAAATGGCATCAGAAGAATTTGGTTTGAAAAGGTAGAACAACCTCTCCCAAGCAAGGTCACCATAGATGGTCGATTTATCTTGCCATTATGGTACAGGGGGCAAATCAAAGAGTGTAGAATCTGCTTAAGCACAGAACATCTTGCAACAGATTGCCCTAACAAAAACAAATGTCTAGTTTGTGGATCATCTGATCATTTTAAGTGGCGATGCCCGCAAAACATATCTGTCAAAAAGGGTGCTGATAAAAGTGCAGAGCAAGTTGTGTCTAAAGAAAATGTCATAGAACCGGTAGCTGCTGAGATTGTAGCGGAAATTCATACTAATGGGAAGCACGCTGCTAAGGAAAATGTCATCGAACCAGTAGTTGCTGAGATTGTAGCTGAAGTCCATGTTAATGAGAAGCATGGGGAAAAAACTAAGAATCCAATCGCCGCAGTTGTATGTGATGAAATAGAGGTTCTAGATGAGTGGCTAAATCTTACTCCAGTAACAAGTCAATCCAAGTCTGATGTCAGAGAGATTAATTCCACACAAGTTGAAGATGATGATCAATACCCTCTGGAAGAAAGTTTTAATTTAGGACACGTAAAATTCAGGTCACAGGATACTGAAATTAACTTTGACTTTCCACTGAGTACACTCAATCTAGACGATGTGATTAATATAGAGAAAGTAATTGGTGTCTCGGGTCTATTGAGTGGAACAAAGCGACAGAAAGATGGAGACAGTTCTGAATCAGAAATAGGGGAAAGTGATATAGAAGACGATAATATGTCAGTGGCTGAATCCGATATATCCATTCAAACACAGAGTTCTAAATCACCTGATGAAATGGTTATGTACAGGTCAGAGGCAGGTCAGAGGCAGGAGAGGTGTTAGTTCCATATGTGATGTCAAAAAGGGTTAAATATAATCATCTGCGTCATGATTCAGATATATTAAAATATAAGCATTTGCAAAAAGTTGAACTAAGTAGTACAGAGTTTGAGAGTAAAATAGGTAAATGGTCTAAGAGAGGGTCGAAAAAAACAAAATCTAGTTAGCTTAATAATGGCGGTTGTACACATCATGTTACGACTGTTTATGCTAATTTGTACACTCAATTGTAGAGGCTTGAATAGTGACATAAAACAGCGTCACTTACTAGAGACTCTAAAAAATGAACAGATTGACATTGCTTTGATACAGGAAACAAAAATTCAGAAGTCAGAATTATACGATAATTTAGAAAATATTTCGGGATCCAGAATATTCTATTCGTTATCTCAAGATAATAGTGCTGGCGTAGCAATTTTGATAATCCCTCGTTATTCAGCCTATGTAAATATAATCTCTTCAGTATCAGATACAAATGGTCGCTGGGTGAGAGTCACAAGAGATATTACAACACACACGTTTCACGTTGCTGTGTATATATGCACCTGTATCTCATCAACTACGTCGTAATCTTTTTAATGAGATGGCTACAACAGCACTAGATAACATCACTGAGAACTTAGTAATGGGTGGTGACCTTAATTGTGTCGTAAATAAAGAAAATGACAGGAATGCGACTTCAACTTATACTGATACATCACATAGACTCTTAAAATAAATATGTGATAATGAAAATTTAGTTGACACCTATAGAATATCAAAACCTCACAGTAAAGATCTTACATGTTTTTCGGCAGATGGTGAAGTTGGGTCAAGGATCGACAGAATTTATGTGAATAGTTTGTTGACAGGGTTCTGGTGAGATGTTAATATTAAGCCAGTCGCATTCTCAGATCACAACATGGTTTGTGTAACCTTTGTCAATGCTGACTGGGTAACAAAAGGGGTCGGGTTTTGGAAATTAAACACAACACTGTTGGGAGAAGAATTTTATAAGAATAATATAGAGAGTTGTTGGCAGCATTGGATTAATAGGAAAGCATCATATAAGAGCACATTGCTTGCCCTGTAGGTGGGGCTTAGAATACACCTTCCGTATCCTCTGCGTGTCGTAAGAGGCGACTAAAGGAGGTAAGGGTGAGGTAACCCTGACAGAAACCTCGAGTGCTGAAGACGGAGGTTCCAGGCCGCACGGCGCACTCTAATAAACCATGGATCCATGCACTTAATGCTTATGATCATGTCGATAGTCACTTACAGGACTGGCGGTATGATCAGCGAACGAAAAGAAGAAGAAGAAGAAGAAGAAAAAGAAGAGCACATTGCAATGGTGGGAGGATGTAAAACTGGATTTAAAGTATGTTTCCAGACAGTATGCTATTAGAAAAGCACGGGAAATACGCAAATGCAAGAAAACACTTCATCGATCACTGATGAAAATTAATGCTAAAGTAAATAATGGTGAAGGTAATTATTATGAGTTACTAATTAAAATTAAAAGTAAAATAAGAGATATAGAATAATATGAGTCTGAAGGTGCAAAAATTAGAGCAAGAGCACAGATGCATGCAGAATGGGAAAAGCCAACCCGATATTTCTGCACTTTAGAAAAAGCACGGGCAATAGATAAGGTGATGTGCTCATTAAACATGCCGGATGGTTCAACCGTCTTTACCAACAATGAAATGAGTACTATTGTATGCAATTACTATGAGTCATTGTACAAGTCAAAGGGAATTGATGAAGATGCAAAATTGGATTTGCTAGCAAATATAGACAAAAAAGTGTCAGACACAGGCAGTGAATTCTGTGATCAACCCTTAACACCAGAAGATTTAACTAAATCCCTCAAAGGCATGAAACTAGAAAAATCACCTGGGTGTGATGGCCTTCCAGTTGAATTTTACCAAACCTTTCGGCATCTTGTAGGGCCAATAATGGAAGTTAGCCACTGAAATTTTTGAGAAAAGCCATTTACCACCAACTATGGTTAGGGCATACGTGAGGCTAATATATAAACGAGATGACAGACGTCAAATTTAGAATTACAGGCCAATTTCTCTATAATGTGTAGACTACAAAATAATATCCAGAGCACTAACATTGAAACTTGGTAGTGTTTTAGGAGAAATTATTGGAACAGAGCAGACATGTGCTGTACCTAGGAGGACAATTTTAACCAACACCATGTTAATAAGAGACCGTATACAATTGGTTGAGAAGGATAGCATCCCTTCAGCTGTGATTGCCTTGGACAACGAAAAGGCATTTGACCGTGTGGAATGGGATTTTCTTTTTAATTCTTTGCAATCGTTTGGGTTAGGCGAAAACTTTATTAAATGGGTTAAGATTTTATTTACGGATATCAAGAGTAGCTATTTAGTGAACAATCAATTATCCAGAGAAATTGTCTTAGATCGTGGTGTTAGACAGGGTTGTTCCCTATCACCATTATTATTTGTTATTGTGATGGAATCCCTTGGCATAGCATTGAGGCAAAATAATAACTTTCAAGGCATATGTATTCGTGACATAGAAACACCACTTAAGCTGTCACAATATGCTGATGACACAACTGTGTTTACTAGTTCAAACAATGATTTTACAATTTTAAACCAAGTATTAGAAAAGTTCCAAAATGCATCTGGTTTGAAAATCAATAAGGGAAAATCCAAAGGATTATTTTTGAGGCAATGGAAAGAGCGGAATGACCAGCCACTTGAAATCTATTGGTCTAATGATACCATTAAGACTTTAGGCATCTATTTTAGCAGGAAACCGAATACATCACAAAATTGGGATGAACGAGTATCTAAGCTTAAGAGAATATTAGCAGATTGGAAGCGTGGTCGTCTTTCAATTTTTGGTAGAGTGTTTGTTGTCAACAACTTGGTATTATCTGGGCCATGGTATACAGCATCTGTTGTACACATGCCAAAACATGTAGAAAATGAGGTTAACCAGTTGATCTTGTCATTCATATGGGAAGAAAAGAGTCATTTAGTTTCCCATCGTGTTCTCAATAATGCTAAGTTAGAAGGAGGACTTGATTTAATTGATCTTAACGTGAAATGTGTTTCTTTAAGGCTAAAATCTTTGAATGATCTTATTACATCAGATGCGACGTGGGCATGTGTTTCACGAGCTCTCGTGGAGAGAATTATAGAACCATTTCTGGCGGAGTGTGTTTTTACCTCAAAGAAGCCACCTCCAAATAGCCAAATGATACCAGATGTGTTTAAAGATCAAGTTAAGGAGTTAGAAATATTTGACAGATACATGCCTCCGCCTACATGCTGGAAGGAAGTACTAGAGCAGCAATTGTGGGGCAATAGTAATATATGTTATAATAATGCAGTACTTTATCTACCATCCTTTGCAAAATATGGCATTCAACGTTTGTCTGATATGACAACCCCCCCCCCCCCCCTCAAACACGTAAATGGATTTCAATGCAAGAAGTAGCTAGAAAAACACATATGAGGCATATAGATGCCCAGCGGTTACTAAATAAAATAAAACAGGCTGTACCAATTGAATGGTTTTGTCTGCCAAATGTTAATCATAATAGTTTGACTCCGCAACCTGCACTAGTTCTTGATGATGAGATGTTAAAATACGAAATGAGATCCAAGGAATGGTACCACGTTATGAGACGAAAACAAGTATTACCTCCCATAGCAATTAGGAGATGGGATGACTCAAGCTATAAACCATCCAGTTGGAAAAATTTATGGAAAATCCTACATTCTCCATACATACCACATATGGCTTGTGATTTATTGTGGCGATTACTACATCGACGGCTATGAGTGGGACACTTGACATACAAGTGCAATATAAGTTTGTCCGACTGCGTCAGCGTCGGATTGTCAAAAAAAAGGGTAGTAGTAGTAGTAGTAGTAGTAGTAGTAGTAGTAGTAGTAGTAGTAGTAGTAGTAGTAGTAGTAGTAGTAGTAGTAGTAGTAGAAGAGGTAGTAGTAGTAGTAGTAGTAGTAGTAGTAGTAGTAGTAGTAGTAGTAGTAGTAGTAGTAGTAGTAGTAGTAGTAGTAGTAGTAGTAGTAGTTACTACTACTTCTACTACTACTACTACTACTACTACTACTACTACTACTACTACTACTACTACTACTACGACGACGACGACGACGACGACGACGACGACGACGACATGTTTTCTCTATGGGGTAATTTGTCAAACAATTTTGCAGTTTTTGTCGAAAGACTGTTTCATAGAACTCGTTTTTAGTTACTCCTGTATAGCAGCTAGCCCATCGTCCTATTGCACGATCTTCGCCCTCCCACTATGTTCCTGTATCTAGTCCTCGAACAGCGTAGCTATGTGAGTGGGCGTATGTGAGTATGATGCAGCTAGTCTGGACTCTAATTAACAATAATTTGAGAGCATAAATTTGAAATATTAAGAAATAGAAGAGAGTTCGTTCTTAGGTGGCAGATCACGACCATGCTACAAAGAAGCAACCGATTATTTTTTTCGGTTCCGTTAAGCCGGCGGCCCATCTTCCGATTTTTTGTTACCGGCCGATTTAAATTTTCCAGCAGGATAAATCTGGCACTAACTGCGTATTCTCGTCGGCCGGCACGTGACCGCTCACCTACCGATTCCTAATTTCCTCGTGCACATAACCAGATTTAACCGGCGGGTCATTTCTCGTCTGCTTGTTCACGTGCTGCGATCATGGAAGAAGAACTAAGAAAAGCCAAGAGAAAACTCAAGTCCATGGCTGCTTGGTGGCTCCTGAGACTGATAAGGAAGAGGAGACAGAAGAAAAAGAGATGTTTGGTGACGCAATGGATTAGCAGGAGGCCTTATTTAGGAGCCTTTGAAGCTTTGGTGAGCGAGCTACGCGAAGAAGATGCGCCATCATTCATTAATTGCCTAAGGCTATCGCCTCCCCTTTTTGGTGAACTTCTGGCCGGTATCCAGTCCCCGGCAGGACACAAAATTCAGGAAGGCTATACCACTTGCACTGAGATTGGCAGTGACAATGCGATACCTTGGAACAGGCAGTGCCTGCTTAAGGTGGTGCGAGGTCCTATGCTGGGGCCCCGAAGTGAGCAGAGCTCAAGATGGTGAAGGGCCCCTCTCACCAGGGCGTACGGGTTCCTCCCAGGGAAAATTATTTAATCTAGACGCTCTGAGATGCAATCTGAGGAGTATTATTTATAATTTTTTCAGGCCAAGAAGACAATTTTTGAAAATTTACTTGCGAAATTTACGAAAATAGCATTCTCGCGTCAGGCCAAGAGAAGCCCATTTTTTAATAACCGAGCCAGTCATTCCAGTGGTAAATTTTCAAAACAACTATTCTCTTGGCCTGCAAATGGACGCTGACTAACCAAAAACTCGAATTTTCTCAACAATTTCCCCTTTGGCGGTCAACCTGGTCAAACACGTTCTCTGTAGTTGTCTTGAGGGCAGAAAGAGATTTTTGTAATTTTCAGTGGCAAATTAAAAAAAATAGTCTTCCCTTGGCCTGCAAACATTATAATTTTATTGAAAAATCTTGGCAATTAAACGGTTAATTGATATAAGTTGCACCCTGGGCGCTTTGAGGCGCTGTTAACGTAAGAGGGGTTAAAGTGCGAGATTAAGGTCCACTTAAGTGCAAAGCCCTAGACTGTAGCCTAAATAGCCTAGTGGGTAATCCCGCCCTGACAACAGCTAACATTACGTCATGTATATTGTTATCAATTGATAGGTGACATTCAATCAGAGCTATAATTTTCGAAATCGAATCTGTTTAACTACGATGGGCAGGTGGATGGATGCATGCACGGGTGGGCGGACGGACAGATGGATGGCTGAGCAGACGCACACTCGCGCGCGATAATTGTACTACACTCTTCCCATTATGGCCCGAGGGTAAAAAACAATATTCTCTAGAGAAAAGTGTTTATGAACGTTGAATCGTATGTTTCTACATATTTTTTAATATTGTGAAAATAATTTGACTGAAGGGTATGGATGGAGAGAGAGAGAGAGAGAGAGAGAGAGAGAGAGAGAGAGAGAGAGAGAGAGAGAGAGAGAGAGAGGGAGAGGGAGGGGAGGGGGAGGGAGGGAGGGAGGGGGAGGGAGAGAGAGAGAGCGAGACGGAGAGAGACGGAGAGAGAGCGAGAGAGAGAGAGAGAGAGAGAGAGAGAGAGAGAGAGAGAGAGAGAGAGAGAGACAGACAGACATTGCCAAGTATATTTTTTATAGATTTATCCGGCCGATTTTGAAACAATCGGGCCGGCAGGTCCGGCTCACCTACCGACGCTACATAATCTACCAGCCGGCAGTACAATCGCCAGAAAAAATCGGTAAATGGGCCGCCGGCTTTATCTAATTTACCGATTCAAGCCGGCAGGTAATAATCTGTAGCGAACCGGTCGGCAAAATCGGGCAAATCCTTGACATTGTCAAAGCTTTTTTCAACCGATTTTCCCGACCGAATTGGTCACAATCGGGTCGGAAGTTCCTGCTCATCTGCCGATGCTGCCGATTTTTCCGGCCGGCAGTGCCGAATCACAGAATACGTTCAATCTCCTGGTTCCAATAAGGTGAATCCGTGCCGAGTTATAAGACCAATTGAGCGAATCCAAAACTTACACGAAAAATTTAGTTTTATACCAAGTTCACTGTGACCTTGAAGTTTGACCGCATGGTCTAAATATCATTGTGCTCTATCCCACTGACATAAGGAAGCATGTGGCCACGTTTGGTCCCTATAAGGTGAAGCCTTACCGATATATAAGACGATATGTTGAGCTAAAGGCAAAACTTAACGGTAAAAGTAGAGTTTTATACAAAGGTCACAATGACATTAACGTTTGACCTCATGACGTCAATACCATAGTGCTTCATCCCCTTGATATAAGGAAGCATATGTCCAAGTTTAGTCCCATTAGGTTGAAGCTATGCTGAGATTTAAGACGATATGTTGAGCTAAACGCAAAATTGACCTTGAACTTTGACATCAGTATCATTATGCTCCATCCCCTTGATATAAGGAAACGTGTGGCCAAGTTTAGTCCCAATAAGGTGAACCCCTGCCGAGATATAAAGTAAATCGCGATTGGACGCCGAGAAAGACAAACTGACAGACAGACGAAGTAACGGAACCCATCGATATATTGGCAAAAAGTTTAATTTTCGATAATAATAATAATAATAATAATAATAATAATAATAATAATAATAATAATAATAATAATAATAATAATAATAATAATAGTACTTACCCTCTATTGGTAATAAAACTAATCGTAATATATTCCTTTCTTTCTATGCCAGTCGAAGCTGCGATAGACAGTAAGTAAAATAATACCCTTCCAAAATTAAAAACCATAAGCTACCAGCTGTACACGAGTAATGAAAGACTATGAAAATGTAAATTTCACCTAATTAAAATGGATGTTAATTAAAAATTATAATTCATTAGTTCACTCACCCTTGACATTATACGCACCACAGAAACTGACCAACTCGACGTGTCGTGTATCTATTCTTGCTAAGGCTGACTCATTAATATCGAATTGAGAAATACTGTCATAGCTTTTATATTATGCACATATCCTACGTTGGAGAAAATGTTCAGAGTTGTGACGTATTACCCACTTCAGGCCAGAAACTACCGAAATCTCAACTTTAACCCTTTAACACTCATATCAGTCAAAAACGGTGTCTTGAGAAATGTCGATTTGGAGAGAAAGAGAAGACCATTTTTGAAAATTTACTGCTGAAATGACTGGCTCGATAACCGAGCCAGTCATTCGTGGTAAATTTTCAAAAATAGTCTTCTCTTGGTCTGCAAATGGACATTTTCTATGAGAAAATATAAATTTTCTTGAACAAATTTTAGTGCTAAAGCGTTAAGAAACGAATGTAGGAAAGTTGTAGGATATTTTGAAAATAATTTGACTGCGGATTATCAAATTAGTTTCAAAATATTCAAAGGAAAATTTATAAAACTTATCTTTTTATTTGTTAGTTCTGTTTCAAAGGGTTAAATCGCAACATGTACATATGAACGTTAATAGTTTTAAAATAGTATATTTGTTTCTTAATTTATACACCTAGATAAAAAAAAGAAGTATTAATTAGGAATAGGGATTGCCAATTATAGAGCGAGACAGGATCATTATCCCATAACGTGACCAGGGAAGTCATAATTTGATCCCTTGTGTCTATATGTATAGACATTTCCAGATAAATCAAAGCCTTTCACTTTCACAGGAGAAGTATGTTTTCTCTCAACCACACCTGCATACGCATTGGCCGAGACATAGTTGGCATGTCAATCGGTAATAAACGTTAATTACATGATTATATATATATTTTTTTCCAGTTGCATCTAATTTCGGCATGCACACTAATCGGCTGACTCCATTATCGACGACTGAGTATCTAATAATTAATTGTGAATGCGGCGATAAGTGTGTTACGACTTAATACAGGGGAAAAGATGCCATCTTTTGACAAGTTAACGCTACTATTAGTGAAACTTCAATGCCACTTGATTCAACTTAACCCTTTAAGAGTCAAGCCACCCAACAACGGGTTCTGCATGCGGTGGCCATTAGAAATGACACTTTGCAGGCCATGACTAAACTGTTTTTTTAAAACTTTACCAATGTAATGACTGGCTCGGTAACCCAGCAAGTCATTCCAGTGGTAAGCTTTAAAAAAATAGTCTTCTCTTTGCCTAACTTCCAGAGGTTAATTTACAAAAACATGCTTCTCTTGACCAGCAAATGGACAATTCACTGAGCAAACATTTCAATTTTCGCTTTGAGGCGCTATTAACACAAGGGGAGAAGGGGGAGCGGGGAGGGGGGTAATTCTATTATTCCAGTAAATACAGTTTGGCCCAGGACAAATTACAACATACGTTTTCTCTTTTTTCCTTCAGGGGTCACCCTAATAGTACAGAGCGACGTTTAATAGCCAATATATTTTTTAATCTAGAACTATATCAGCAGGCAACAGTTTGAGAGGTCGGGAAATATCATTTTGATATCAAACCACACTTTTTGTTATATATTTTTTTTAAATTACCAATAAAACAATGGCATTTGCATATCTAATTAAAGCTTATTGAAATGCATTGTCAGAAACATTATTTAAACTTCATTTAATTTCCCCTTCACTTGATCAAGATACTTGATGCCAATGTAGATTTCAGTGCGTAAATCGCCAAAATATGACTATCACTGCTATGCGATGCCAAAATATAGCGTGCTGCATATCCATATAAAGCTTATCAAAAGGCAGAGTCAGAAAGCTAATTTATATTTAGATTTCGTCTCTGGGTAATTGTTTGCTGTCATGTCAATCGTCACTGAAAATGTAATTTTGTATACATATTAATAATATGTTTAATGGCGGTCGTGACAGTGACCTCGGAACGTATCTCGTAAGGGCTCCTGTAAAACATATGTTATGTTGAATTACATGTGTCTATAACTTTACTGTGTAATACTTCTCATTAAAAATGTTCACAATAGTAATGCTATTCTGCAATTGTAGACTATATTACAACAATTACATTTACAGTGATTAAATTATATTTCTCATTGTGGAATGCAGGGCAGCATAATTATTATATTACCGATGTTGAGACGCACATTTGGTAGTCCCATAAGGTAGGGTGTTTCATGAGTTCTAAGGAAACAAGTGCATGAAGCTACAGTTCCGACCCTGAGAACTTTATCAAAATGGCAACCATTCTCCAGACCAATAAGCAGGCAGGCAGGCAGGCAGGCAGGCAGGCAGGCAGGCAGGCAGGCGGGCGGGCGGGCGGGCGGGCGGGCGGGCGGGCGGGCGGGCGGGCGGGCGGGCGGGCGGGCGGGCGGACGGATGGACGGCCATGCAGACAGACTTATACTAGTTGTTAGTCGCAACTACAAATTAAACATTAATATTCAACATTTTGTAACAATATACTATATGTACTTTTACACACAAAGAGGTGCATATTCACACCAGAATGCTTGAAAATAAAATTGTTAAAATTATATTTTTATAGGCTTAAATTATGTGTCTATATGTAATGAAACGAAATAAAGCTTAACATATGATGATTCCATTCCATATAAATTAATCTAATTTTTTAAGTTGCGAAATTGAAATAGAGGCACGGGCACAGTTTAAGCCTCTAAAAGTAAATAATTTAAACAATTTTATTTTCAGTAAATTGGCTGTGAATATGCACCTTTAACGCTTTCATTGATGAAGCCCAGTTATTTCAATTTCAAGCTAATTAGGGAATGTATTGAAAAGTTTGAAAATAATCATATCCATGTGCGCCTGACTTGAGCAGATATTTACTATTGAATGAATAGGGAAATCTTACAAAATCCGCGGATATGCATTCTAGTTATATGTTGCTTGTCATTTACCACATATGGCCGGAAAGTACAATTTATCAGCTTTCTAATAGTGTATTTTATAATAATCTAGGTAACGTAGAAATTACTCCCTTTTTATGTTTTATAAAGCTGGTATCTGTATAAGATTTCCTAAAGGAAATACATTAGAGGCCGGAAAAATTCGCATATTTGCCAATTATAAATCAAAATATTGATCATTATTTAAGTTTTGTCAAAAATTTACCACTATGGGTGAGAATCTATGTATATCAAGGATTCCAAATATGTAAAAATCTTATTTTTATGAAAACTCCTCGTTACTTCCTTTTTGATTTGAAAAAGGGGTAAAATCAGCTAAGTTATATCAGAGTAAAGTCCACAAAGGCGCCGACAATTTGTTATAAGCCTCCTTCGCCACACTTCCCTGAATGTGTGTACAGAGAAGTGAATAGGCCTGTGGCGAATGTAGGCTTAATGGCAGATTGTCGTATACCAATGCAATCCTTCGCTCCACCAGCAAATAAATAAATAAATAAATAAATAGGCTATTATGTTGTGAGGGCCCTTATATTACATGACAAATAGGCATACTTTGTTGAATACTTTGATACTAATTTGACTGGAAGCCGTTGCTGTCTAAGTGCCGCTTTCCATGTAAGCTTGTATACGCGCTTTTCTGCTAGCAGAAAAGTCGACCCAGTGCATTTAGATAGAACCATTTCCATGTGAGCTTTTCAGCGCGCTGAAATTCTTTCGCTTAAAAACAAGTCGCGCAGTTCGAGACTTTTCTGCTCGCATTTCTGCTGGCAGAAAAGTCGGTCTAGTGCATTTCCTATATATACATTTCCACGGGCGCTTGTCCGTGCCGCTGACACGCGCGCTTGTTATGTATGTTGATCTTGTACGCATGCGTGTAGCCTGATAAGCAGGTTATCTACTGTAGGTTATCATATGTACTGCCAATCTGATTCAAGTATCCATCGTACCAACCCCTATTGACTTAACCCATGTACCTACAGAACCTCGCCCAGCTGACATGTGCAGGGGTGGATTATTGAACGCTAGATCAGTGTGCAATAAAACTGTTAGTATTGTGGACTATGTACTTGAAAGGGACCTTGATATTGTTGCAATAACAGAGACTTGGCTCAAGACTGAGTGTGATAATATAACAATAGGTGACCTCACACCCACCGGGTACCAGCTAAAGCACAACCCCAGACATGGGAGAAGAGGGGGTGGAGTCGCTGTGTTATATAAAGAGGCGTTCGATCTTAAAGTAATAAAATCGCCATCATATCACACATTTGACTGTCTTGAATGCGAGTTTATGCATAACTCAGTCCTATTAAGACTCATAACAATATATCGGCCGCCACCTGGAAAACATAACCCACCCTCGTCAGAATTCCTCCAAGAAGTGTCTTCCCTACTTGACCGATATACTTTCAGTACCGGAAATTTACTGTTACTCGGTGATTTTAACGTACACATGGAAATTGCAGACGATCATAATGCATCAATTATGCGGGCTTTATTAGAAACATCAGGTCTTATACAACATGTGAAAAATGCTAGCCATAGTAAAGGACATCTACTGGACTTAATTATAACACGAGCAGATGAATCTGTCGTCAGTAATGTTGATCTTGATGCAGGCGCAATCGCGTCTGATCATGCATTTATAACATTCGACGTTTCTCTTCCAAAACCTGCTCTGCCACGAAAAACGATTACTTATAGGCGACTTCGTTCACTTCCCATTGAATCAATCAGATCAGACATACGTGCAAGTAGTATGTGCACGAATCCATCTGAGAACATGTCCAAACTCGTGAACCAGTACGACAATGAACTACGAGCCATTCTTGATAAATATCCTCCCCTAAACCATAAAACAATCGTTGTTCGTCCACATTCACCATGGTTCAACAGTGAGATAAAGGAAGCAAAACGACTTTCACGAAAATACGAACGCCTTGCACGCAAAACGAATCTACACGTTCATTTACAGTTATATGCTGATCAGTGTAAAGTGGTTAACAAAATGATAACTGTAGCAAAGCAGGATTACTACTCAACATTAGTGTCCGAACACAAAGCAGACCAGAAAAAACTGTTCTCCGTTTTCAACAGGCTCCTTCACAAAGATAAAGGACGAAATACCTTACCACAGCACAGCAATTCAGTTGAGCTAGCTGGCAATTTTGGACAGTTTTTCACTGAAAAAATCGAACTCATTCGTGCAAACATTTTGAGACATCCAGATTATTCAGTACAGATTCTGAACGATGTACCAGTATCAGAATGTCCTCTGATAAAGTTT
Source organism: Chaetoderma sp. LZ-2023a (assembly GCA_034401795.1). Lineage (NCBI taxonomy): Eukaryota > Metazoa > Mollusca > Caudofoveata > Chaetodermatida > Chaetodermatidae > Chaetoderma > Chaetoderma sp. LZ-2023a. The sequence continues at coordinate 145,819,237 of CM067370.1, forward strand.
CGACCAGCTTCCATCAGTGAGGTGTCAACACTAATCAGGAAATCACCACAAAAGTCCTGTATTCTAGACCCAATACCCACACACTTGGTTAAAGACTGTATCGCCGACCTTGCACCAGTCATTACAAATATGATAAATATGTCCATGGAGAATGGCTCTGTGCCTACTATCTTTAAATCAGCAAACGTGATACCACTGCTCAAAGAACCATCTCTGGACTCTAACCTTCTTAACAACTACCGACCGGTATCGAATCTAACATATCTATCAAAACTGTTAGAAAAAGTGATTGCAGAACGACTTCAGAATCACCTAGAAGTAAATAAACTACGTGAGTTGTACCAAAGTGCCTACCGCAAGCTTCATAGCACAGAGACGGCTTTACTACGCGTGCAGAACGATATATTATGTTCTATGGACAATCGTATGTGTGTGCTATTAACACTCCTAGACCTATCTGCAGCCTTCGATACGATAGATCATACAACTATGCTATCACGACTAGCAGAACTGGGCATATCTGGTACATCACTGAGTTGGTTCAAATCCTATTTAACATGTCGCTATCAAACAATCACATTAAATGAAGCTAGGTCATCTCAGTATGAGTTGCTCTCTGGTGTGCCGCAGGGGTCTGTGCTCGGGCCTATATTATTCACTATCTACACGGCACCACTGGGACGACTTCTAGACGCACGTGGAATGAGCTATCACTTCTACGCCGATGATACTCAGCTGTATCTAGCTTTTCACACACCCAACCAATTGAATGCCCGGGAAATTCTGGAGGACTGTATTCGCGATGTGAAACTTTGGATGTTAAACAACCTTTTGCAACTCAACGAGAAAAAGACAGAAATAATTATGATCGCTTCCCGTCACTTGAGACCAAAAATAGAAATTGAATCGGTTCATATCGATGGCGCCAACATTCCTTTTAGTGTTAATGCGAGAAATATTGGCGTAGTCTTTGACAATACTATGTCTATGGAAAGCCATGTGACGTCGATCTGTAAATCTATATTTCTGAACACTCGCAACATCGGGTAAAATTAGGAAATTGCTAGACTATAATGCAGTCAATACCCTCGTCCACGCAACCATTACATCAAGGCTGGACAATTGCAATTCTCTTCTCACAGGCATATCATCATCGCAGTTACAACGTCTCCAACGAGCACAAAATACGGCAGCCCGGTTAATAACCAGAACAAAAGTGCATGAACACATTCGACCAGTCCTCAAAGAGCTACACTGGCTGCCAGTGGAACAACGAATCGAATTTAAGGTCGCACTTTTCGTGTTCAAATGCCTACATGACTTAGCCCCACCGTATTTATCATCACTCATAACTAGACGAATAGCACCGAGAGCACTAAGATCGAGTGAACAGCTACTCTGCGTAGTACCCAATTCCAATCTTGTCATTGGAGAGCGTGCTTTCTCCATAGCTGGACCAAAACTTTGGAACGACCTTCCATCCAACATTCAAAACAGCAACAATGTTGAGGCTTTCAAAACTCTTCTAAAAACCCATTTGTTCCAAAAAGCATATTTCACTATTTTAAATTAGCTTTAGCTTTTGTAAAGCGCCTTTGGGAAGTTAATTCTGGAATTGGCGCTATATAAATGCATACATACATACATACATCTAGTAATTGTGGCGTTTAAATGTGTGAAGATTTACATGCAATAATGATGCCATACAAGAGTCAGCTTCTGTATTATTTGCGCAAGAGACAAAGAACTCGCATTCGTATGATGCAGTTAATGCGGTTGACAAACTAAAAAAGTGTGCACCGATATTGGGTGCAGATATTGTTCTACCAGATCAATTAACTGCTCCTGTTTTTGAAAGCTCAGCTTCAGGACCTGGCCTCTGTACTTTTGCGACATGACGCATGTAGTGTGTAGGAAAGCAAAAATTGATCAAAAATATGCAGAACTAGCGCCTGAAATTCGCTTGTCTACACTAGGAAAACAGTCGGATTCGCTGGTAAACTCGTCCACATGGAAATAGACAAACCCGCGAGCAGAAAAGCTTGCGAGAACACGCGAGCAGAATAGCTCACATGGAAAGCGGGCCTAAGGCAGCAACGGCTTTCAGTCAAATTAGAGTCAAATTATTCAACAGAGTATGCGTATGGTTGGCTTAAAAATTGACATACTATGATTTTTGTTACGGAATAGCCAATAGATGGGTACGGAATATCCAATAGGTTAGGTACGAATTCTCCAAAATTAAGGTACGGATTAACCAATATCAAGGTACGGAATGTCCAAAAATAGGGTACGGAATAACGGGTACGGGTTTGCTAGGGTACGGATTGACTACATACCAACGGGTTGACATGTCATAAGTGTCTTTTTACGATGTGAGGCCCCTTATCTTGTGGGGGCCCGGGACTATAGTCGCGTTAGTCCTTGGATAAATCTGTCGTACCGCTCTTTAAGAAACGTGTTTATGAGAGAAATTTATGCAATTAGGTGAATTAAATTGAATTTTCTGTTGAATATTTTGAAACTAATTTGACTTGTGGCTGTTGCTGCCTAATGCAGCAACAGCTTCCAGTCAAATTAGTTTTAAAAATATTCAACAGCTTACCTGTATAATTATATTTTTGGACTACAGTGTTAAAAAGGCTAATGCCAACTATCATTGTTTACTTGTCAAACAAAGGGACGTGACCCCATACGAACACCATCTTAACCCTTTAGTATCCTGATTTTGTCCCAAAAAATTTCCACAGAGAATGTCCATTTGCTGACCAAGAAGGCTATTTTTGACAATTTACCAGTGGGGTGAATGGCTCGTTATTTTAAAAAATAGGCTTCTCATGGTCTGAAAATTGATATTTTCTGTGAGAAAAAGAAATTTTTCTGGACATTTCGCAAGCCTACTACCGAAGCAATATTCTTAATGAAAGTTATTTAAAGGTAGTACGGGCCTATGTAATTGCCTATGTCATCTACATGTATAATAAATCTGCATTTTGAATACAACATGTGTCTTTCGTTTTCTCCTTATCTTCCCACTCTCCCCGCCCACCTCTCCTCCCCCCCCCCCTCTCCCTCCCTCTCTCTCTCTCTCCCTCTCTCTCCCCCTCTCTCTCCCCCTCTCTCTCCCCTCTCTCTCTCCCCCTCTCTCTCTCTCTCTCTCTCTCTCTCTCTCTCTCTCTCTCTCTCTCTCTCTTGTGGTTGGGTAGATTAATTCTCAATTTCATCAAGCGTAGGCCTACTTACTCGCCATATTCAAATAGCTAACCATTTAAACCAGAGAAACCGTGTAAAGTGAAATGTGTCTATAGCGACCACCACGTGGACTTTCAAATTATGTTCACATAAGACCTGCTAAATAGCTTTTGGGGCTAAAACATATGGTGGTTTCTTAAGACGGTTGGGCCTACGACCACGCGTCATAAAGAACCGCAATCTTTTGGCCCCAAACGCACGTGGTCGCTATAGACATGCTTCAGTGTACGACAAATCATTTATTATGTAAGCGTGGTCAAAACTACTGACCCGTGATCTCGTAATATAGGCCTAAGCTAGCTAATTCAAAAAAGTCTTCCACAGTCAGAAAACGGATGGACACGTTTCAATGGAAATGAAAAGAATAGCTTTTAACACGACAAATCTCGTACTTTACATAATTTACGATGTACGAATTTATGTTGAATATTTTGAGAATATTAAATCGAATTAAAGTTGAAATATTTAACATACGCTGCAATGTCAAGGTTGAAAAGGGTTAGACGTTCTCATTTCAAAGACAGTTTCGTTCATCCATACTGGCAAATTCGCGAGTTCATTGTTGGATATGTTGCATGGAATCCATTGTCGCCCAATGAATTAATGACATATAGTTTCAGCTTCCTTGTATGGTTGCTTTGAATTGAAATAACGGGGCTTAATCGACGAAATGGTTAACGCGGATTTCTTTTCGCAAACACACGAACACACGAATAAAACCACTTTCTTAATCATTTGAACCATAACGACCAAATGGCAGAATAATAAAAAATTAAATAAATATATCAATATTTGCGAAAATAATTTCTTTACGTGGCAGTGACATGCTTAAGTTAAATTAGTTTCAAAATATTCAACAGTTTACCTGTTTGTTTTGAAAATTTTGGAACTACATGGTGAAACGGATTAAGCTACATACCATTTCTCGTCTGTCACGTTACGGGCATGCGTCACTGCATAATACATAATAATACCCCATTTTGGTGTATTAGTTACCCATATGATTGCGGATTATGAGACAATGTTTAGCTTAGGCTCTACCCTGGGGGTCTGCCTGTCTAGCTTCTCCCATTTTTTCGTTAGAACTCACGAAACACCCTACCTTATGGGACCGCCGAATGTGTGTCTTAACACCAGTAAAGTGCGCTTTCAGCTGCTGTAGTAGTAGTAGTAGTAGTAGTAGTCGAAGTGAACGCACGCGTTTATTTAGCTCTGCAATTGCTGCCCGAATTTGCTAGTTTCTACCGCGATTTTGTAGATAAATTTTATACATATATTTCGTATTAGTATTTCCTTTCAAACTTTATGTTTAATTTGTAAATTCTTGTCTTGGTTGGAGCGCATTTTGTGTCTCCATTTTCTAAAGGCATTCCTCTTAGCTGGCGGTTTCCGCCATTTAATAGGGCTCCTCTTACTGTGGTCAATGCAATACATTTCTCCCCGCGCCAGTCTGCTATTTCTATAGTTCGTAGGCTAGCGCATTATATTTGGCAAGATCGCTTGAGTGAGTGGATTTAATTCCTTTGTCATTTGTAAGCACAAGCCTAGTTCTTTAACTATATAAATCCTTATAGTCCAGTCAATCTAGGCCAAAAATATTTTAACCCGGAACAAATTGCAACATAATTTTTTTACCTCGCCCAGTGTATAGGGGGCCATCATGTACAACATATCAAAAGTCCTCCAAAATTCCAATAGGGGAAAGGGTAAAATTTGCATAATTATTACCAGATTTGGGCCATTTCACCTGAAAAATCCATTTTTCTTTATTTCTTTAAAACCGGTATGTAATATATGTGTGACTGGGTATTTTTGGACTTTTTTAGTAATACATGAATACGATTGACATATTCTCCACAAATTAAATGTATTGTGTTATGCCACTTGCATGAATTTACCTAATACCATCATTGATATGCAATATACAATACATATTATATTTTATTTTGTCACGGTATTGTGTGTTTCTAAGCTAAGCTAAGATGAAATAGTATGGCATAGGTACCTGGTTTCTACTAATTTCATCTTGCATCAATTATCCAAGTCATCTTCCTCAATGAGCGTTATTGAATTCGAGCAACTGAGACCCTTACAGTCTTCGCAGGCGGATGTGCAGCTGAGCCCATGTTTTCTACAGGTGCATCTCTTTGATTCACAGCCAGTTTTGCAGCTGCATCTAAATGAATACAGTAAATCGTCAGGTGCTGCCAGCATGTCAGTCTTAACAGGCAGCATTTGGTGGTTGAGAACTTTCCAGCCCCATTCTGTTGGATCCATATCTCCACCATCTCCTCTCCAAACTTGAATTTGGTAGTACACGCGAAGACTGTGAAACCTTGCGGATGCAGGTGTTGGTGGTAAATCTCGTGCTTCAACATACTTGAAACTTTTTGCAACCTTCTCCCTGAATCGCTTGTACCACAAAGCAACTAGACTATCCATTGAAGTGCTATTGTATAGAATAAGCATTGCCTTCTCACCTGCTTTTATCACGTCATCTTTATTCGCATTACTCATTGTAAACACTTCAGCAATTTGAGAGAGTTCTTTGCAGCACTGGATTTTGCTAAGGGATGCAGATTTTCCAATTCCATAAAGCCTAGATGTTGAGTCACAGCCAAGGATAGCATGGATAAATAACAGCTGTGAGCACAAACAGAACCCAAGTTTTTCCTTTACCATTTTGATATTCCACAGTCGGGGTTTCTTTGCATTTTGCTTTGGCTCTGGTCTGAAAAATAGCTGACAGCCATTCATATCAGTATGGTATAGAAGCAACACCAGTAGGTCGGTATCGTCTCCAACAAGAGCAGTATTTGTTGACTTTGAAGCCAAGATAGCCGTTTGCGTAATTAAGACATCAGCATCACCGCTTGCCTTTATCGTTAAGCATCCAGCCTGTTCGAGAGATGAACTTAAGATTGATATGAACCGATGTTTGTTCTGCTTGTTACTAAGAAAATCAGGCTTACTCAGAGTTATAACTGTTTGCGGAGTCAGTACAACAGTTGCGCCTGATCCACGAGTTCACCTCTTATGTGTTACATCTTTTATGTCTGGGCCTTGGTCATAACCATAAAAAACTACTGTAGCCTTTCCATATTTGCTTATGCAATATTTTACATATCTTTGACACACATTTGCAAATGTCTCTCCACGCTGCCATGGAACACAGTGTAATAGAGCTTCTCCATCAAGCACATAGTGGACAGAATCTGGAAGGACTGCATCTTCATTTTGAATTAATTTCCACAATGCATCAGCAAGTGCCGGCTTATTTGCTTCCCATGGAAGAGATGAATTATCAAAGAGTGCGGGCGGATGAGTGCACAACTCATACTCAAAATAAGATGCTGGATTCCCTTTTGATCCATTTGTAGCAATTAAACTGAGTCTTTGAAATAGGAGTTGTGGATCAATTTGTACACATTCATCATCAATCTTGAGAGATGTTTTGGATGCTAAGGTAATAGCTTGTCTCTTTCTCTGGAACGAAATGCTTGATACACATTGGCCACACATCGAATTAATAATTGATTCTCCAATATCTTTAGCATCGTCAACATTGACTGATTCATGTGCAGACAATCCACTAACAAGTCCTCTAAGAGAAGGGTCTGGTCCAAATGGATTCAGTTCACTAAGGATTTTGAGAATTTTGTACGTATCATCCATATCACGCTTTATTCGAGATTGTGTGGAATCTTTGTGTTGTTCACTTGAATCACAGTTTACCCCAGAGAGCTCTTGCATTGCATTACACACATCTGCACATGCGGGCATAGACAACAACCAAACAAGACGCTGAAGTTCTGTCATTCCACGACCTCGTGTTAGACCACCACTTGACTTTACACTTCTCATAAGGACCTGCTCAATAACTAGATCAGTAGATAACCCTGCCCAATACCTATCACTTCGATGAATGACATGATGACCATTGAGGAAGCTGGTGTGTATATCTGGATGACTTTCAGGTATTTCTAACATCTTTTGTAAATATACATATGCAGACTTGGCGTACAGATTATGCCCAGCGGCTGCAAAATATGGAAGCATCTCACGAACGGTCTGAAGGTGCATGTTCCAATCACCAGTTCGTTCTGCCTTAATGAATTTGCGCATAATGTCAACCAACTCCATATACAAAAGCCAGAGTCGTGCAGTCCTCTTATCTTTCATGACCACCTTCTCTGAGTCTAGTTTGTCCTTGACATCATGTAATGCATTTTCCGAGGACAATCTTGTAGCTACATACAGATTTTTTGACAATGTCATCATAGAGCTCTCCAACTTTAACCAGACTTTTATTTAGGGAACTTTCAATCGTTTCATGTCCTGCAACATTATCATCACTGTGTCAACTTCAGCATCTGCAATTGTAGGTGGTGGTAGGTTGTATGCATTTGCAATCAAGATTGTACTGAGAGAAGCAAAAACCATGAGGTGTCCTCGAACTGCTCGAGAAATTGCCTTTCCACTAAGAATGTGTTTGACAGCATTCTCAGCATAGACTACCTCTAGAATAGGCGCAAGACCGCTTCCTGCCATTAAGTGACCAATGCAGCCAAGGAAGCTCATCTCCATATGAAGACCTCCAAGTCTTAGAATAATTTGCTTTAATGGACTCCAGCTCGGCTCAATCTCTATGATAGTCATAGCTTTCCAAAATAAGGGCTGATCAAATGTAATCACGGGTGCAACATGGTATCGGTTTGCCTGTTCACAAACATAAGTCAAAGTGGAAAAGATGCAGGTCATGTTACTTGGCTCTAGATCTATCATCGGAAGGAAAATAACAGACGATTTACCTGGATAAACTCCTTGGTGAACAGTTTGCATCATGCCAGACCATGACTGTCTCCTTGAACACAGAAACAAGGAGAAATCTCAGAGGATGTCAATGTCAGCTGTTGGGTCTGTTTGTTCCATCGCAGTTAACTCCTTAAAGGTCAATGGGAAGTTCCTGGTATGCTGAGACTAAAAGTTCCTGATACAGATCTTGCCAACTTGCTTGATATCTTCAGATGTTACATTTATCCTTGGAATAAGTTTGCACGAAAGGTTTTCTGGTGTAACAGATGCAATGATTCCCATTCCATGAAATGTATTATACCCATCTATTGTGCAAATATTGTGATCCACATTGTCGGCAACAAACTGAATGAACTCGCCTGATAATGGCTGTGGTAGATCTCCACCATGAAGTGATGCACTGCGCTCAAACCTCTGTATCTCCACGTATGAACATCCAAATCCGTGCTTGTACAAGGTGTCAACAATAAATCTAGATCCAAATTTATGGTGCATCTCACATGACAGCCCGAACTGCAAAGGTGCCAAAATAACTCTAGGACGAGTTCCTTGCATAATAGCCTGTCCAACTGATGCCTGTTTCATTTCTGTGTATTTTCCAGTAAACAAAATCTGCAATAATTCCCGCAGTGTCTCTGGTAAATAATTCAATGCCTTTACTGGGTCGCTCATTTGCTCCCTTGATGGATAACTTTCAGATGATGTGCATGAATCAATTAACTTAATATCGTGTCTAAGCAGTTTGGCAGCTGTCTGGATGATTAGCATGCTCTCTGATTTGGAATCCTTTCTCTTCTGTTCCTTATAGAAGTCAGTCAAAATAGTAGATGCTTTAGAACGAAAGGTAACAACGTTTGGCTTACCATTCACAGTGCTAATAAATATTTCATCGCCATAATTATCTTTTATTTTATCCTGCATGTATTGTGTACTGTATGCTTTATTCTCTTTATCATCGAGATACTCTTGCATTTTATTAACGAGGTCGTGCAGGGTCGGATGCTCATCATCATTATTTGCAAGAAATGCCATTGTCGCACTAAATGCTCTTACTCTGTCCAAGTCTTCTGGCCTTCCATGTTTTTGGGATGAGCAAGATGAGTGCAGCTGAGGGATATTTTTCATGGTTCGAAAATTTATGCTGCAGCTTTGATGGTATACTGCATTGACAACGCATAAATCCGGCGTGAAGGCAAGCCGCCCAGCTACAAGTTTGCCCCATTTGTCTTTTCTCTGCTCACAGGCCTCGGCGATACTACATTGAAAGTCATGAGTACTTACTGGATAAATATCATAGCCACGTTTCTTTCCATCTTGAATTTTTGCAGGGTATCCGTATAGCAAACAATGTTCACTAAAATTGAATGTTGGACTTTCTGAACGGAGTGTTCGCATGGGTGGCGGAGATTGTTCAATTTTCTCTGCATCACGGGCAATCTGCTTGGGATCAATGAACTCCCGTCGACATTTTACATGAACTCTCTGTCCTACTTCAGCTATGACATCGCTTTCACGGGCTCTGCTAGCATTGTTAATACCGTCACAGCCTTTAACTCGAAGCTTAACAGTTTGTGAGCCATTTTCTAGGCTCTGGTTACAAATAACGCATGTATCTAAATCCATGTCCATATTCTGATTGAATTGTATAGAAATTTATTCAAATTGTGAGATAAAAGTGAAAATTAAAATGCAATTTATTTTAGATAAAATTTTAAAAGCGAAAAACAAAATTAAACTTACTTTAAATATAATTTTTTTAAATTACCCCGGCCCTGTGCATACAACCATATTTAATCTGTGGTTTGGAGAATTTGTACAAGTGGTTCAAGGCAATATTGCCAATTGCTTACTGTCTTCCGTGGCCATGAAATTCAGAGCATAGACAACATTTCTACTTTGTTTATTTGTGGAATGAAGCAGGTAAGGGAAGTTTCATTATTCGGAAAATGGCGGGAGCTAAATATGCGAATTTACCCACTTTCCCATCGAGGGATTTTGGAGGACTTTTGATATGTGACACCTGGCAGTCCCATGAATGCCGCAGAAAAGAAATAAATTCTGTTGCAATTTGTTCTAGGTTAATTTGTAGTTTACTGGACTATTATAGTCAGTTGGCTGTCCCCGGTCAACTCGAACAGATTAACAAATATATGACTGTACTATCTATTCATATATTTGTTAGTATACTTTAATCGGCTAGGTGTTAGTGAACCACTTAGGAAGTGGTTCAAACTAACAAATATATGACTGTACTCTCTATTCGTATATTTGTTGGTAGACGTCAGGGTTCAAAAGGGGACACTATTTATTTAGTGTTTAGCTCTTTCCCTGACGTCCTGGTGTTATATAAGTATATATTTATTATATATTGTAGTAGTATGGGGTTCCTCCTTTGATAAACCACCATGGCAACCTATAAGTGTACCCTAAGCCTTAAAATAACAACTAAGGGGTGGGATGTCACGGCTATTGGAAACGACGTCGCCTAACTGTCTTTGGCAGGACATTTGTCCTTAATAATTTAATTTTATCTGGACTGTGGTATACCGCTTCTGTAGTTCATATGCCCAAATCAGTAGAGTCAAAGATCAACACGTTACTTTTGTCCTTCTTATGGGAGGACAAAGCCCATTTAGTATAACAGTCAATCCTCACCAATGAAAAGCATGCCGGAGTCCTGGATTTGGTTAATGTTTCAGCAAAGTGTGCTTCTTTAAAATTGAAATTCTTGAATAAGTTACTTACTTCAAACTCATCTTGGTCAAGTGTTTCAAGGGCACTTCTCCAAAGGTACGTTGACCCATTTCCAGTAGAATGTTTATTTATGTGCAATAAATTGCCACCTAATCATCAAAAGATTCCAAATGTATATAAAGAACAGCTCGAAGCCTTAAAAATATTTACACGATCAATGCCACAACCCAATTGTTGGGAAGATGCCTTAGAGCAACGTCTTTGGGGCAACGAGTTGATTCGTGATAATGATGATGTATTATATTTGCCCTCTATGGCCAAAAATGGTATTCAATATTTACGTGACTTGGTAAATCCGAAATCTCGTAAATGGGTTAAAAGACGTCATTGGCGCGGGACCTGCTACTTTGCAGGGGCTTATCAATGTTACTAATACTGTATGGAATGTAACAGTGTCAAATGAGGGGGTCAAGGAAAAGCTTCTGGAAGATGTTCTTATTGTAAAAGGTGAAGTTTGTAACGTAGAGGAAATCGAGTCAGATAGGTTGCTAGTGAAGATGAAAGTTCCACTAGAAATTCCAGATGACAGAATCAGGAGTGAACTCAAGAAGTATGGCAAAGTGCAAAAGATTGAACGGGAAACGTATCCCTTTGACAGAACGCTAGAAAACGGTGTAAGACGTATTTGGTTTGATAAGGTGGATAGCCCTTTACCAAGCAGATTGACGCTTGATGGCAGCTTTGTCCTGCCCTTATGGTAAAGAGGGCAAATTAAAGAATGCCGGATCTGCCTAAGTACTGCCCATTTGGCAACAGATTGTCCCAATCGAAACAAATGTTTGCTCTGTGGTTCAGTTGACCATTTTAAATAGCGCTGTCCAAAAAATCAAAACAAGCCCTCAGTATCAGGAGATAATCGCCCATTAAAGGATGCAACTGAGTCAAATGCTTCTGAAGCAACTGCTACGGAAGCTGTTGTTTTGGTTCATGCCACTGTAAATGACACAAACAAATCATCAAATCCTGTTAAAGTAACTACAGTTGATGAAATTCATGTATTAGAGGAGGGTATAACCTTAAGTCAAGAAAATACTCAAAATGCAGTGGAGCCAAACGTTGCTGTAAAAGACATGCAGGAAAATGATGATCTTACAGAAGAGCCAGTTTACAATTCCTTAGAAGATGAATTAAAATTAGGACAGGATAAGTTTAGGACTCAGAAGACAGAAAGTTCAGTCGATTTTCCGCTAAGCCCACTTGATTTAAGTCAGCTTGAAGATATGGTAAATGATGCTCCTGCCAAATGTTACTTAAGTAGCAATAAGCGTCATAAAGAAGACAATAGCTCAGAATCTGAGATTGAAGTAAATGATATGGATGATGATACAATGTCAGTTGCAGAATCAGATGTGTCCATTCAAACACAGAGGTCACAGATGAAAGATGAAATGGTAATGTACCGATCAGAAGGGGGTGAAGTGTTAGTGCCATATGTAATGGCGAGAGGCGTGAAATATCGTCTACTGCGCCATGATTCTGATATTTCCAAATATGAATATTTGTCTGTGGTAGAACTAGGAAATATTGAATTCGCAGGAAAATTAGGTAAATGGTCTAAGAAACGAGCTAAAAACCCCAAATCTAATTAATCTAATGATGGCGGTTGTAAACATCATTTTACAAATTATGATTATCTGCACCATCAATTGCAGAGGATTAAATACCGAATTCAAGCAGCGCCACTTGCTTGAAGAATTAGCAAATGAGAGAGTTGATATTGCTTTTCTACAAGAGACCAAAATTCAAAAAGCTGAAGTATATGAATCTCTCAAAGATATTTCAAAAGGGCAGATTTTTTTTTCTTTATCATAAGATAATAGTGCGGGAGTGGCCATTCTTATCCTGCTCCGCTGTCTCAACTATGTTGACGTTATATCGTCGTCATCAGATCCAAATGGACGATGGATTTGTGTATCAATTGATGTACCAAACACAAGTTTAAATTTGATGTGGCTTTATGCACATACCTCTCATCAATTGCGCCATGAATTTCTAAATGATCTTTCCACAATAATTCAAGACAGAACGCCTGAAAATCTAATTATGGGCGGTGACTTTAATTGCATATTAGACGAGGCTAAAGACAGAAACTCTAGGTCTAATTTTAATGACACATCGCATAATATTTTGAAACACATTTGTGAAAATAAAAGCTTGTTAGACACTTATCGGATTGAAAATCCAGAAGGCCAGGAATTTACTTGGTTTTCAACCGATGGAAGGTTAGCTTCAAGGTTAGACAGGATCTATGTAGAACGTTCATTGAAAGGTTACATGTGTAAGACTAGCATAAAACCAGTAACTTTCTCTGATCACAATATGTTTTCCATCACATTAGACAATGCTGACTGGGTCAAACGAGGAGATAGATTTTGGAAACTTAATGTAGCATTGCTACGAGATAGTTGCTACCGCAAATGTGTGGAAAGTTGTTGGAGGCATAGGGATGAAAGAAGAGGTTCGTATGAATGTATAACAGACTGGTGGGAAGATGCTAAATCAGACCTGAAATATATTTCAAGGCAGTATTCCATTAGGAAAGCACGTGAAATACGAAAGCGTAAAAAGGCGCTTCAGAGGTCGTTGTGTAAAATTAATAAGAAAATTAATGATGGGGAATATAATTATTACGAACTATTAGTTAAATTAAAAGGTAGACTAAATGAAATAGAGCAATATCAGTTTGATGGCGCCAAAATAAGGTCAAGAGCACAAATGCCCACCGAGGGCGAAAAGCCTACACGTTACTTTTGTAACTTGGAAAAAGCAAGAGGTATAGAGAAATTAATGCGCCCACTGAAGACTAATGATGGAGTATCAGTGTGCTCAAATGCAGAAATGATTGAAACAATATCCGAATTTTACAAATCATTGTATAAATCTGAGGGAAGCGAGGAAACTGCAACTAGAGATGTTTTAGCTAATATAACGAAAAGACTTCCAGATTCATTTTTCGAAAGTTGTGACCAATCAATAACAATTGATGATTTGACAAAATCCCTCAAAGGTATGAAGTTAGAAAGGTCTCCTGGATGTGACGGACTTCCAGTTGAATTTTATCAAACATTCTGGCACATATTTGGGTCAGTATTAGAAGAAATAGCAACCAGCATTTTTAAGCAAGGGCATCTCCCTACATCGATGACCCAAGCATATGTTCGGCTTATATATAAGAGGGGTGACAGAAATAAAATACAGAATTATAGACCAATCTCTCTACTCTGTGTAGATTATAAGATTATTACTCGGGCACTAACATTAAAACTTGGCGCAGTCCTAGGCGAAGTCATTCATGATGATAAAACCTGCTCTGTGGCAGGAAGATCAATATTAAACAGCATTTTGCTTATACGGGACCTTATTCAATTAGTTGAAAAGGATTGTATCCCAGCATCAATAATAGCACTTGATAACGAGAAGGCGTTTGACAGACTAGAATGGGATTTCTTGTTTAAGTCTAGACTATATTGGCTTTGGTTCAAGATTTATTAAATGGGTCAATATTTTATATACTGATATAACAAGTTGCTATTTAGTTAACAATCAGCTATCCAAACCTGTAGTGTTGGAGCGAGGTGTCAGACAGGGTTGCTCACTGTCCCCGCTTCTATTCGTCATAGCTATGGAATCATTGGGGGCCACATTGAGGCAACTCAATGACTTTCAAGGAATATGTATACGTGGCGTAGAAAGGCCACTAAAGGTTTCTCAATATGCAGATGATACGACTGTGTTTGCGGGTAAAAATACGGATTTTAGAATTTTAAATGGAGTATTAACAGATTTTCAAAGGGCATCAGGACTTAAAGTCAATAAAGATAAGTCTAAGGGATTATTTTTGGGCGATTGGAAGGGCAGAACTGATAATGTGATGGATATTAACTGCTCAAATGATGTCATAAAAATTTTGGGTATTTACTTTAGTAGAGAACAAAATGTATTACTAAACTGGTAAGAAAGGATATCCAAGCTAAAGTGTGCATTACTAAATTGGAAACGACGTCGCCTAACTGTCTTTGGCAGGACATTTGTCCTTAATAATTTAATTTTATCTGGACTGTGGTATACCGCTTCTGTAGTTCATATGCCCAAATCAGTAGAGTCAAAGATCAACACGTTACTTTTGTCCTTCTTATGGGAGGACAAAGCCCATTTAGTATAACAGTCAATCCTCACCAATGAAAAGCATGCCGGAGTCCTGGATTTGGTTAATGTTTCAGCAAAGTGTGCTTCTTTAAAATTGAAATTCTTGAATAAGTTACTTACTTCAAACTCATCTTGGTCAAGTGTTTCAAGGGCACTTCTCCAAAGGTACGTTGACCCATTTCCAGTAGAATGTTTATTTATGTGCAATAAATTGCCACCTAATCATCAAAAGATTCCAAATGTATATAAAGAACAGCTCGAAGCCTTAAAAATATTTACACGATCAATGCCACAACCCAATTGTTGGGAAGATGCCTTAGAGCAACGTCTTTGGGGCAACGAGTTGATTCGTGATAATGATGATGTATTATATTTGCCCTCTATGGCCAAAAATGGTATTCAATATTTACGTGACTTGGTAAATCCGAAATCTCGTAAATGGATTGCGATGCAAGATGTAGCAAGAATAACATCAATGAGACATATTGATGCTCAGCGCTTATTTGTTAGAATAAAGAATACAATACCTGCTGTATGGTTCAAATTGCCGAAAGCACGTGGCAACATTGATATGTTGCAACCAACATTAGTATTTATGTCAGAACATATAAAATACAACATGGCATCGAGAGACTGGTATAGAATTCTAATGCAAAGTCGGAGACAGACTCCTATTGTGGTTAGGCATTGGAACAATTTAGGATGCACGCCAAAGAACTGGAAAAATGCCTGGAAAGCAATACATCTACCTTGTCTACCAGGAAATGCACGGGACCTGGCATGGCGATTACTCCATCGAAGGCTATGGGTCGGTCATCTTACTTATATGTGTAAAATACCAAGTACAGACCGGTGCTTATTATGTAATACTGAGGAGGAAACGATAGACCATCTATTTACTCAGTGTCGCATAACTACAGGCTTTTGGGTATATATCAATATGCTCCTTGCTAAATTTGGAACCAAATATGTGAATTTAGTGGCTGAAACAATTTTGTTCAAAGATTGCTCAACTATCGGACGAATCATTAATAGCAAGGAGAAAGAATTGTTAATAACCCTGTTATCTGTAGGAGTGTGGGCCATCTGGAAGCATCGGTGTTCAGAGGCCAGAGATAAAACTGGCAACAACCATCAGAGAGCCATACAAGCTATATTTCGATCATTGTTGATAAACTGCATTCATTGTGAATTTTACAGGCTAGTAGAACATGGGAGAGAAAGTAGATTTAAAGACGTATGGTGCAAAACTGGCCTAGTATCTATTGAATACGGATATCTAAAAATATCAGAAGCGGAACTTGTATAAGCTAGCACACTCGCTGCTTGCTGTATATTGATAAATGCTATTTTAATTAAATTTAATTGCCTTTATTTTAAAATTATAATGCCTTAGGAGACTCTAATCTTGAAGAATATCCTAACCTTGGGATCAGAATATTTAAATATCAAATGAGCATTATGTCAATATTCTGGAGGTGATCCGATTTTCAAGTTAACAGAGTGTGATATCTTACAATTAGCTTCCTGTTGTAAATATTTACTGTAGGTGTATTTGTTCCAGGGTAATTTGCAAAAACTTACAATGAAGTAAATTTAGAATGTGAACCCAGAGCGCCATCTAAGAAGTCATAGTTTGTATACGTTTGCTTTGCGCATTATATTATATAAAGGCTACTACGTCCGTTGGGTATTTAATAATCGGCTAACTGGCGTCAAAGAGTGACTTTTTGTTACTTATTGACGAGTCACCTCGCCACTTGTTGGCGAGCTTCACTCGCCATTTGGCCCTACTACTATACAGTGTGCTACGTTAAACTACATATGATCTACTTAGCCTGCCGGTCATGAATCGGCTCAATGGCATCAATGATTAGCAGTAGCTTACGGATAATTATTGATGAGTGGCTTTACCACTTGTTGGTTAGCTTTGCTCGCCATTTGGGCCTACTACTACACGGTGTGCAAATAGCAATGTCTTTGTTGAATTATGTTATGTTATCAGCTCTTTATTAATTATGTTTTCTATGTAGTTATGCCACGGTTGTGGTATATGATAATAGAGTATTTTAGCTTGCACTGTTTTGACATGTTAGGTTTGTATTGTTATTCTATTAATAAAGCTTGCTATTTCAACCGATTTTTTATGGGGGTTTGCAAGCCTTTTTAAAGGAGTTCCTCCGGGAAGTGTATCCGACTGCGTCAGCATCGGATTTTCAAAAAAAAGAAGAAAAGTAGTAATAGTAGTAGTAGTAGTAGTAGTAGTAGTAGTAGTAGTAGTAGTAGTAGTGGTAGTAGTAGTAATGGTATCACCAGCAGCAGCAATAGTAGTAGTAGTAGTAGTAGTAGTAGTAGTAGTAGTAGTAGTAGTAGTAGTAGTAGTAGTAGTAGTAGTAGTAGTAGTAGTAGTAGTCAATATTGTCAACGCACTGGCTCAGAATCTTCAATAATTGAAAAAATTCACAAATTTAAGATATTTTGGTTTATCTTACTGCCTGAGATTTGTTATTTTGTTTGAGGAAAGCCATATGGCATTAATGTTAACCCTTTACTGGTTAAATTTGTTCAGTAAAATCCAAATATGCGCTTACTTATTTAATGTACATTTGCAGGCACAGACAAGGTCAATCCCGAGAATATACCACTGGAACGACTGTCTCGGTTCCCGAGCCAGTCATTACAGTGGTAAATTTTCAAAAATACTCCAGTCCCCGCCGGCAAATGGACATTGCCCAAGATCACTAAATTGACCGTTTTTGGCTGACCATCATGCAAGGGTTAATGTTGAATGATTGAGATGGATATTATGGATAGCTATTTGAGTTTTGCTTTTACCAAGATGTCACGTAGATTCGGATTTTTCTTGAACGCAATTACTGGACGCTTGTTAAAGGGTTGTTTCAGTTTCTCCTGTAGGTTTTGATACTCATCTTTCAAAATTTTGGAAATTTCAACGTTTTTCCGATTATAGGTCAGAATGAATGGAATTTTGTCACGTTGATCAGATAAGCCTGGGTCCGAGTTTATTCCCCTTGGCCACTGTGTTTCGAGTTCTTTAATCCAAAACGATTCTCGAAGTTTTCTTTGTTTATCAGTTTCTTCTGCCGTATCTGAAAGGGGTGGCTGTTCAATCGGCATAATTTCAAAGTCACGAAGGACTAAATGGTCAGGAAGATTAAAATGTTCGGAAACATGTGTGTCTTCCTCTAGCCTAATATCTGAGAGGTGTCGAGTTGCCCGCCATCTTAATGGACATTTGGTTTCGCCGACATACTGTTTTTGGCACAATTTGCATGAAATTAGATAAATAACATTTTCAGAGTCACAATCTAGATTAGACTGAAGTTGGAACTTGCTTTTGTTCTGAAAGCTCGTGAAAGTATTCTGGTTTGGGAGAAATTCATCTAACTTGCACCTTTTCTTTCCGCATTTGCGAGATTCGCCTACACCTATAATAGGACGATTGTGAGAAATTTTGGTAGGCCGACGATTTGAGGCATTATCTGGACTCAGTTTTCAGTTTAGCATTCCTATAGAATACATATAAACGAGTCTGTGAGCATGCGCACTTATGCTACTTACTATGCATGCGACCTAGTCCAATTCGTCTTTAATTAAATTTCTGTATTACAGGAAATGCCTAATTTTTATCTCAACAAATCCTATTCATTCCATAATCTTGCGGAGCTACATCCACACTTGATTTTTCATGAATGTCACAGAACTTGCAGTCTTTGTTGAAAAAGTCATGTACTTTATGTAAAATGGTTATAATTTACGTGGATATGAAACAGAATGGACAGTTTTCATGACTACAAATAAAATGGTGCCAGAAATCAGATTCGCGGTACAATTAAGCCATGTGAAGTCAATATCTCTAATCCTATTTTAGCCACAGAGGCTCGTTCCTACATAAGGTATACTATATACCAGTTTGGAGCATCTCCTATATAAGGTATCCTACATGACATATGTAACATACCGGTTGGGAACTTCTTGGATCAATTAAGAGTTTTGACTAGGTACGTATTTCCGAGCATCATTCATCCTACCGTACATAAGATATACTACATGCCGGTTGGGATCGAATCCTACATAAGGTATCCTACATAACTATGTAACATACTGGTTGGGAAGTTAATGGATCTAGTAAGAATGTGACAGTGGTGCAAACAGGCGTGGTGGACCGGATGAACACCACAAGGATACACCGCGATCATCCCCTGAAGAAAAGTGAGTGGTCCTTCTAAGGCCCGTTACTAACCAATTAAAATGAAACTCGCAATTACTTCATGATGATCAGTCATGTCAGTCACATTACAATAAAGACACGACCATCATATTAATTTGCAATTCTGTCATCGATCATATTAATTCGCAATTAGGTCATCGCAATTAAATTTCTTATATCAGATACCCTGGGATTGGCGCTGCTTTTTGCATGCTAATTTAATATCACAAGCAATGAGCCGGGCGGGGTTATTCGATGGAAACATTTTGGCTAGTCATCACTGGTCTTGTCCAGGATAAGGGGCATATTTTTCTGATATTTCCGTGCATAAGAATTGATCCTAACTGGACCCGGGTTCTTTTAACCGCATCATGGCCAGTCTGGGATTCCTCATGCTTGGAAGACTCATTAATTGTGTTAAATTTTTGGGCCGAATGGAGTCAGTTTTGCATACGAAGATCAAGTCTGGTAATTCAGAATTTTTTCCTTCACCCTGATCGCATACACTGCATTTTCATTCGCTTGGTGTCATCGGTATCAATTCACCAGTTTATCCATCTGCAGGTCCTTTTTGATGTCTTGTTCTTAAGTGATGTCATCAAATCACCCACGTTTTTCAGTCCGGTCTTAAACAGGTTAAATGATTGAGAAAAAGTTGAGTATATTTCCATACCAATCCTTCATCAACATATATAAATTTGATCTGTTATTGGGATTTTCCCATAAGATCATGTTAGACTCAATATCAAGCACGATGTATTTTCTTCTCCAGAATTCTTTGGTATGTTTAAGCTTACTCCTCAGAGTTTCTTCAGTCTCGTGCGCAGTTCGAAAATTCCTCAGCCATATCTTTTACCAGTCTCGTTAAAATTCATCATATGTTTGAACCCATAGTCTTCAGACAAATCCTTCCTTTGATCCTTTCTACTAAGGGTTTGGGGGGAGGGGATCGCTATCGAATTTCCTCTCGGTCTTGTGTCTATGGAATCAGATAAAGTAGTCTTATTCCCTCTTCAATACTCTGGAATATCGGAGAATGAAGAGATAGTGTCTCTTTGCCAAGCCACCTATCTGCTCATGCAGTCATTTCTATAGTAGTGACTTTCATCTACAAGCATTCTGTAAGTATTGCTTTGCAATACATGTCCCCTACCTGGTGATATAAATCTTTAGAGATTGATAGTCAAAAATTTCATTAAAAATTGTCGAAAGCAGCTGAAACTCGAACTTGATCTGTAACTTCTAATAACAAAACAGTAAACCAAGTTTCAGTTATACATGGTGAAGGAGAACGAAAAAAGGCTTGAAAGCTGATATGTTTGTATTTTATAAGTTGAAAGGGGACATAACTCCATAAAAAAATTAACGCAAACGCCTGATTGTTTGTAATTTCTCATAACAAAGCAACGTACCAATTCTCAGTTGAATATCTTGAAAGACTGGGAGGAAAATGGTGTATTTCATAAGTCGAAAAGGGCCATAACTCCATGAAAAACTGACGAAAATGTCCGAAACTAGAA
This sequence comes from Chaetoderma sp. LZ-2023a, assembly GCA_034401795.1. Lineage (NCBI taxonomy): Eukaryota > Metazoa > Mollusca > Caudofoveata > Chaetodermatida > Chaetodermatidae > Chaetoderma > Chaetoderma sp. LZ-2023a. The sequence continues at coordinate 145,839,955 of CM067370.1, forward strand.
CTTGCTCTGTAACCTCATATACTAAAGCGATATGTACAGATTTTCGCTTAAATATCTTGAAGGAGTGCGAAAAAAAGTGTGGAAAGATGATATTTTTCGTCGAAAGGGGGCATAACTCCATCAGAAATTGACGCAAACGCCTGAAACTCGAACTTGGCCTGTAACTTCGCATAGCAAAGCAATGTAGCAATTCTCAGTAGAAAATCTTGAAAGATTGTGAAAAACAAGTGCGAAAAAATAATATGTTTCGTATTTCATAAGCCGAAAGGGGGCATAACTCCATGAAAAATTTACCTAAATATCTGAAACTCGAACTTGCTCTGTAACCCCTTATACTAAAGCGATGCACTGATTTTCGTTTAAATATCTTGAAGGAGTGTGAAAAAAGTGTGGCAAGCTGATATTTTTTGTATTTCTTAAGTCGAAAGAGGCATAACGCCTGAAACTCGAACTTGGTCTGTAACTTCTCATAACAAAGCAATGCACCAATTCTCAGTGGAATACCTTGGAGGACTGCGAAAAAGTGTGGAAAACCAAGTGCGACAGACGGACAGACAGGCAGATGGACAGATGGATGGATGGATAGATGGAGTGAAAACCTATAGTCCCCCCCCCACCCGGTTTTACCGGTCTGGGACTAGCAAGCAGGGCGGGTGAAGGTTATCATATTTTCTCTGGAGTCTTGGTCCTCCTCCAGCGGTGGAGATGTCAGGAAATCTATCAGCCTCTCACATTCCAGGTATAATGATTTTCCTTGTAGCTCATTTATTACATCCCATTAAGTTTCTACTCAGTACAGCTTCCAGACCTGATGTTCATATTTTTCCTCCAGGCTAGGCTCTGGCGGTAGGTGCTCTGGCCCAGTCATAGACATCGTGCACATTTTGCTCAAATATCTTCAATTTAACTTTCTGGTGCCAATTGTCTTTAAGAACTTGTCAGCGGAATGTATTATCCCTTTAATCACTCCTGCTCGGCCCAATGAGAGTTCATCAGTGGATCTCGTAGCGCTCTTTGTGGAAATTCAGTCTTTCCCAATTTTGCGGATTTTCTATCTCATTTAAGAGCAGCTTTCATTTCATCATTCCACAAATCTTCAATATGTATATTTGGTATTTTCCAAGAGACCTGTTTCTCAGAAATTCATTTTTTTTGTCTGAACTTTAGTATTCTCAATCAATTCAAATCTATCTGTTACAGGAGAATTTACCACAGTATATTTAGTTTTCGAATGGTTGTAAGAACAACACATTATCACGCACGATTCTGCATCCCATCATCAAGTCATAGATTCACAGGATATTTTTTGATGACTTAAATCTCTGTATGTTGAGGTGGTGTTATCGTTTTACACTAGCACCTATCGTTCTTTATTTTCTAGAAGCCGGTTCGAAAGTTATTAAGTATTTACACCATTTATCCATGGTACAGGTATTTTTTAGGGTATAGCGCAAAGACAAATGCCCATAATAATTTCCTCTATTAACTCATGTCTTGGGTCCATCTGTTTAATTGTATAACTCTGAAATCATACTTTGTCTACTAGCTGCCGTGTTTGTTAGATGGCGTTCCGATATCCATATTCTTTTTGTGAATGATCTTTTCTAGGTGGTAGGAGATCTGGCGACATTCTTTGCCCTTGAAGAGATCGTATATATATAAAACCTAATTAATTGTTTTCAATCCTTTCCAAAAACTATACCCAAATTAAAAGATCTTTTTGAAACACCGTTCAGATTACTTATGCGAATTTGTTTAGTAAGCGCACATCTCATCAACTGGATTACAGGCACCATTAATTGGTACTAGAATGTATCTCCAGGAGACACTCAGTAAGTGTTAAGGCACACGATGTTCGTGGTATGGCCTTCTCCTTCGCATTCTATGAAGATCTATCAGTGGATGACATTATGTAAGTGTAGCGACCCAAGGTCACTAAAAGTCAGCTGTGGTGGTCTGTCTGTCAGGTCTAGTGGTCTAATGTAAGATCTACCCTCTCCCAAGGCCTATCACCTGTCTCGTTGTGTTCATCCAGGTGACAGATCCCTTTTAAGAGGCGTTGAATATAAATGAAACTCATTATCTGATGCGGATAGTATCCCTTTAATATGCAATGTGTGTGAAGTGAAATATCCGATACGGATAGTATCCCTTTAATTCGTGATGTGAATAGTGTAGATTATCTGATGCGGATAATATCCCTTTAATATGTAATGTAATCCTGCTGTCACAACCGGTAGCAGCTCATAAGTAACATACCAGATTAACACAGGGGTATATGAGGGGAATAGCAGAAGCAAGAATAGGTAGATGTGTAATGTGTGTAAGGGATGACACTTCCGATTTCACTCTTCAGGCATCAGCATCCGTTTGCCCAGACGGTTTACACAGTGTATTCCAAGTTCTAATAGGATAGAGCAGCAAAAGGGTTACTGATGCGCTAATACATCAGAGTAATAATTGGATAAAATCGAAAAAATTCAAGTTTTATTAGTTGAGGATAAAGACTAATCAATATATTAGTCAATTAAATAATGTTCTCGATCTTTGAATGACGCAAATAATAGGATATGACTGTACCCTAATATTCAGGTAGATACAGTAGAATAATAGGTCAATAACTTCCACTGATTTATGCCGATACAGCTATCAGGTCTAAAAGCTATACAATCTAATGAGATTCTGTTGAAATGTGCGTATCCAGAAAATATATCAGCCCGGTTGGTCCACATAAGATAGGCAAAATAGATTGCGTTATCGTTTTCCTCAAATTATGTCAAAGTAAAAGTTTCAAAATACTAAAGCAAGAAGCGCTAATGGGAATTTCCAGCTGTCAAAAAGAATGTTCGAATTCCGCACATATGTTACCAAAACAAAAATAACGTATGACAGCTCTCCTTATCCAGGGTAAATTCTGATAGTCAAGATTATTTCCAAAATCCACAGCACTTACTATTATTGAAGGGATCTAGAAATCAATCAATAATAGATGTGTAGATGTAAAGTTGTCTGAATCAGACTTAGAATGTAAGATGACGTGAACATCAGAGTTGATCCGAATCGAAACCCTGAATATCCGAATGCGCAGCCTATTTAAGCTAACGCGCACGAGCCACCATGGATACCTCGGACTTGACTGAATCAAATTGCTATATTACGCATCCAAATTTAGTATGACCTACACTAAATTTGCTTATTCCAAAAAGCTACGAGTGTACAATACGACAATATTAAAAGTAAATTCATTTGACATAGAATTCTCGGGAAAATGACTCACGAAAGGTACTACTCGGTAGGCTCACATTCTATATCCGAAATAGAAGTTCCACTCTACCGAGGCTATACCCAAGCTATACAAAAGCTATACCGCTTGGAGATATAGGTTCTAAAACCCCTAAATACAGTGTTATTCAAATAAATTACGGCATAACTAAGGTACTAGCCTTGAAATTACATTTACAACATGTCATCACATTTCTTACATGAAAATCTCATGACACCAGTTTTCGAATATATGGACATAATCATATTTCTAATATGAAATCATTACATAAGTTGCAGTATAAATGTCAGAATCTACATTGTTTTTATTTGAAAGATCGGATTCAATTCGCAATCTGACATTTCTAGTTTCACCACTCAAATCTAGGCTCAATTACCTAAATTCTTTAGTCAGCTGTCTTCTTCACCATCTTGTGTCTGTTTTTAAATCCTCTTTGCTGAGATTTTTTAATTATCATTATTTTAGTGTATTTTGTTTAGAACATTTGTTTGTTCATGCTCTTTCAGCAATTCAGCGATTTATTTGGTTTTAGTATTTTTGGTGATTAACCTTTCATTCCTGATTTGCAATTTACCAGCCCACCTAGTATTTGGGCTCTGGCCAATTCTGTTTTAGCAAACAGTGAATTGAGTGGCTTCATATTTTTGTTGTGTTACAAAACGACCCAGACGTATATACTGGTCTGACGTTTTGTTAGCTTACTAACATACTTACCACTCAATTGACTGTGGCCCATCTTGGCCACCCCGCATCGTTAAATTGCAAATCATTATTAAATTTTGTGGAATTAATTAATGAAGGCTTGGACTCGGTCGCATGCATAGTACCATAAGTGTGCACCGGTTCCCTAGAGTAATGACTGCATTAGAGTTAGAGATACTATCAAGGATACTGCTAACCTTGTTTACTAGGGAAACTGTTACCCACACGCCATGGGAATGAACAGGTTACAATTTTCTGAGACATCTAAGTCAGGTGACCTATAACAAACAGTGAATTGCGTGGTAAGTAGTTTAGTAAGCTAACAAAACGCCAGACCAGTATATATGTCTGGGTCGTTTTCTTATGTCTGTTCTTGTGTATTTTTCATGTAGTTTGTGTCTGCTTCTAGTGTTATGCTGATGGATGTCAATATTTTTTACAAAGAAAGGGGCTATGGATTTGGGTAGAGTTTTCTGGTGAAAGTATTTACTGTAGTTAAGTTTTGTGATTTTACTATGTCCGTAAGTTTGAGTAAATTTTCTGCTTTAAACATGTCTTGGCCATCTGCTGGCTTAGAAAATAGTTTGTGTTCTTTTTCTGGAGACCTTTAAGTTTGGATATTTTGTTTTTGTAGGTGTTAGTCCAAACAGCATTGTAGTAAGTGAGATGTGTAAGAATCAAGGAGTTGTACAGTGTTTTAACGGTATCATGTATGGTTTTAATCTTTAGATGGCACCTATTCCTCTTGCTACTTTTGCGGTAACTGTCTTGATTTGTTTGCTCCAGGTCCTATTTTATCTAAATATACTCCTAGCAATTTTGCGAATGGGGCATCATCAATTTCTTTTTGTCAAATATGAATTTTTGGAATATCTTTATTTCTTAATTCTCTAGATTTTGAAAATAGCAAATAATTTGTTTATCCACATTTAATGATAGCATCTTTAGCGATAACCAGTTAGTAACCTCTTCCATTTCCCTGTTTACCACTTCATACAATGTACTTATTTCTTTGTCACAGCAAAAAGCATTCGTGGCATCAGTAAATCGTGTTAGTGGCATCAGATGTCACACTTGGGATTATTAGTTAAACATACTATGCAATGGACCTTTCTATTTTTAGCTATGCCCCGCCCATCACTAGCTAAGCTCCAGCCACACCTCGCCGTGTTTGGATTGATCGATCCCCGAATCCCATAGCTATCAATTTCCAGAAAACTATACAGGGAAGCTGTTGAATATTTTGTAACTAATTTGACTGGGTGCTGTTGCTGCCTATGGCAGCAACAGCGCCTAGTCAAATTAGTTTCAAAATATTAAACAGAATATTAATTAAATAGTAAAAGCAAACAATTTGTACAACAAGGCATAGACTGTCTTCAAATATGCGTTCGTGCCGTACTTATCGACATCATTCATGACGTCATCCATTATGATGCCATTCTACACACCGCGTAGATGATTATGACGTCATATGATGGGTACATACTCTGGAAAGGTGAATTGTTCTGGACCGCGTAATTATGTTCACATTGATTTATAGACAATATTTTAACCAGCGTGTTCCATTCCGCCCATGGACCATCGTGACTGTATTCCCTCCAGCCTATGTTGCCTTACCGTGCCGCTTCTGGACACTCGGATTACACCAAGTCAATACACATTTATATCGAGTGCTTCCGGATCAAGCATGGTCTGGTCTAGGACATGCTTGATCTAGAAGCGAGCAATCCTAATGTGTATTAAGATTTTCTCTCAAGACATTTTGTCATTCGCAGGAGTGTTATGTTCTGGTTTGGCCTCTCAATTAACCTTGTTATAGAGCGGGCGTGCTAAAAGCTGAGAAATGACTTAACTAGTAGCTTCCTCATTGACACCTCTCTTTGTGCAACCTTACAAGCACGAGAAACTGGTACTCTAAAAGGCCCATGCATCCGGGATTATGAGCAACATGATAACTATATATATATATATATATATATATATATATATATATATATATATATATATATATATATATATATATATATGAATGATAAAATAGACCCTTCCAAGTATATCCCTTGATCATATGACATCATAATCAACTACGTGATCTGTAAGATGACGTCACAATCATGACGCCATGAATGCCTCGATATAGTCAGTCTTAAACGATTAATAGTCTGACACGTACGAATTCACCTTTCCAAAGTATCCATTCATCATCTGACCTAGTATGACGTTATAATCAGTTTCGCGCGCGTATGATGACGTCACAATCATTACGTCACAAAGGGTTCCATATAGACAGTCATCAAATCTCAAAGAGTCTGACACGTTGTATAAATTGTGTCTGTAATTCTTTGCTATTTAATAGACATGCTGTTGGATGATTTGAGGCTGGTTTGACTGGGCGCTGTTGCTGCCTTAGGCAACACCGTCGCCCAGTCAACTTAGCCTCAAGATACCCAATTGACTCATCTGTATAGCTTTCTGGAAATCGATAATCAGGCATAATCTATTGTATAGTGTACATATTTCGACTTTAGGGATAATCAATGCATTTATTAATTTATTGTTTATGAACGTATATAATAGCTGACCGTCATTGTAGGTTTATACTCGGTACACTCAAGGGCCTATGGCCTAATGTGGAATCAATAAATCAAATCAATCAAATCAATCATATATATTCTGGTTTTTGTACCAGTTGAGAAGAGGGCATAGGGGAATGGCGCGGATGCCTCACTGCTCGTTGGCAGCTGCCACAGCTGTCAAATTAGCTGAATGGATGGAAATTGTCCAATCTAAGTGGGACAGAACACATTTGTGATGGGCATTCTTTACTGCACAAAGTTCCAAGTCATTGGCATATTTATACCTTTACCACAGATCACATAGTCCATGAAAGTTTTTTTGGTGAAAACTGTGCCCTCTGTGATTGATTTTCTTTATCTGAACACCTTTCAACAAACAAGAGGCCGAAGGGGGCTGTGTCGCTCACCTGGAGTACTGCATTTTTGTCAAAATTGTTGGTGGGGCGGTTTAGGAGTAGTCTTTTAAATGAGTTTGTGGACATTTTTGCCAGTCCAATATGGCCGCCAAACACGCTACATTTTGATTGGTCCACTTCTGCCATGTTTCTGACGTAGCTCCTTCCCTAGAACAAATTTGAATGCCACTCAGTGCCTAATCATATCTCCCAAATTTTGGCCCAATCCGCTCAGTGGTTCTCAATTTGTTTTGGCAAAAAATAGGTTATCCAAGATGGCCGCCAAACCATTTGGCCAATCAAGTTCCCTTGAACAAACTTGGGGTTTTTGGCGGGTAAATGATCCAAGATGGCCTCTAAACCATTTGTCCGACAGTCTCGAAAATGACAAATTTGAAATCAGAATATGCACAAACATACATAAAACCAATTTCGGCCTCAAAATCAATCAAATAAGAAAACCCAAAAGGGCTGCCAAACACCTTATATATTGATAGGCCCATAGTGGCCAGTTTTTTGACGGATCAACTTCTCTTGAACTAACTTAGTCCATAATCATATATCACAAATTTCCGCCTGATCGCTTCAGCAGTTCTGGGGAAGAAGTTGTTTTTGCGAAAACGAGGTCATCCAAGACGGCCGCTGAACCATTTGGTCAATCAAGTTCCCTTGAACAAACTTGCGCGAGCGCTTGCCCCAGATCATATTGCATAAGGTCTGAATTGATCCCTCAAACGGTTTTGGAGAAGATTTTTAGACATTTCTAACAAGAGGCCCAAGGGGCCTGTATTGCTCACCTGGACAATAGGCATTTCAACTAGAATGCTCTTTATCAACAAGATGGCCAGCAAACCATTTATCTGACAGTTTCGAAAATTGCAAATTTGAGATCAGAATACCCAAAAACACACATAAAAACAATTTCGGCCTCAAAATCCATCAAATAAAAAAATCCAATATGGCCACGAAACATGCTATATTTTGATTGGCCCACGGCGGCCATGTTTTTTGATGGATCAACTTCTCTTGAACAAACTTTAATGGCCCTAATCATATCTACCAAATTTCTGGAGAATAAGTAATTTTCACTACAACTAGGTCAACCAAGATGGCCGCCAAACCATTTGACCAATCAAGTTCCCTTGCCATAAATCATATTTCATATGGTTTGCATCGATCCCCCAAGCCGTTTCGGAGAAGATTTTTAAAGACATTTCCAAAAATCGGCCTAAATCCAAGATGGCCGCCGGACAAATTGGCCGATCGGGTTCATTTGAACAAACTTAGATCTCTATGCCCTATGAATGCTTCCTCACAAATATAATTGAAATCGGCCCAGTGGTTCTTGAGAAGAAGTCGTTTAAAGAATTCCCCATTGCTTTATTATGGGCCCATTGCTTTACTATGGGAGCCTTTGTCGGGAAAACAAACCAAGATGGCAGCCAAAGCGTTTATCCGACAGTCTCGAAAGTGGCATATTTGAATTCGCCACACTGATAAGCATATATAAAGCAATTTTCGCCGTCAAAATACATCAAATACAAAAAAGCCAATATGACCTAGAAACGCAGAATTTTGATTGGTTGATGGCGGCCATGTTTTTTAACGAACAAACTTCCCTTGAACAAACTTGAAAGGCACTTGGTCCCTAAGCATATTTACAAAATTTCAGCTCTATCCCTTCAGCGGTTCTGGAGAAGTCGTTTTCGCGAAAACTAGGTCATCCAAGATGGCCGCCAAGCAAATCGGCCAATCAGGTTGCCCTGAACAAACTTGGGTGTACCGCTGCCACAAATGAGGTGTTATGAGGTTTGAATCAATTCCTCCAGCTTGGATTTTGGCCGATCGGCTTCATTTGAACAACCTTGAATCTCTATAGCCTAGGAATGCTTGCTGCCAAATATAATTGAAATCGGCCCAGTGGTTCTTGAGAAGAAGTCGTTTTAAAGGAAAAGTGGACGGACGGATGGACGACGGATGGACACATGACTGACGGTCGCCACGACATAAGCTCACTTGGACTTTCAGGCCAGGTGAGCTAAAAATCGGCTGAAATCCAAGATGGCCATTGGCCAAATTGGTCGATCGGCTTTGTTTGAACAAAATTAAATCTCTATGCCATAATGATGCCTCCTGCCAAATATAATTCAAATCGGCCCAGTAGTTCTCGAGAAGACATTTTAAATTTCCCATTGCTTTAGTATGGGAGCTTTTGGTGGGAAAATAATCCAAGATGGCTGCCAAACCGTTTCTTCAACAGTATCGAAAATGGCAAATTTGAGATCAGAATATCCAAAAACCGTTATAAAACGAATTTCGGCCTCTAAAAAAATTCTAATATAGCTGCCAAACACACTTCTATTTTGATTGGTCCACCGCGGATATGTTTTTGGACGGATTAACTTCTCTTGAACAAACTTTACTGGCCCTTAGTCCCTAATAATATCTGCCAAATTTCGGCCTGATCCCTTCAGCGGTCTGGAGAAGTTATTTTCACTAAAACTAGGTCAACCAAGATGGCCGCCAAACCATTTGACCAATTAAGTTCTCTTGAACAAACTTGGTTGAGCTCTTGCCCTAGATCATATTTCATGAGGTTTCCTTCAATACCTCAAGCGGTTTCGGAGAAGATTTTTAATGACGTTTCTAAAGATCGGACAAAATCCAAGATGGCCACCAGCCTACTTGGCCGATCGGCTTCATTTGAACAAAGGTGGTATCCCCATGCCCTAAGGATGCTTTCTGCCAAATATAATTGAAATTGGCCCAGCTGTTCTTGAGAAGAAGTCGTTTAAAGGAAAATTTGACGGATGGATGGACGGACGACAGACACACGAGGACGGTCGCCATGACGTAAGCTCACTTGGCCTTTCAGGCCAGGTGAGCTAAAAATAGGATCCGGGCAGAACTGCCAAATGGTGACCTAATTGGAACTAATGTCAACAGATCATCCCTGAACTGCTTCGAAAGGACCAAACAACAAATTTGGAAATGAATACGCATTTGCACAGTACCAGGAACACCTGTCTGTGCACACAATGAGACCCAGGATCATTAGAAAATGTTGTCAGAACTGAAGTTGCCTTGATCGTTAGAGGGTAAAGCATTTTTCAGAAAAACTGATGACGTCCACATGCCTGTCTTCAGATCAGCAATTATTGATGACAAAGTCAGCATTTGAATTTGTGGTCAAAATGTAATAGAAAGGATAGAGGATGAGAAGGCGATGCCATCCACTGGTTTTCTTCTCTACAAGGAATATTGTTGAGCAAAATCATAGGGATGAGGCCCTATCCAAAATGTCTTGCACTGCATAGGAACTGGGTACGGTAATCCAGGCCAGTTCATGTACCTGAGCGAGCGTGGACCGGGTGTGGAACCACACCAGTCCATATAGTAAGTTCATTTGTAAATGTATCAATGTCTAGTAAATTATAGGGATAGGAACTGGATATGGTAATCCAGGCCAGTTCATAAACTTGATGGACCATGGACCGGGTGTGGAACCGCATCAGTCCATGTTAAACTTACACTTGTATTGTCATTTCTTGTATGTTAATAGCACACTGGCTCATCTATAAGCAAGTTCTGTAAATACTTCTCTGGGTTATCTCTAAATGCCGGAATGAGTTATGACCCAAACATATACCAATTGTAAATACTATACATTAGTGGAGATTGGTTTGAAGTTATGAATGCTAGGACACTCTGAAAGGCTTCAACATGCCTAATATATTTCAGCTGAAAACGATATCATATCATATCATATCATATCATATCATATCATATCATACTTCTTGGTCAACATTTGGAATTTTTCCTTTATTGCTTGCAGCTTGTTCTGACATGTGGGAATAGGCATCAATGGAACAAGGCAAGAGATTAGGTGATATAAAATTCACATCTGGAGCATAAAACTGACAATGTTCATGAGACATGTGTCTGATGTCAAATCCTGCCAAATTCCAAGATCCCTGCCGAAAAAAATGACCAATTAAAATTCTCATTAGAACGCTTGAAGTATTCCACCCAAGTTTCATTGAAACCGGGCCATTGAATAAGGAAGAGTACTTAGTATTTTAAAGGATTTCTGGAAAATCCAAGATGGCCACCAGAAAAATTTACCAATCAAAATTCTGTACACATGTTCTGAAGCCTAGTCCCATAGGGTTCTTCCAGCCAATTAAGTTGAAATCCACCATGTTGTTATTGAGGAGTAGCATTTTGACAATTTCCATAAAAAACCCTAAGATTTTCAACAACAAAAATTGACATATTAAAATTCTATATACAAGTTCTGAAGCCTACCCACATAGGCTCGTCCTGCCAAATTAAGTTGAAATATTCCCAGCGGTTAATGAGGAGTAGCATTTTGACCATTTCTGGTAAACCTTTCATAAAATCTAACCTCTTCAGGACCTAAAATAAGATCTCTTAGATACATGTGCTAACTTTTAGCAATGTGCGTGCGTGTGTGCGTACGCGTGTGTGAGTGCAAAAAGTATTATCAGAGTAAGAAAAATAACGTCAGCTGCAGCTAGAATACATAAATAATGTTTTAATTTCTTTTTATTTTAATTATTATTTAATGCATGACACTGAGAAAGATAATTTGTTTTCATACATTATTATAAATAATTTGGCGATTCAGTGTCCATAGCACCTGCTTTGTTGCTATATTCAGTAAGTGTAAAATGGGCAAAAAATGAAAGATATATATATATATATGAACAGGTTTGTCCATCATTAAAACCTGACATTAGTTATTCATATCTGACTAGTTACAAAGCTACTGATTGTAACAAATATAACAAACTTAACAAATAACAACAAACTTTATAAGTGTAAACAATTAAAATAACTAAATAATGTAATAATGTATGTAAATTGTGTAGTGATCTTAATCATTTCACCTGTGACATGCTAATATGGCTCAGTTCTAAACTGACTATACACGAAAGCTGTTGAATATTTAGAAAACTAATTTGACTGGAACCTGTTGCTGTCAAATTAGTTTGAAGACATTCAACAAAATATTCTTTTAAATAATTTGCAATTGTTTATCTGTAAGGGTTAACCCTTACCCCTCTGATGTCAATATTTGATCTTTTACTGTGTCAATATCAAAGAAACTGGTGTGCATTTTTCAACAATTTTGGTAGATGTTGCTGTCTATGACAGCACCATCTCCCACCAAATTTGTTGAAAAATGAACACCAGTTCATCTTTTAATTTAATTTGAAAATTTAAAATATTTGATATCAGAATTCTAATGGTTAAAGTAATAACAGCTAAATATAATTGACTATATCACAGATTAGAGCATGATTATAAACAAGAATTCCATGAAATTAAATGTCTCGCCTGTCTCCTGTTTGTCTCAATGGCATTGACCTTTGTCCTTCTGACCTCCGTGTTATCATGCTGCTTCCTAACATTATAGGTAACCAGGTATTCAAGTTTAGTTCCAATAGGATTAACCAATCCTGAAAGATAAACCAAGAAGCTTTGCTAAACGCAAAAACTTAAGACTGAAAAAACAAAGTTTTGTATCAAGGTCACAGTGACCTTTGACCTTGTGATCTCAGTATCATCATGCCGCATCCTAATTGTATAGGCAACCACCCGGCCAAGTTCAGTTGCAATAGGATTAATTGATCCCGAAATATAAGCAGAGAAGTTTCCGCTACGGTCTTCGTCGCTGCACATATGTCTCGCTTTCTGCTTCGCAGGCGAGACAAAAATAGCATGCAATTGTTCAGATATACAAGGAAGGAGGATCCCTCTGTATGCCTATATCAGCCTTACTGGACATGCGAATAGAGGAATCCAATCTATCACTCAAATATTGACATCATAATCAACTACATCACATATATAGGTTGATGTCACAATCCACTATCATAAATGACACAAATTGCCCATCATAAACCTGGAATAGTCTATCAAGTTGTACGAATTGTATGTTTTACTATTTAATAACCATCAAGTTGAAAATTTTGAAACTAATTTGACTGGGCAACAGCACCCAGGCAAATTAGTTTCATTTTTTTTTTTTTTGGGCAAATTAGTTTCAAGATATTCAACAGCTTACCTGTATAGTTTTCTGGAAATTGATAGTCAGGGAATTCAGAGTTCAATCGATCCCAACATGGGCGAAGCGTGGCTGGAGCTTAACGACAGATGAGCGAGGCATAGCTAAAACTGGATTCATCCATTCACTCCATGGTTGGCATTCACTGTGGCAATCAAGAATGCTTTCTTTACGCAAATGACATCATCAGATGATGACACAGCCAAATGATGTCACTATTCAAACTAGTGTGAAGCTGGCCATTACAGTTAATTATTTTAAAGAATAAGGGTAGAAGACTTGTAGTAGCTTGCGATAAAATGGCAATGAGCAGTGGCAGAACACGAAAGATAGTTTTATCAGAAAATATGGCCAGATTGGTATAAATAAGTGAATCGACTATTATAACAATGTTAGTATTTTGTATGGATAATGATTAGTAATTTTAATAAAAAATAAATATCTCAAATTATTGTCATATTTTTAAAAGATTGGATGATAGGATTCAAACTTAATTTTTATAACAATCATTGTTTATACTCGATTCAGACTCTTAACAACATTATTTAAGTTGGTGATATAGTAAATGATCGTTTGATCAGGAAAATCTTTAATATACAATCAAGATATAAAAACAATTCTGTATCCTGCATCGCACACCAGCTCACTCCGCCCATTCCCAAGTCATAATATCATATTCATTTGTTCACAGAACATTAAAATTAAATAAGAATTATATTAAGCATGAAGTAAATTTTTAAAATTAAACAATATCTTCATTAAAATAAAATTAATATCACAAAGGTTTAAAATCAGTCTTATTGTTAGGTCGCTTGATCTTTTATCTAAGAAATTCCTAGTACAGTTAATATCAGTCAGTGACTGCAAAGCCTCGCCATCCTGTTTTTGGCACATTGTAAAGATTTTTGCTTATTTTCCCGGGGTTTTTTTTCGGATCAAGACCAAAGTTGTGGAATAATAGTGTACAATTACACACTTCCTTGTGCTAATATTGGAGCCAACGCCGACCAGTAGTTTCTCAGATATCCATAGATATAGAATTTGATCCCATGTGGATTCGATTTTTTTTATCCGCATCATGGTTCAAGTCTGGAAATCCTCTTCATGGTATGATCCTTTGCTGTGCTAAAATTCCTGATCACTAATTGCTTAGATACCATCCCAGGCACATAAACACACAAATAGGCAGGCATGCAGGCAGACAGGCAGGCAGGCAGGCAGGCAGACAGACAGACAGACAGACAGACAGACAGACCTGAATGCAATTCCATCTTCCCCTACATATTATCATTTGGCTCATTTCGGGTCATACTCGGCAAGAGAAGATAACTCATCTGATTTTAAATACAGAGTTTGTGGCGAGTGAAGAATGTACTTTTGATAATTTATCACTGACAGGACTACATATTCCAAGCACAGCAGAGCACTTCAGTTACTTCCCTTGGTACATGCATGTGCAAGCAAAAGAATTAAAACTATTTATTAGCTCTTTAATGGTCAAAGCAGTCAAAAATGACATCTGCAGTGGTCATTAGGAATGTCGATTTGCAGGTCAAGAGAAAACTACTTCTGAAATCTTACCACTAGAATGACTGGCACAATAACCATGCCAGTTATTCCAGTGGTTAGATCTCAAAAATAGCCCTCGAATGGTCTGCAAACAGGCATTTACTAAGCAATTTCTTAACAACTATTGATGAGTAAAGGGTTAACTGTTGTGCTCACACACCCGCTAGTGAGATGTTGTTTTATCCTGATGTGCTCACACACCCACTAGTGAGATGTTTTATCTTGCTGTGATCACACACCCCACTAGTGAGATGTTGTTTTATCCTGATGTGATCACACACCCACTAGTGAGATGCTGTTTTATCCTGATGTGCTCACACACTCGCTAGTGAGATGTTGTTTTATCCTGATGTGCTGACACACACTCGCTAGTGAAATGTTGTTTTATCCTGATGTGCTGACACACCCACTAGTGAGATGTTTTATCTTGCTGTGATCACACACCCCACTAGTGAGATGTTGTTTTATCCTGATGTGATCACACACCCACTAGTGAGATGCTGTTTTATCCTGATGTGCTCACACACTCGCTAGTGAGATGTTGTTTTATCCTGATGTGCTGACACACACTCGCTAGTGAAATGTTGTTTTATCCTGATGTGCTGACACACCCACTAGTGAGATGTTTTATCTTGCTGTGATCACACACCCCACTAGTGAGATGTTGTTTTATCCTGATGTGATCACACACCCACTAGTGAGATGCTGTTTTATCCTGATGTGCTCACACACTCGCTAGTGAGATGTTGTTTTATCCTGATGTGCTCACACACTCGCTAGTGAAATGTTTTATCCTGATGTGCTGACACACCCACTAGTGAGATGTTGTTTTATCCTGATGTGCTCACACACTCGCTAGTGAAATGTTTTATCCTGATGTGCTGACACACACTCGCTAGTGAAATGTTTTATCCTGATGTGCTCACACACCCACTAGTGAGATGTTTTATCTTGCTGTGATCACACACCCCACTAGTGAGATGTTGTTTTATCCTGATGTGATCACACACCCACTAGTGAGATGCTGTTTTATCCTGATGTGCTCACACACTCGCTAGTGAGATGTTGTTTTATCCTGATGTGCTGACACACACTCGCTAGTGAAATGTTGTTTTATCCTGATGTGATCACACACCCACTAGTGAGATGTTGTTTTATCCTGATGTGCTCACACACCCACTAGTGAGATGTTTTATCTTGTTGTGATCACACACCCCACTAGTGAGATGTTGTTTTATCCTGATGTGATCACACACCCACCAGTGAGATGCTGTTTTATCCTGATGTGCTCACACACTCGCTAGTGAAATGTTGTTTTATCCTGATGTGCTCACACACTCGCTAGTGAAATGTTGTTTTATCCTGATGTGATCACACACCCGCTAGTGAGATGTTGTTTTATCCTGATGTGATCACACACCCGCTAGTGAGATGTTGTTTTATCCTGATGTGCTCACACACTCGCTAGTGAGATGTTGCTTTATCCTGATGTGATCACACACCCGCTAGTGAGATGTTGTTTTATCCTGATGTGATCACACACCCGCTAGTGAGATGTTGTTTTATCCTGATGTGCTCACACACTCGCTAGTGAGATGTTGCTTTATCCTGATGTGATCACACACCCGCTAGTGAGATGTTGTTTTATCCTGATGTGCTCACACACCCACTAGTGAGATGTTTTATCGTGCTGTGATCACACACCCACTAGTGAGATGTTGTTTTATCCTGATGTGCTCACACACCCCACTAGTGAGATGTTGTTTTATCCTGATGTGCTCACACACCCACTAGTGAGATGTTTTATCGTGCTGTGATCACACACCCGCTAGTGAGATGTTGTTTTATCCTGATGTGCTCACACACCCCACTAGTGAGATGTTGTTTTATCCTGATGTGCTCACACACCTGCTAGTGAGATGTTGTTTTATCCTGATGTGCTCACACACCACACAAGTGAGATGTTGTTTTATCCTGATGTGCTCACACACCCCACTAGTGAGATGTTGTTTTATCCTGATGTGCTCACACACCCACTAGTGAGATGTTTTATCGTGCTGTGATCACACACCCGCTAGTGAGATGTTGTTTTATCCTGATGTGATCACACACCCACTAGTGAGATGTTGTTTTATCCTGATGTGATCACACACCCGCTAGTGAGATGTTGTTTTATCCTGATGTGCTCACACACCCTACTAGTGAGATGTTGTTTTATCCTGATGTGCTCACACACCCACTAGTGAGATGTTTTATCGTGCTGTGATCACACACCCACTAGTGAGATGTTGTTTTATCCTGATGTGCTCACACACCCCACTAGTGAGATGTTGTTTTATCCTGATGTGCTCACACACCCACTAGTGAGATGTTTTATCGTGCTGTGATCACACACCCGCTAGTGAGATGTTGTTTTATCCTGATGTGATCACACACCCACTAGTGAGATGTTGTTTTATCCTGATGTGATCACACACCCGCTAGTGAGATGTTGTTTTATCCTGATGTGCTCACACACCCACTAGTGAGATGTTTTATCTTGCTGTGATCTAAACGAAATCTAGGATTTCTTTTTTCACGAGAGAGTTGATACTTACCTCCCTAATACTTTTGATATTGCTAAATATTGGCTTTCACTCAATAAACACTCAGATTTAAAACAGTTAGGTGCCCCTACTGGGCAGGGAGTCAGAGCGTAGTCTGGCGGATGCCAGCCCCACCACCGCGCATGCGCAGACTAGCACTTCCTCTGACTAGATTATTGGCTGACACACATGCAACTATTAAGAGCCTGAAGACCGAGCCTCTGTGGGGTGGAGAGGCCGGGTCCGTATCTAGGGAGGTAAGTATCAACTCTCTCGTGAAAAAAGAAATCCTAGATTTCGTTTATTTCACTTCAAGAGTATACTTACCTCCCTAATACTTTTGATATTGCCAGAATTCGAAAGTGAATCTGGCGGGAGGGAGGCGAGGTCAAAAGACCAGCTCATCCCTATACGCTTTTCTGCGTTTAAGGCACTTAAACTTCTGAAACTGTAAGAAAAAACAGTCAGGATTTGACTAACCATCGGATAACAGCACCGATGTATGAGAGATGACCGAATGTCATATGCGCTCCCCCCCCTCCTTCCTGGGAGGAAGAGTCGACTGACCTCAATGTCCTATACGCTCTCTACGTACAAGTGCCATGTACTACAGGACAGAGACGAAAAAGCTCCATTTTCGTAACTCTCAACAATGAACCACACAAATACACAAACCATCACCATATTAATAACGGGTAATCGTGACAATACAATCAACAACGGACAACACATGAACAAGACTGACCTTGTTGAAATGGCTGCTGACATCATCTTCCCATCGGTAAAGACTGATGCAGGCCCAAAAAAGTGGGTGTTTCCATAAATTAATTGTGAAATATATAAGTAATGAGGAAAACCTCCTCAAAAAATATAAACCGATTTATTTTTTCAAAACCGACAAGGCGAGAGGATTAGAGGTGTCACGGAGATAATGGTCTGTAAAACTTGACTCACAGTGCCACTGAGCCACCGACATAATATCATCCACTGGGACCCCATTAAATAGGGCCGTGGATGTCACTACGCCGCGGACACTGTGAGCCTTGGCCACGTCAACCTGCTTCCCGGTGGCGGATTTATGGCAAAACTGAATGCATTCCACAATCCACCTGGAAATGGTGTCCTTAGAAGCCCTCCCATGGGGTTCAATATATGACAACCATAACGCTGACTGGTCGGTGCGCCATGCCGCCGTACGTTGTTTGTACCGGCGCAGCGCCCGGACGGGACACCATGCTTTAGAATTAGGATCATATCTAGTTAAAGCAGGCAAAATAATAGGTTGACCTGGATATTTCAACGACTGATTTTTAGCCAAGAAATTAATCCTAGGTAGCAGCTTAAGGCCTTCCCCTGAAACCACAAAACGGTCATCCTCGGCTGATAAGGCATGAATTTCACTCCTACGCCTAGCCGAGGCCGCAGCAATTAAAAACACAGTCTTCAGTGTTAATAGTTTCATAGAAATGGAACTAAGTGGTTCAAAAGGCTTATCACCTAGTACTTGAAGCACTAGCGATAAACTCCAAGACGGAATCACAGGTGGATTCCTTGGTCTTAGATTGCCCATGCCTTTAATTAATACATTCAATGTATTTACTTCATCACTTCCCCTCTTAGCCAAGCAAGGAATAACAGACATTAATGCTGACTTATAACCAGCAATAGAGTTAGGCTTGAGGCTATAGGCATCATAGAGGTGACAGAGGAAATCAGCTACTACTTGAATAGATGAATCCATTGGATCAATACATCTTTTTGAGCACCATTCTGCAAATCTGTTGATTTTATAATTATATGCTCTGGAGGTTGACCCCCTCCTGGCTTTGGCCATAAACATGGCTGCTTGCTCAGAAAAGCCCTCCTTAATTCTAGATTCCTTGACAACATCCACGCAGTCAATCTGAACATTGACGGATTGTTGTGAAGGGCCTTGCCCTGGAAGATAATATCGTCCATCAGAGGCAGAGGAACCGGATTGCAGACCAGAAGGTCCAGCAGATCCGTATACCACGATCGGCTTGGCCAATCCGGGGCGATCAGAAGCACTTGGCATTCCTCTTGTCTGATTTTCTGAAGAATTTTTGGAATCAGGATTGCTGGAGGGAATGCGTATGCATACATTCTCCCCCAGCTGATAGCTAACGCATCTGTTGCGAAAGCGCTTGGATCCGGAATCGGAGAGACGTACGTCGTCATCTTCGCATTCTTCTTCGTTGCGAACAAATCGATGTTGGGTTTCCCCCAATGGTCGAACAGACGATCCGCCACACATTGATTTAGTTGCCATTCCGTGGGTAAAACACTCATCCTTCGGCTCAATGAGTCTGCTAGCAGGTTTAACCTTCCCGGAATATGAACTGCTTTCAAGGTAATCTGGTGATCCAGACACCAACAAAGCAGTTTCCATGTCATCATACAGAGACTGGGCGACTTCGTTCCGCCCTGGCGGTTTATGTAAGTCACAACTGTTGAGTTGTCTGAACGAATAAGAACAATCTTGCCCTGAACTTTCTGTAAGAAATGTTCCAGGCCCAGGACTACTGCTCTTAGCTCCAGTAGATTTATATGTTCCTTTGACTGTTCCAGATTCCAAAGCCCTGATATCGTGGATTCTTCCAGGCAAGCTCCCCAGCCCTCCATCGATGCATCTGCATACACAGTCACCTGAGGGTGGGGAGGGGTTAGCAAAACCCCCGGCAAGAGATTCTCTGTATTCAACCACCATTGCAGGTGGTGAATCAGAGGCGCCAACACTGACACATTCGAGTCCAGCGAACCTGTACTCTGGGTCCATTGTGTCATGAGAAACAACTGGATCGGCCGCCTGCGTAAGGCGGCCTGAGGAATGACAGGTTCCAACGAAACCATCAACCCCAGCATTCTCAAGTAAACCCGTGCCAGGACATGACGACTGTCGCACACTGACTGAATCAACGAGATGAGTTTTTGAACTCTCTCCTGAGTAGGATAAACATATCCTGTCTCTAGATCGAAGAACATCCCCAGGTAAACAAACTTCTGGGATGGAGTCAGCTCTGATTTTGGGAAATTGATCACCCAGCCCAAGTCTGTGAGAATTTTCAAAACAATCTCCAGATTGGCGGACAAACTTTCCCGGGTGTGCGCTTTCAACAGCCAGTCGTCTATGTACGTGTGGACTGCTATGCTTCTCCCGCGGAGGTATGCTGTGATCGCAAGAACCACACGGGTGAAAACCCGAGGAGCCGTGGAAATTCCGAAGGGCAACACCCTGAATTCCCACTGTCTGCCCTGGAATGCAAATCTCAGGAAGCGACAGAAACTCCCGTGGATGGGGATGTGGAAATAAGCGTCCTTCAAATCTATCGACGCCGTCCACATCCCCCTCTCCAACCCCGCCAACACCGAGCGCACCGTTTCCATCTTGAAACTGGGCGTCTCGATGAACTTGTTCAATGGCTTGAGGTTGAGAATCGGTCTCCACCCTCCGGTGCGTCTTGTTACTAAGAACAGGGTTGAATAGAAGCCCGGACACCTTTGTGCCGGCTGAATAGCTCCCTTTTGTATGAGGGAATTTATTTCCTCCTCGATACACAACCTTTGCTCTGGATCCCTCGGAATGGGAGTCCAGACTGGCACCAGAGACAGTCGCGACGGCGGGCCTGTCACCCACTCTGGATGATACCCGACGGAAAGCCATCGCAAGACTAAACGGTCCTGAGTTAACCGTTCCCACTCTTGCATGTGGCCGGCTAGCCGGCCTCCCACCGGCCCACCTAGGGACCGCGGTGGACACGAGGCATGCAAGAGCGGCACTGTCTCCGTCGCCATACACACCGGCGTGGTTCTTACCGCGGTAAGCGTACTGTCAGGAACGATAACCACGCCCAGATCCTCGCGCGCCCCGCCCCGCCCCGCACGCACCTCGGTGCGCGGGCGGCTGCCTGGCTGACGGCGCCTGAGGAACCTGCGCCCCCCTCGCTGCTGGCCGAATCGCACGCGGCCGAGGCCGACGCTGCGACGGTGGCTGGCCACTGACCTGGCCAGCACCACCTCGAGCCTGCAGGGGACGATACGGCGGGGCCGCGGCGCGAGCGTTAGCACGACGCAGCACATCAAACTGCTCGCGCAGCGCCCTCTGGTTATTCACCAGGGTGACCGTCTCTTGGAGGTGGCGACATCCCTCACCTCCAAAAAGACCAGGGCCCGTCATAGGCGTACGCAGTAGCCTATTGTACAGGTCCTGAGACGGGGACAGATTGTCCAGGGCAAACGTGCGTCTTGCCCTGACACTCCTGGTCACCGCCCGAGTCATACAGTCCAGCGCCAGGTTAATACCATCCTGGATGGTTCGCTGGACAGTGACCGGACTTGGCTGGCGCGATGCGGATGCCGTTACTACCCCCTGCAACAGCTGGGAGACGTGGGACAGAGCGGCAATCGAAGCCCTCCCACTCTCCTCCGCATCACGCAACGCGGTATTCGCCGAACGCAACGCGTCCGCGCACAAGACACCCGTGTCAGAACGGGAGCCTGGCCGCGCATCCTCACCCAAAGCCGCGCGGTCATCCACGCTGGGCTTGGGTACCACACCGTACCGCTGGTAATCCAGGGGCACGATGCGACAACGCCTGGCCACCTCGCGAGGGGCCTTCGCGAGACGTCCACACGACTTAATGGACGACTCCGCCGCCTTGAACATGTCAACGACATGCTCCGCCAGCGGCAGAGAAGGCATAGCGTTAGCAGTCGGTTTCCCAGCTAACCACGGCGTGTGAACACGCTGGCTAGCCGACTGCTCCACGGGCAGATCAGGCCTAACGCTCACCAACCACTGGCAAGCGTCATACCAATCCTCCTCCGTGGCTAACTGCGAGCGCTCTACAAGACGGGGTCCTTCGTCTTCCTCCTGAGCGCAAGCAGTAGAGCTTGACGGCGGGTATGCTGATACACCTGGCAAGCCAGGGAAAACACGCGGGCCTGACAGCACCGGCATGAAAATATCACTGGTTTGACCAGGAGCAGGCACCGTGGCAGAGCGTGGGGTATATATAGTCTCACCACGGGCCCGGCCAGCACCAGCAACACCCTCGGCAAGCCGAGGTATGCGGTACCGCTGGCCATCAGCAGCGCCCTGGGCCACCACCTGAGCCGCGGACTTTACTCCAGGGTGAGTAAAACCGTGGAATAAGGCGCCTGTATTCCCCGCGAGGGGTGCACAAACGTCTTCATCCATGTCCACGTCGTCAGACGGCGACCCTAGCAGGTAATCCTCATTACCCTGGTCAGAAAGATTAGACCCCGGGTCAGCAAAGAGAGCTAACCCGGGCTGACCAGGAACGGTGCCATAGGAGGTACTGGCCACCGCGGCGTGCGGATACCCCTGGACTGATAAGCAGCCCGCGGGTTCCAGCGACAACCGTCCACGGTCCCCTATCGGCGCGGCAATAAGCCTGCTGCCAGGGCCGTGGAACGCCCCCTCTAATGGGGCCACCTCTGAATCGTCGAACAACGGAAGCGGACTAAGGAAAATCGATCCAGAGGCGGGGATTACCTGCTCCGAAGCCGATGATGAGGACAGTAAAGGATTTGGTCCAGGAAGCATGCCACGAAGCAACCCTGGAACCAAATCCTTTATTGTCCTCTTCATCTCTCCCAACATCTCGGTCCGGAAGGCCTCCATATCCACCGCGGACGAGACCTTCCCCTTACCCTTCCTACTTACAACCTCTCGTTTCCGCTTGTTCTTCTTCTCCTCCTCTACCACCTTGTCCGTCGCCTGTAAGCAGCACAAGAATTCGGACATTAACTCGCCCCCCCAGTGCTTACATATGTCACAATTAACCAATGGACCACAAGGGCTACATTGAGAGCACAGATGCGGCCAGAACTTTACATGAATAAAACGACCACAGGACGCGCAACCCGGTCCCTGAAACAGGGCAAAGGACAAGGAGTATGAGCAACTAGTTAAGCTTAGAAACTCAATCCAACTCAAAGAGAAGGAAAACGATCATAAAGATCAATATACATCAGAAAACAGCATAGCGCTTGAATAGCTGATAAACACATAGCCAGGCTGATTATGACGTCATTAATCCCGTGACAGGAAAATTCGATCCCAACAAAACATCCAAGTGCAAGGACGAATTGTATGCTGAATGGATAAGTCGACTACACAACCATCAGATACATATAGATAACTCTTTTCTGGCAAAAATGTTAATTATCTCCCTTTGTTTGTTTACAATAATTAACATCACCACATTATCAATAACTAGATACCTGAGACTTTGTATAGACAAACCATCCAACGTGACGAACCGGAGAACTCCACCATCTGCACGCCTCTTAACTCTCTCCACCTCATGGGGAAGGAATTGGATCAAGAGGGCAAAGTGAGAAGACCTTTATACTAGGCCTCCAACTCACTGGACATATTTTTCATTTGGTTAGATAACCTAACAGTGTTAGTAGGAAATGGAACCATGGTGGAGAGAAAACTAACTCTCTGCAACTGTGACGTCACAACCTAGCGTCATACAGACCTGTGGACAGAAACAGAAAGAGAAATTAGTCCTAGGTAGCACCGAGTTGACCTAAACCAACTAACTAAGGCGCTTATCACGGTAAACGCGAGTCCCGGAAACACAATACACCGGGAAGAAAACTCGCTAATTTTACTAGAAGTCACCTGATTTAAAGGTCCTAAGTCCTCCTTTGGCGAATTGATACTTCCCGCCATCCAAAAAAGTGACTATCACACCAAACAACACCACTTAAACTAGTTTAAGATAAAGAAAAGCTTCAGCACAAAAAGACATGTGTGAACTCTCTGCCAATAATCTAGCAAAGAGGAAGTGCTAGTCTGCGCATGCGCGGTGGTGGGGCTGGCATCCGCCAGACTACGCTCTGACTCCCTGCCCAGTAGGGGCACCTAACTGTTTTAAATCTGAGTGTTTATTGAGTGAAAGCCAATATTTAGCAATATCAAAAGTATTAGGGAGGTAAGTATACTCTTGAAGTGAAAACACACCCCACTAGTGAGATGTTGTTTTATCCTGATGTGATCACACACCCACTAGTGAGATGCTGTTTTATCCTGATGTGCTCACACACTCGCTAGTGAGATGTTGTTTTATCCTGATGTGCTGACACACACTCGCTAGTGAAATGTTGTTTTATCCTGATGTGATCACACACCCACTAGTGAGATGTTGTTTTATCCTGATGTGCTCACACACCCACTAGTGAGATGTTTTATCTTGTTGTGATCACACACCCCACTAGTGAGATGTTGTTTTATCCTGATGTGATCACACACCCACCAGTGAGATGCTGTTTTATCCTGATGTGCTCACACACTCGCTAGTGAAATGTTGTTTTATCCTGATGTGCTCACACACTCGCTAGTGAGATGTTGTTTTATCCTGATGTGATCACACACCCGCTAGTGAGATGTTGTTTTATCCTGATGTGATCACACACTCGCTAGTGAGATGTTGTTTTATCCTGATGTGCTCACACACTCGCTAGTGAGATGTTGTTTTATCCTGATGTGATCACACACCCGCTAGTGAGATGTTGTTTTATCCTGATGTGCTCACACACCGACTAGTGAGATGTTTTATCTTGCTGTGATCACACACCCACTAGTGAGATGTTGTTTTATCCTGATGTGCTGACACACACCACTAGTGAGATGTTGTTTTATCCTGATGTGCTCACACACCGACTAGTGAGATGTTTTATCTTGCTGTGATCACACACCCACTAGTGAGATGTTGTTTTATCCTGATGTGCTGACACACCCACTAGTGAGATGTTTTATCTTGCTGTGATCACACACCCGCTAGTGAGATGTTGCTTTATCCTGATGTGCTCACCCACTCGCTAGTGAAATGTTGTTTTATCCTGATGTGATCACACACCCGCTAGTGAGATGTTGTTTTATCCTGATGTGATCACACACCCCACTAGTGAGATGTTGTTTTATCCTGATGTGCTCACACACCCCACTAGTGAGATGTTGTTTTATCCTGATGTGCTCACACACCCCACTAGTGAGATGTTGTTTTATCCTGATGTGCTCACACACCCGCTAGTGAGATGTTGTTTTATCCTGATGTGCTCACACACCCCACTAGTGAGATGTTGTTTTAACTTAATGTGCTCTCACACCCGCTAGTGAGATGTTGTTTTACCCTGATGTGCTGACACACACTCGCTAGTGAGATGGTGTTTTATCCTGATGTGCTCACACCCCGCTAGAGAGATGTTGCTTTATCCTGATGTGCTCACACACCCGCTAGTGAGATGGTGTTTTATCCTGATGTGCTCACACACCCGCTAGTGAGATGTTGCTTTATCCTGATGTGCTCACACACCCGCTAGTGAGATGGTGTTTTATCCTGATGTGCTCACACACCCGCTAGTGAGATGGTGTTTTATCCTGATGTGCTCACACACCAGCTAGTGAGGTGTTGTTGCTTTTTATGATTACAACAACTTTCAGCTGAACTGTCTTCAAAATAAAAACTACCAAAGACAAAGATCCAGGTAGAAACCAGTAAAATTATAGACTTTTGTGGAGATTAAATTATGAAATATTAATAAAACAAGTGCAACACAATAGTAGATGGCAGACGGCTTTGTCAAATATTGTCAGGAATTTGACTGACAAACAGGCTTATACTAGTTGCTACTAAAAACATTAACAAGGCTATAAGATGTATCTGAATAACACAAATAACAGAAGGTAACATTTAATTAAAATAACTAAAGCATTTCGTTGAATAATCATATAATATATATATATATATATATATATATATATATATATATATATATATATATATATTTACCTGTAATCCGCCGTTAGTATAAGCTTGTCTGTCAAACATCTGATATCAAAGAAAACGTCGCTGCCATATAGCAATCAATCTTGCTAAATATATTATCTGTGTATTGTTTAGAACATAATTATTCACAAACACAAAAGTAACATATAATACAAACGCAAACAGAGACTGAGAATTACTTGCCGCTTCTGTTGAAGTTTGCTCGAAGATCAAGACAAAAACTAGAAAATGCTAGTTTACCGCCAGGTGGATAGATGGCCATATGGCCAATTGACAGATGGACAGACAGACAGAAGTCCCCTCCAAAATCCCATACCTCAAAGGGGAGAGGGTAATAAGAACACAAGCGGTAAATATCTGTAGAAACAAATTGTAAATACAACATAGAGATTCATACTGTCACACGATAAAAATTCTCAAGCTCCTTTTAGGCCTGATAATAAAAGCACCGATACAGGCCTTAAAAAATAGAACCTTGAATATAAAATCAGATCTCGCGTATTTGAAATATCAAGCAATGGACCTTTCCCATTTTTGCTAAGCCCCGCCCACCTCTAGCTAAGCTCCACCCACACCCCACTCATGTTGGGATCGATCAATCCCTGAACTCTATCAATTTCCAGAAAACTATACAGATAAGCTGTTAAATAATTTTAAAATAATTTGATTGGGTGCTGCTGCCCATGACAGCAACAGCGCACAGACAAATTAGTTTCAAAATATTCAACAGAATATTTATTAAATATACTGAACCAAAAATGTTTAGCAACACTGAAAATATTACTGTATAAATGTTATTTAACAAAAACAATAAATTGATTCAAATATACACCTGTGCAAAAGTTAAGCACCACCCTATTTTTACGCACATGCGAGGGTATAATCATGTGCTATGAAGAAAGCAATAGCATAAACATTTATGTACCCATCCATCTTAGTGCAAGAGGTAATAATGCAACTAGAGGAATGCTGATTATGATGGTGGGGAAACACTGTATGTTTTTGTTTGAACTTGAAAACGAGGCCTGAATATGGTTACGTTGACACAACTGACAACTATTGCCCTACAGTTGACACACGTGGCTAGATTGTCATTAATGGTGTCTGAAAACGAAGTTTAACATCTGTGCACGAGTTTGAGACTGTCATTATTAATACCGGGTATATCCACCTTGTGCCTGGATGACGGCCTGGACATGACGTCTCATGCTGGTCACCAACCGACTGATACGCCATTGTGGCATTCGTTGCCATTCAAGATGGAGTGCGTCTGTTAATTCCTGTAGGTTCTGCACAGGAGGATCCCTCCTTCTCACCATGTTTCCCAGAATGTCCCAGATATGCTCAATAGGGTTCATGTCAGGGCTCCTTGCTGGCCATGGTAGGGTTCCGATGGCATTCTGGCGGAGGTATTCATGCACAGCTCTAGCACGATGTGGTCGGGCGTTGTCATCCATGAATATAGGGTGGGTTCCAGGTGCATGATTTACAAAATGAGGGACCACAACTCTATCCAGTATGGAATCTTGATATCTTTGTCCATTTAGTGTTCCAGGTACAGTCAACAGATCCAGCTTACAATCAAATGAGATGCACCCCCATATCATAACGGAACCTCCACCAAATGGAACTTCTTCCATGATGTTACGTTGGTCGTACGCCGTGCGTCTGGACCTCCATACACGAGTTCGACCATCTGTGGCATGAAGCAGGAACCGACTTTCATCGGACCAGTGTACCCGTCTCCAGGATCTCATGTTCCAGTGTCTTCTTTCGTTGCACCACCTCAGACGCTCCTCTTTGTGGTGTGCAGTGAGGAGAGGACGTCTGACAGGTCTCCTAGCTTTCATGCCAGCGGCATACAGTCTCCTTTTGATGGTAGACATTGACACTCTATTGCGCGTTTCCCATTGCTGGCTGAGCACTCTGCTGTTGGTGAATGGAGATCCCCTAACAAGGCGTACTATGGCTCGATCATCACAGGCAGTAGTCTTCTTCGGTCTTCCAGATCTAGGCCTGTCGTTCACCTCATTAGTTTGCCCACGTTTTGCAATCAAATGACTGATTACAGTATGGTTAATGTTCAGCTGTCTGCCAATCTCTCTGCATGACATACCAGTGGTATGCATGCCTATGATTTGCCATTTCACACGATCACTTAACCTTCGTCTTGCCATAGCGGTTCACAATCAAGAGCTAATTCTCTCTGTACAAATAAACCACGGTCATGAACACAAAATTCCTAATCTTGTCGCCTAAATCTGTATGTAATGTTCTACACCTCAAACTGGACTTTTACATAACTGAACATGTGTGCTGTTTCCCGCCACGCACGGACATCAAGCGGCGTGAAGTCATGCATGCATGTGCATTTCGTACTTGGAATTATGTCAGCTAACGCGGGGACAAAAAGTATGGCAGCCTAGTTGTACCATCATGTTTCTACGTTCTATTGTTTTTGCTGGTGCTTAACTTTTGCACAGGTGTATATATTGAATTGATGTCATTTTCCAATTTGAACAACAGTCTCTTGTTACTGTAATGCTAGCATCGCGCCTTTAACATGGCATCATTCAACGGAAGGGTCCAATTTAAATAATGACACTGAGCTGTCAATACCGGTTGTGACCTCTGCTCGCATTAACCACTGCCGTACATCGCTTTCTCATGCTTCGAATTAAGCACCTGATGTCACGAAGAGGAATCGCATCCCATTCCTGGAGCAGTGCAGCTTCCAGCTCCCGCACGTTGTGAAGATGTGGATGGTTCTCACGCACCATATGGCCAAGAATGTCCCACACGTGTTCGATAGGAGACAGGTCCGGTGATCGCGCTGGCCAGTCCAACACCGGAACGTTGTTAGCCTCAAGGAAATCACTGGTGACCCTAGCTGAATGAGGACGGGCATTATCTTGCTGGAACATAGTCTGCATGATGCTGCATAAAAGGGATGACAACAGGGGTGACAACTTCTTCACAGTAACGTTGAGCCGTTAAATTTCCGCTAATCACAATAAGATCTGTTTTGCCATTTTCATGGCTTCCAGCCCACACCATGACACTGCCGCCACCAAATCTGTCACGCTGAATGATGTTGGCTGCATCATACCGTTCTCCTAAACGTCGCCAAACCCGTTGCCTACCATCCGCCACATCCACACAAAACCTCGACTCATCACTGAACAAAACATGGCTCCATTGTTGAGCACGCCATCGTTGATGAGTTCTTGCCCATGCAAACCGATTCTCGATGTGACACTCTGTAAGCGGAACAGCAACAAGTGGATGATTACGGGACAGCCGCGGCGCAGTCTCAAACCTGTGACGTTGTGATGACGTCACTAAGTAGCGGTCTTCTCGTGGTGTTGTTGCTCTTGGTCTGCCAGATTGTGGTCGGTCATTAAATGTCCAGTTTCCTGCTCACATTGGCGGAGACAGGAAATGGTTGAGGCATGAACATTAAAATGTCGAGCAACAGCGCGAACGCTCTGCCCAGCAGCGAGTCTTCCCATTGCTTCATGGCGCTGATTTTCGGGTAGCCCTGGGCGGCGGCCCATGTTCGGTAGGGTAAACCTTTAAGCGTTTTCTGTTAATGTTCGTTATCTGCTTTTGCAATATGGTGACTTTTTGCCTTCGCTACCCGCCAATGTGGGCCAGTGCATGAAAAATGCATTTTCACATGCAGTAAGCGTGCGGCCGAGAAATGCAAGAAATGATTTGCATTTCTTCATGATCAGCGAGACATTACATTGACGAAACATGCCTGCAAATTTGGTTATAAATGGACGCATAGTTTTAATACAACAAACCAAACTTCACTGTTGCTAAACCTTTTTGGCTCAGTATAGTAAAGACATACAATTCGTACAACAATGCATAGTCTGTTTTCAATTATGTGTTCGTGACGTACTTATCTACGTTATTCATGATATCATAATGACATTATTGTAGTTAATTATGACATCATATGATGGATGGATAAAGTGGAAAGGTCTATTAAATTCAGAATGATGAAGTGTATATTATTATAAATTACAAAATTAAAGTAAGCATTTCTTATAAGCGAGTGGAGAAATTATTGGGGGGGGGGGGTAATAACTATGTCATGCGGTATCTCTATGCATTTGTGGACGTGTGCTTTCACATGCGCATTATACACCCATCAAAAGCATTCCCAAGCCACATTGATGATGCCCTGTGGCTCCACGCAATCGCTTCTTGGATAAAAAAGGGTAATAACAGAGATAATGCGTTGTTATTACTGCCCCTCCCCCACCACACCATCCCACCCCTCGCCCGCAACCCCAAACATACGCCCCTGCCCAACCCACTGAGAAATCATTTATTGTTTAAGAAGATATCAAACAGTACTATTCATGATACAAATAGACTACCAGTAAGTATGAGTACTATATTTTTTCGGCTGTAGGAGTAGAAACATCCTACAGCTGCAAGCAATCCTGCTTCACTTTTGCCCACTGCGTCTTGTCTTCAGCCAAAATCCTTAGCTTCCTTAGGTCCATTCTTGACTTGAGTGTACCGAGTCCCGTTTTCTTGAGGTCACCTCATAGCAAGCTTAGCAGATTTATGCAATGACGTCCTCTCATGGCTTTGCATTTGCAAGCTCTGAGTAGAGTGAATTCCAAAGCTCTCTATGCAGGTGTGTCTTCTGGCATCCTTAGCACATGGCCAAACATGGACCAGCTTTGCTGGGCGACTTTTACAAACAACGGCGACATATTACACATCTTGTATAGTGCATCATTGGAAATTATGCTGTCTGGCCATGAGAGTCCAGTGATGGTGTGTAGGTGATTGCGGTGGCAGGCATCAAGTTTGTGTAAGAGGTGCCTTTGGAGCTGCCCAGCTATTACAGTTATACAGCATCAAGGATACACAGGTTGCATTATAGGGAGAATTCCAAGGCTCTCTTCGCTGGTGTGTCCGCTGGCATCCTTAGCACATGGCCAAACAGGGGCTATCTTTGTTGTGCTGTCTGGCTATTGGTGTCCAGTGATAGGTGTTTGCGGTGGCGAGGTGTTTGGAGCTGTCCATCTGTTACAGTTGTACAGCATCAACGATTGCAGGTTGGCATTGCATAAACATAGTCTTTATCAAGCGAATCTTTGATCTACGAACCCATAGCTTCCAGAAGGACTGGAAAACTATGTTCCCCATGACGCAGCGTGCAGCAATGTCAGGAGTACTGCAAAGCAGTGAGTCCAGGATTTTGCTTTTCCTCCATGGTTCGCCGCCACGAAGTGGATCGTCATTTTCTTTAGCTTCATACTTTGTAGATAGGTATATGTGGGTGAACTGTTTTGAATTCATTCACAGAGATTATAAATTTTTAGTTTGCTTGCAGCTATTGGGAGAAATTCGTAAAGGAGTTTCTTTTCCTCGTCTATGAAGTGGACATCGTCGGCATATTCCATCTCTAGCGGCATACCCAGTATTGACATGGGGGTTTGGTCTTGTGGAGCTTTCCGACATGGACTTAAATGCAGAAGCAAGGTAACACATGAAAAGCACAGACTTTACTCGTACTCCGATCAGCTTGGTGTCTGCAAGCAGTAGTCTCACTAGTCATAGCTCATCTTCATTGCAACTGTCCAGGCATAGTACATGTAGGATCTTTGAGCATTTAATTGTGTTGAAGGCTCGTGACTTGTCAATGCCTATTGTGTGGAAATCCCAGTGTTTGGACATGACTACCGACACAAACATGCGTTGAGCCCATACAATGTCTGCACAGCTGTGTCCACGTTTGATGCCATTTTGACATGATCCGGTGAAGTCATCGATCTTGTCTCGGATGCGGCATAGAGTAATATTGGATAGGATTTTCTGTATGCTGTTGAGGAGCACAATGGGCCACAGATTGGCTGGGGGCCCGGTGGCTTCTTGGGCTTGGGTAGCGTGATAAGGGTGCCTTGGCCTACAACATCGATGGGAAGGTGGTGCATAAAAGCTGAATTGATTAGGTGCATGATCGGTTTTGAAATAATGTCACTTGCATATTTGAATAGTTCATTGCTCATGCCATCAGGTTCATATAAACGTCTATTTTTCATGGCTTTAAGTGCCTTCTCAACTTCTGCTGTATTAATTGGTGTTAGCAATGGCCTGGAGTCTCCTGAGAATCAGTGCAAGGGCTCATCATCATGGTCAGTGAACTGTTCCTTGAACTATTCTTGAATTGCCTCGGTTTTGCCCTGGTCAGTCCCGATAAAGTGTCCTTCAGAGTTGTGTACATTGAGTGGCGGTGTGTAGTCAGTAACTCTTAGGGCGTGGGCTGGCCGAAACATTTTGTGACAGTCATCCGTGGCAGTGATCTCATCTACTAGGGAGTCTGCTTATTGAATAGCAAGACCTTTTAAGCATTCGCTAATGTGGCGCAGAATGTTTTTGCACTCACTGCGCAGTTTGGTGTAGTTCATTATTATAACACAATACAAATATGCATTGCTTAGAGGTAAATGCCGCAAATATCTATTGCTTATTGACCCCTTTAATGATCAAGCTGACCAAAACCAACCTCTGCAGTGATCTTGGACAATGTCCATTTGCAGGTCAATAGAAGAGCATTTTTGAAAATTTACCAACAGGATGACTGGCTCAGTGACTGAACCAGTCATTCCAGTGGAAAATTTTCAAAAATAATCTCTTGGCCTGCAAATGGACATTGCCTAAGAAAAACCTTGACCAATCCTGACCATTGTCGGGTTAAAGAGAGCAAACCTCTTACAAGCATCCACTTTTGTTTCCATGAGAATTGATAATACTTACCAGATGTACTATTATGATAATATCTATTATCTAGTCTAGCTCAAAATAAACAATTAAAACTCCACACTCTCCATGGTCCTGCCCATACTGTGTCCGGGAATTACAATAGCCTCCAGGTACCGAGTCAATTCCCAACAACAGTCAGATTTGTTTTATATTTGTCTTGACAAACAGCGAAAGCAGCTCAGCCTCACCTCAGCGGGGCGGCTGAGACTAGCCATAGTACATCTGTTAAGTATTATCAATTCCTGTAGAAACAGGATGCTTTTTTGATTCTACTTCGAATGACACTTGCCAGACATACTATTATGATAAACTGCAGAATTCGACAGCCAAGAAACTCTGGTGGGAGGAGGTGAGACTTGAAACAGCTCTTAACTACCATCCGACAGAGAAGGTTGTGAAGAGACCGGAACCCCAGCATACGCTTGGGTCCCGCCATCTGACTCATAGAGTGCTAAACTTCCATGGGCTAGACCACACTCCCCCCACCCTCATTTGTCTGCACAAATTCCAGAGGGCTGTCAAAATGCGAGGCAACACCCACCAGACCCGTGTCAGCCCCAAGTCTCAGCTAAGGCAGTCCAGGAGAGTGCAAAGAAGCTACTACAACTTCTAATTTTGAAAAAAATATCAGTATATCGCTTAGATTTTCAAATTTGAATGAGTCTATTATCTGTTGCAATGAATAAGATACTCTTGAACCAGACTTTTACCTAATCAGCCTGGGAATTCGACTGTAAGTAAATTAATATTAGTCAGTTAAACTAAGAAAACACTCACCATTTTGAGTGCTTGGTCTTTCTTGATCATCGCAGGAGCTTCGCCCAATCCACGGTCAATCACAGATCATGTGCATTGTGTGCGTAAAGTGGTCGGATGTGGCTTTAAGTGAGATTCGATAAATTGGCGACGGCTACCGGATTAAGTGCACTGGATATCGCGAAGGTAGAAATCAGTAAATGACAACTCAGCATTCCATTGTGCTATAGACATCACCTCCTCTAAAAAGACACCCGTATAAAGGGCCGATGATGATGCTAGTGCTTGGACTTGATGGGCGTTCACACGATCAATCTGCTTTCCTGTAGCGATTTTGTGCGACATCTGAATAGCATCGCCTATCCAACGAGAAATAGTGTCTTTCGAGGCGCGCAGATGAGGAGCTTTGAGACATAACCTCAGAGATTTCGGGTCATCTCTCCACTCCTCAGTACGTTTCTTATACATTTTCAGATATCTGACAGGACACCAAGCAGAAGAGCTTGGGTCATGTCTAATTAAACTGGGCAAATTGATCGGCTGTCCTGGATATTTAAGTGACTGATTCTTTTCCAGGAAACAAAGATGTGGTAATAGTCTTAGACCTTCACCAGTGACGACGAAACGGTCTTGTTCGGCAGAAAGCGCATGAATTTCGCTTCTCCTCACCGATGCTGCTGCAACCAAGAAAACTGACTTAATAGTTAACAGTTTAATATCTATAGATCTAATTGGTACAAAGGGAGCATGCCCTAAAACCTGTTGAACAAGAGATAGATTCCATGCTGGGATAGGAATTGGCTGTCTAGGTCGCAGATTGCTTATTCCTTTAATAACTTCATTCAAGGTGTCTTTCTCGACTCCTACTAAGGCCAGACTGGGAACGACTGAAGCTAATGCAGACTTATATGTGCTAGGGTTGAAGGTACGAGTTTGTCAACCTCGTATAAATGACAGAAAAATCTGCTACGTGTTGAACAGATGCAGAAAAGGGATTAATATTTCTTCCCTTACACCACTCTGCAAATTTGTTGATTCTATAATTATATTCTGGTGGTTGACCCCCTTCTGGCTGAAGCGACAAACTTCGCTGCTTGCTCAGAAAAGCCACCCTCAATTGCTCGCTGCATGATAACATCCATGCAGTCAATTGGAACATTTCCGGTCTGTCATGGAGATACAGACCTTTGTTCTGAAAAATCAGATCCCTTCTGTCTGGAAGAGGAATTGGATGCAATCCAGAAGGTCCAGCAGATCCGTAAACCATGATCGGCCTGCCCAATGACAAGCGATCAGTAGTACTTGGCATATGCCCTCTTATCTTTGCCAGAACCTTTGGGATGAGAATCGTTGGAGGATACGCGTACACGTACATTCCTTTCCAACTTATCGCCAGTGCGTCCACTGCTAGAGCTAGTGGGTCCGGGATCGGTGACACGTATGTGACCATCTTTGCGTTTACTTTCATTGCAAATAGATCCACATTTGGCTTGCCCCAATGTTTGAATAGAATCTCCGCTACCGATTGGTTGAGCTGCCATTCCGTTGGACAACAAACTGTCCTTCGACTGAGAGCATCTGATAGGATGTTCAATCTTCCTGGAATGTGCGCTGCCCGAAGAATAACATTCCTCTCTTGGCACCACATCAGAAGATTCCATATCATCATACACAACTCTCGTGATCTTGTCCCACATTGACGGTTCAGATAACACACGACTGTGGCATTTTCCGTCCTTATTAGGACAATCTTGTCTCGGATTAAGGTCTCAAATTTTCGAAGTGCTAATGCCACCGCTAATAATTCGAGAACATTTATGTGTTTCTGCGCACTGGTCCGATCCCATTCCCCTGACAAATCATCCAATACCATTCCCCAACCCATCGGCGACGCATCTGTGAAGATGGACATCTGCGGTTGAGGAGGTTGTAGAGGAACACCTCACAGGAGATTCTGTTCTGATAACCACCACTGAAGATGGAATATCAATGGTTCCTTTACTGGAATCCTCAGAGATAATGGATCTGTTCTCTGAGACAAGAATGACATTAAGTACATCTGAATCGGTCTGCGCCTGAGCGCCGCATAAGGAACCACCTTCTCCAGAGATACTAGTAAACACAGTATTCTGAAAAATTGATGCGCTGTCAGATAGGCTCATAGAGAAATTGACCCAGAACTGAAGTCAAGCTCTTGACTCTGCCCTCCGCCAGAAAAACCACACCATCCCTGAGATTGAAAAGAAGTCCCAGATACACAAACTCCTGGGATGGAATCAATTCTGATTTCTCTAGATTCACAATCCATCCTAGGTCCTTTAGTAAGGCCAGAACTACCTGTAACTAGATTCCCTGCATTCAGCAGCCAGTCGTCTATGTAAGTATAAACAGCTTTGTTTCTCCTGCGAAGATAAGAAGTCATGGCGAGAACCACTTTGGTGAAGACCCTCGGGGTTGTGGTCAGATCAAACGGTAATGCATTGAACTCCCAGACATTGTCTTGGAACGCAAAGCGAAGGTATTTCTGAAAAGGAATTGACATTGGAATATGAAAATATGCGTCCATCAGATCTATCAATACTGCCCACATGCCTTTTCTCAGCCCT
This sequence comes from Chaetoderma sp. LZ-2023a, assembly GCA_034401795.1. NCBI lineage: Eukaryota > Metazoa > Mollusca > Caudofoveata > Chaetodermatida > Chaetodermatidae > Chaetoderma > Chaetoderma sp. LZ-2023a. The sequence goes on from CM067370.1 coordinate 145,876,162, forward strand.
GTCATCACCGCTGCTACAGTCTCCATCTGAAATTTTGGTAAAAGAATGAATTTGTTCAGCGGTTTGAGGTTGAGCATCGGTCTCCCACCTCCAGTGCATTTCGGAATGAGGAAAATTATCGAATAGAAGCCCAGGGAGGACTGGTTGCAGACTAAATGAATCACATTCTTTCATTGAAGATCTTTGATTTCTGAGCAAATGACATCTAGACGATCAGATTCCTTTGGAACGGGAGTCGACGTTAACGGAACTAACGATTGACAGATAAGCCAGTCTGCGTCATAGCCATTTCTTAGCCAATGACAGAGTAAACAATCTTGCATGACCTGTTCCCACCGGTTTGAGAACAGCTGAAGTCTGCACACAGCTCGCGGTCGATGTTGCGCGACAAGACGTTAATTCGTTTTGGTGAAGATCCTCGACTCCATGCGTTCATGGCACCACTGGTATGGGTCTCGCCGGAAGCCCGTCAGGACCGTCCCCCACGGCCACCTCTCGGAATATGATGGTCTGGAACCGCCACCATGGCTATCCTTATGGTAGCCGCCGTGTCCCGAGCCCCACCCTTCCTGTCATTTTCATACAGCCTCTTATTAGAGGGCCTATATGATGACGAACGGTCAGGTCCCTGAGAACCGGATGCCCGATGGGCATCACAGCCAGACGGACGGAAGGGTGATCTTTGACGTTGCCTCTGCTGCTCCTGACAGTGCTGCTTAAAGGACTGTTGCGGCAGAGTCCTTTTCGTCGACTTCCATGACTTGCCAACCACCTCCTGCTCTGCAACCATGGACGCAACCTTGGAGAGAGCTTGTCTTGCCGAGCCACCAAACAAGCCCGGACCAATGAAGGGCACAGAAGACAAAGCAGCCCTCATCTCTGTTCCTGGTTCTACACAATCGAGAACCATTCTCCTCCAGTCCGTCAATGATCTAGTGATCACCCTGGCCAGGCAATCTTGGGATAAGCTCATGGTGTCCCGGATAACTCCAGGAGCAGCCTCTGGCATTTCCCCACCTTCCGCTATGCAGGTCAGCATCCCCTGCAAGATGGTACAGCCATGGGAGAGAGTAGCCATAGCTGCTCTCGCTGCATCCTCAATAAGCGTTAGCTCATTGAAGGCATCTTTATTAGTCTGAGAAACGAATGGTCGAGAACGACCCTTGGATTTACCAGCTAATGGTCTATTCAGTGCTTCACGTTCTCTGACTGAAAGCCGAGGAACACGGGCATACTGATAATAGGCCTGCTCTGGAAAGTGGACCCTACTCCTAATCCCCTTAGAGGCCTTGGGTAACGTGTACTCCGGCTGAATTAGACGGCACCCTGCGACTTCCAACATGTCAGAAGTCTGAGTATCCAAGGGTAGAATTGGCATGGCCGAAGAGCCAGTCGACAGAGCACTAGCCACACGCTCTGACATCTGCTCCATTACCGGATCGGGCTGAGACTCTTGGTCAGATGTCAACCTGAGACGGTCGGCCATTCATCCAAGAACCTGCACCCATTCAGCTTCGGTGCAGAATGATGATTCGTCCATTAAAGGACTACCATTTTCATCCTCCTCACCCTTGGATGAGAAGGCCACCGACGACCCATGCTGGGAACTAAGGACCAAACTTCCAATTCGAAGCAGGTCCGTGGTTCGACTACTTGCGGCTCCAGTATCTAGCGAATCACCAGATACGTAATCATTGCAATCCATCGGCTTCAGCACAGAAGCCGGGACTGCAGCCGCTAACACGACAGGACATGGGACTCCGAGGAGCCGCAATGCCGATGGGGGCCATAAAAGATGGCTCTGATGGGACTCCGGAAAGAGCGAACTCCGGATGGAAGATGCCCGATGGAACATTGACATCCCCACCCGGCTGACAGATCCGAACAAAACCCAGGGGTGAGCCGCGGGAAACACCAGAGTCCGTCACCTGTGAAAGCTCTGGCATGCCAGAGTCTTCGAACCTTAAACTTGGCACATGCAACAGTGGTGCCCCGCAAATTTCTGCTTCATGAAGCAATTGCAGCGGGAACACAGAATAAGAATTAAAACGCTGCATATGATAAGATGATGACAAGCAATACGCACATTTTACTTGATTGTAATTTTTAAATTACTTAAAACTTTAACTTTCTCTTAAATTAATGATAATCAAGTTCTAGGCAGGAAGTATTTGAAAATTTTTAGAGTGAAAATTTTATAAACATGATTTGGTAATTAACTAACGTTAGAATAGTCAAGAAATTAAGACTGATCGCTACAAACACTCTCGACAATGAAGCGAGAGCTAATGATCGGCTTAAAACTGAGTGCATAGACACGCCAAGCCAAAACAAAACAATAATCATGGGCACCGCCATCTTGGCTAAGAGCGCATCTATCTCGGAAGGAACCGAGTCTCAGAGAAATTAACCGAGTACGAGATAAGATTAAAAAGTTAACGGATACTGAAGCAACTCTAACAATGGCTACCATTTTAAAACAATGTGCCAATTTAAGGAAATTTCAAACAGTCATTATGGCATGAATGTATAAATTCTAGATTGATACAACCTGCCCCTGTGACGATTTCCCTTTTCCTTCCATTGTGCCACAAACGAGAGGGCCAAGCACTAAACACGTACACTTTAATCTAAATTGAGAGCTTTAGAAAACATGAGTGAAAGGTCGAGTAAGATAGATGAATCTGACCGTTGTTGGGAATTGACTGGGTACCTGGAGGCTATGGTAATTCCTGGACACAGTATGGGCAGGACCATGGAGAGTGCGGAGTTTTAATTGTTTATTTTGAGCTAGACTAGATAATAGACATTATCATACTAGTACATCTGTAAGTATTATTCGAAGTAGAATTTGCCTGTATAGAGCATTTGAGTGGTTATCTCTCCGCTACCTCTGTTGGTAGTGTGAGCCTGGAGATCAAAACCAGTACTGGCTCCTGTTCAAGATCCTTTTGGTTGGCTAGAGATGCCTCTAGCTAAAGAGAGAAAATTTGCATAGAGTCAAAACAAACACATGCTTTACAGCCAGTATGATCTCCCTTAAAATCCTATATAGTGGCCTCAAAATTTACAGCAAAATATTTGAAAACAAATTTGGAAAAAAGAGGTTTCATTTCTGCAAAAATCCAAGCAAGCAGCCAGCCATTACACATTTATATACTGGATCTGCATCGTAAATCGATGTAAACAACTAAAATTAAAGGTTTCTGTTCTAAAATTTAAAGATACATTCGTTGATAGATCTATAAATTTTATATACAGAATTATGTGCGTAATCTGCTTTTAATGAGCCAATCCTAACCTTTGATCTTCGGTCCGTATATATATATATGGGCACTCAATAGTAAAGAAGATGCAACTTAGAAACCTATGGTTTGTATCCTCTGGGCTGAGTCTTTTAAAATTTTGCGAACAATGAGGATTGTAGAACCTGTGGCGCCAAACTGTCTAGACATATTTAAAATTGTTTTTAAGTTCTTTGTAATTGGATTGCTTTCTATTTAAAATAATTTCTCATGTGAAGAAACCGGGATGCTCATGACTGTGTACAGAAAAATAGCAAATAATAACCAATATTCGTGACCGATACGGAATTTCAGTATAAAAATAATATACACTAACAATACATCGAGACCATTACAGTCCCAAAATAAGACAGAAGTTTCCGAAATTTATTTATATCAATCAGCGTATGTCTTTAACCCTTTAACCACTCATATCAGCCAAAAACGGCTTCTGCAGTGGTCTTGACAAATGTCCATTCGCAGACCAATAGAAGACTATTTTTGAAAATTTACCACTGGAATGACTGGCTCGATAAGCGAGCCAGTCATTCCAGTGGTGAATTTTCAAAAATAGTCTTCTCTTGGTCTGCAAATGGCCATTTACTATGAGAAAGTTGAAATTTTCTTGAATAAATTCGAGGGTTAAAGGGTTTACGGAAAATTTGTCCAACTTATAGAAAAAGATTAGATACAAGTTTGATTGTTGTTTCCATTCAAGTTACGTTTTGATTGATAGACAGTTTCTCCAAAATTCAGAAACCGTATCCATCAGATGTGTTGGTAAGACCATAGACATTAAATTAATGTTGATTTATTTTAAAGGTATACAATTTTTAAGCTTGTGATACTCTCAATATGGAAATTTAGACCTACAGATAGCTATTAATCTATGTTATTTTTCGCTATATTTTGACAATTTACCACTGGATTGACTGGCACAGTTATCGAGCCAGTCATTCAAGAAGTAAATTTTCAACACTTGTCTTCTGGTCTGTAAATAGACATATACCGGTAGCAAAAACACTGGCTGTGTTTTAGTCGGCTTGACCATTCCATTGTTACGCTGCTCATATTTTAGCATGAGTCTAATATATACAAAATATAATATGTATAAGAGGCAATAAAAGAAGTGGAAAAATGTTAATAAAAACTGAGATTTCAAAAAATTCAAAAAACAGTAAAAGAAAACTAAACGAAATCTAGGATTTCTTTTTTCACGAGAGAGTTGATACTTACCTCCCTAATACTTTTGATATTGCTAAATATCGGCTTTCACTCAATAAAACACTCAGATTAAAAACAGTTAGGTGCCCCTACTGGGCAGGGAGTCAGAGGTAGTCCGGCGGATGCTCGCCCCACCACCGCGCATGCGCCGACTACTACTTCCTCTGGCTCATTTATTGGCTAACACATGCAACTACCAAGAGCCTGAAGACCGAGCCTCTGTGGGGCGGAGAGGCCGGGTCAGTATCTAGGGAGGTAAGTATCAACTCTCTCGTGAAAAAAGAAATCCTAGATTTCGTTTATTTCACATCAAGAGTATACTTACCTCCCTAATACTTTTGATATTGCCAGAATTCGAAAGTGAATCTGGCGGGAGGGAGGCGAGGTCAAAAGACCAGCTCTTCCCTATACGCTTTCAAGCGTTTTAAGGCACTTATGACGTCTGAAACTGTGTGAAAACACAGTCAGGATTTGATAAACCATCGGATAACACAACCGATGCCTGAGAGATGACCGATTTGTCATATGCGCTCCCCCCCCTCCCTTGGGAGGAAGATTAAATGACCTCAATGTCCTACACGCTCTCTTCGTACTAGTGCTAAGTACTATAGGACAGAGACGAAAAGGCTCCATTTTCGTATACTCTCTATAAAGAACCACAACCCACATAAACCATCACCATATTAATAACACTGGGTAACGTGACAATACAAACAATGAACAACACATGAACAAGACTGACCTTGTTGTCCTAGGAAGCTGTCATCATGACTCCAGCAGAGAAGGATGATACAGTCCCGACAAGTGGTTGTCACCGTCGCTGAATGGCGAAGTATATAAGCAATGCGGAGGCACTCTTCACAAACATAAAGCGGTTATTGTTTCAAAATCGACAAGGCGAGAGGGTTAGAGGTGTCACGGAGGTAATGGTCTGTAAAACTAGACTCACAGTGCCACTGAGCCACTGACATAATATCATCCACAGGGACCCCATTAAAAAGGGCAGTGGATGTCACGACACCGCGGACACTGTGAGCCTTGGCCACGTCAACCTGTCGCCCGGTGGCGGATTTGTGACAAAATTGAATACATTCCACAATCCACCTAGAAATGGTGTCCTTAGACGCCCTACCATGGGGTTCAATATATGACAACCATAACGCTGACTGGTCGGTACGCCACTCCGAAGTACGCTGTTTGTACCGGAGCAGCGCCCGTACGGGGCACCATACTTTAGAATTAGGATCATATCTAGTTAAAGATGGCAAAAAAATAGGTTGACCTGGATATTTCAATGACTGATTTTTAGACAAGAAATTAATCCTAGGTAGAAGCTTAAGGCCTTCCCCTGTAACCACAAAACGGTCAACCTCGGCTGATAAGGCGTGAATTTCACTCCTACGCCTAGCCGAGGCCGCAGCAATTAAAAATACAGTTTTAAGAGTTAACATTTTCATAGAAATGGAACTAAGTGGTTCAAAAGGCTTATCACCTAGTACCTGGAGCACCAGTGATAAACTCCAAGACGGAATCAGTGGAGGATTCCTTGGTCTTAGATTGCCCATGCCTTTAATTAATACATTTAATGTACTTACTTCATCACTCCCCCTATTAGCCAAGCAAGGAATAACAGTCATTAAAGCTGACTTATAACCAGCAATAGAGTTAGGCTTGAGGCTATAGGCATCATATAGGTGACAGAGGAAATCAGCCACTACCTGAATAGATGATTCCATTGGATCAATACATCTTTTTGAGCACCATTCTGCAAATCTGTTGATTTTATAATTATATGCTCTGGAGGTTGACCCCCTCCTGGCTTTGGCCATAAACATGGCCGCTTGCTCAGAAAAGCCCTCCTTAATTCTAGATTCCTTGACAACATCCACGCAGTCAATCGGAACATTGACGGATTGTCGTGAAGGGCCTTGCCCTGGAAGATAAGGTTGTCCATCAGAGGCAGCGGAACCGGATTGCAGACCAGAAGGTCCAGCAGATCCGTATACCACGATCGGCTTGGCCAATCCGGGGCGATCAGAAGCACTTGGCACTCCTGCTGCCTGATTTTCTGAAGCACCTTTGGAATCAGGATTGCTGGGGGGAATGCGTATGCATACATTCCCTCCCAGCTGATAGCTAACGCATCTGTTGCGAAAGCGCTTGGGTCTGGAATCGGAGAGACGTACGTCGTCATCTTCGCATTCTTCTTCATCGCGAACAAATCTATGTTGGGTTTCCCCCAATGGTCGAACAGACGATCCGCCACACATTGATTTAGTTGCCATTCCGTGGGTAAAACACTCATCCTTCGGCTCAATGAGTCTGCTAGCAGATTTAACCTCCCCGGAATATGAACTGCTTTCAAGGTGATCCCATGATCCAGGCACCAACAAAGCAGTCCCCATGTCATCATACAGAGACTGGGCGACTTCGTTCCGCCCTGGCGGTTTATGTAAGTCACTACTGTTGAGTTGTCTGAACGAATTAGAACAATCTTGCCCTGAACTTTCTGTAAGAAATGTTCCAGGCCCAGGACTACTGCTCTTAGCTCTAGTAGATTGATATGTTCCTTGGACTGATCCAGATCCCAAAGCCCTGATACTGTGGACTCTTCCAGACAAGCTCCCCACCCCTCCATCGATGCATCTGTATACACAGTCACCTGAGGGTGGGGAGGGGTTAGCAAAACCCCCAGCAAGAGATTCTCTGTATTCAACCACCATTGCAGGTGGTGAATCAGAGGCGCCAACACCGGCACGTTCGAGTCCAGCGAACCTGAACTCTGGGTCCACTGTGTCATGAGAAACAACTGGATCGGACGCCTGCGCAAGGCGGCCTGTGGAATGACTGGTTCCAAAGAAACCATCAAGCCCAGCATTCTCAAGTAAACCCGTGCCAGGACATGACGACTGTCGCACACCGACTGAATTACCGAGATGAGTACTTGAACCCTCTCCTGAGTGGGGTACACATACCCCGTCTCCAGATCGAAGAACATGCCCAGGTAAACAAACTTCTGGGATGGAGTTAGCTCTGATTTCGGGAAATTGATTATCCAGCCCAAGTCCGAGAGAGTTTTCAAAACAATCACCAGATTGGCGGACAACGCTTCCCGGGTGTGTGCTTTCAATAGCCAGTCGTCTATGTACGTGTGGACTGCTATGCTTCTCCTGCGGAGGTATGCAGTGATCGCGAGAACCACACGGGTGAAGACCCGAGGAGCCGTGGAAATTCCGAAGGGTAACACCCTGAATTCCCACCGCCGGCCCTGAAATGCAAATCTCAGGAATCGACGGAAACTCCTCTCTATGGGAATGTGGAAATAAGCATCCTTCAAATCTATCGATGCTGTCCACATCCCTCGCTCTAACCCCGCCAACACCGAGCGCACAGTCTCCATCTTGAAACTGGGTGTCTCGATGAACTTGTTCAACGGCTTGAGGTTGAGAATCGGCCTCCACCCTCCGGTGTTTTTTGTTACTAAGAACAGGGTTGAATAGAAGCCCGGGCACCTCTGTGCCGGCTGAATGGCTTCTTTTAGTATGAGGGAATTTATTTCCTCCTCTATACACAACCTCTGATCCGGATCCCGTGGAATGGGAGTCCAGATCGGCGCGAGAGACAGTCGCGATGGCGGGCCTGTCACCCAGTCGGGACGATACCCGACCGAAAGCCATCGCAAGACTAAACGGTCCTGAGTCAACCGCTTCCACTCTGGCAAGCGGGCGGCCAAACGGCCGCCCACCGGTCCACCTAGGGATAGAGGTGGACATAAGGAGGGCCAGAGTGGCACTGTTCTCTCGGCCTGTAACACCGGAGTGGTTCCCACCGCGGTAACCAGGCCATCAGGCCCGATTACCGCGACCAGATCCCCGCGCGCCCCGCCCAGCGCCGCGCGCACCACGGTGCGCGGGCTGCTGTCTGGCTGGGTGCGGCTGGGGAGCCTGCGCCCCCCTCACTGCTGGCCGAATCGCCCGTGGCCTAGGCCTACGTTGCGACGGTGGCTGGCCCCTGACCTGGCCAGCACCACCTCGAGCCTGCAGAGGACGATACGCAGGGGGTGCCGCGCGAACACGCTCCCGCCGGAGCACCTCAAACTGTTCCCGCAGCGCCCTCTGGTTATTAACCAGAGTGACCGTCTCCTGGAGGTGCCTGCATCCCTCACCTCCAAAGAGACCAGGACCTGTCATAGGCGTCCGCAGCAGCCTATTATACAGGTCCTGGGACGGGCACAGATTGTCAAGTGCAAACGTGCGCCTCGCCCGGACACTTCTGGTTACCGCCCGCGTCAAACAGTCCAAAGCCAGGTTGATACCATCCTGAATGGCTCTCTGGACTGTCACCGGGCTAGGTTGGCGTGATGCGGAAGCCGCTACCACCCCTTGTAGCAGCTGGGAAACGTGGGATAGAGCGGCAATCGACGCTCTCCCACTCTCCTCCGCATCCCGCAGCGCGGCATTTGCCGAACGCAACGCGTTCGAGCACAAGACTCCCGTGTCAGAACGGGAGCCTGGCCGCGCATCTTCGCCCAAAGCCGCGCGATCATCAACGCTCGGCTTTGGCACCACACCGTACCGCTGGTAATCCAGGGGCACGATGCGGCACCGCTTCGCCACCTCGCGAGGGGCCTTCGCGAGACGTCCATTCACCTTAATGGACGCCTCTGCCGCTTCGAACATGTCCACGACATGCTCAGCAAGCGGCAGAGATGGCATAGCGGTAGCCGCCGGCCTACCAGCTAACCACGGCCTATGGTCACGCTGGCTAGCCGGCAGCTCCACGGGTAGATCTGGCCGAACACTCACCAGCCACTGGCAAGCGTCCGACCAATCCTCCTCCGTGGCTAACTGCGAGCGCTCTACTAGACGAGGGCCTTCGTCTTCCTCCAGAGCACTCGCAGTTGATGTCGACGGCGGGTAAGCTGATACCCCTGGCAAGCCTGGAAAAGCATGCGGGCCCGAGAGAGCAGGCATGCTAAAATCCGCGGCTTGACCAGGAGCAGGCGCCGTGGCAGAGCGCGGGGTAAACACCGCTCTACCACGGGTCTGACCAGCACCAGCCATACCATCGGCAAGCCGAGGTATGCGGTATCCGTGGTCAACAGCACCGCCCGGGGACACCCTCTGGACCGTGAAATCTACTCCTGCGTGAGTAGAACCATGGAACACGTCGCCTGCATTCCCCGCGAGGGGTGCACAGACGTCGTATTCCATGGCCACGTCCTCAGACGGCGACCCCAGCAGGAGATCCTCTTCTTCCTGGCCAGAAAGATTAGACTCCGGGTCAGCAAAGAAAGCTAACCCGGACTGGCCAGGAAAGGTGCCATAGGAGGGTTTGGCACCTTCGGCGCGCGGATACCCGGGGTCTGATGAGCAGACCGCGGGTCCCAGCAACAACCGTTGTCCACGGCCCCTCGGCGCGGCGCCATGCCTGCTGCCAGGGCCTTGGACTGCCCCCAACAAAGGGGCCACCTCTGAATCCACAACCGGACCGGACCTAAAGAGACCGGATTCAGAGGCGGGGATCACCTGCTCGTAAGCAGATGCCGAGGACAACAAAGGAGCTGGCCCAGGGAGCATGCCACGAAGCAACTCTGGGACCAGATCCTTTATTGTCCTCTGCATCTCTTGCAACATTTCGGACCTGAAGGCCTCCATATCCACCGCGGATGAGGCCTTCTTCTTACCCTTCTTACACACTTTCTCCTTCTTCTTCCTCTCTTCCTCCATTACCTTCTCCCTTGCCTGCAATGCGAGAAAATCAGACATTAATTCGCCCCCCCATAGCTTACATACGTCGCACTTCAGCAACGGTCCACAGGGACTGCAGCTGAAGCACAAGTGCGGGACGAAGCGGCTTTTCAGAAACCTCCCGCAGGACGGGCAACCAGGTCTCTGAAACAGGACAAAGGACAGGGACAATGAGCAAGATAGTTAAGGTTAGCAAACTCAAAACCAACTAAAAAGAGAGGACAGGATCTCAAGATCAGAAATCAAGAAGAACCAGCCATGGACAAAACGTTAATTGTTAATAAAAAGGCCAAGGCCGATTATGACGTCATCACTCTCGTGACCAAATAAATCGATCCGCAACAAGCACCAAGAGCAAGAACGAATTGTATAAGTAAAAACGGAACATTTCCGTTGAATTGGCATTTCGAGTACACAACAATCAGATACAGAGATAACTCCTTCCAATTCTAGCATTGGCAAAAAGGGAAATTATCTCCCCTTTTGTTTACATTATAATTAGATACCTGATCCTTGTATAGACAAACCATCCAACGTGATGAACCGGAGAACTCCACCATAGTACGCCTCTACATTCTCTCCACCTCAGGGGAAGGAATTGGAGCAAGAGGGCAAAGTGAGAAGACCTTTATAACAGGCCTCCAACTCACTGAACATAGATCTTTTGGTTAGATAACCTAACAGTATTAGTAGGAAATGGAACCGTGGTGGAGAGAAAACATATCCTCTTGTGCCGAAAAGTCCACCAAAGCTTCTATGCGATACCTGTGGACAAAACACAAAGAGAAATGAGACATATGAAGCACCATGTTGTAAAAACTCAACATAATCAGGCGCTAATCACGGTAAGCGCGAGTCCCGGAAATACATTAAACCGGGACAAAACACGCTAGCATATCAAAGAATTCACCTGATAAAGCGATCCCGCTCCTTCTAGAGGCGAATCCTCCCTTTCCGACATGCTTCCACCAAAAATAAACGTCAAACGTGAGCGAAAAACAAGGCAACGCGCAGAAAAGTATGAAAACAACAAAACCGCATGTAACCCTTTGCCAATAAATGAGCAAAGAGGTAGTAGTAGTCGGCGCATGCGCGGTGGTGGGGCGAGCATCCGCCGGACTACCTCTGACTCCCTGCCCAGTAGGGGCACCTAACTGTTTTTAATCTGAGTGTTTTATTGAGTGAAAGCCGATATTTAGCAATATCAAAAGTATTAGGGAGGTAAGTATACTCTTGATGTGAAATATATCTATGCCCATCACAGTTACATCTGCAGACAAAAGAAGTCAGTCAAAAAGAAAGCAAAAGACAAAAAAGAAACAAACCAGTAAAAAAATAATAAGATAAAAACTATGCACCGTTTCAATCATTAAATACCATAAAATAAGACATAAACATAGTTTCAAAGGAAATGATTGATATCATATATCACAATACAGTATTTATATGACCTGCCCATTTACTTATGATAAAAAGTAATGATTATACATTAGAAGATAATTATCTCAAAACGGAGATATTTATACGATAACAAACTGTGCCGCTTTACTGGAGACAAGATTGACCCTTATTTGTCAGAGCACACTGATTGATCCACGCTGATAGCTCTACCACCGGAAACATTGAGACAGTTTTATAAGTTGGAGGTATTCATAAATATATTAAAACATTTGCATAATTGGCTATTTATTAAGCATAGGGTTATCTTACTTTAATGCATAGAGAGACTTACTAATCAATTAATAGTCAAATTTGGTCAAAAAAATCAAAATCTTTTATCATTGAATCTCAATTCACCTTTCCACAGTACCCACCCACCCATCATACGATGTCATAATGAACTGCGTGCTGTGTAGAATGACATCATAATGAATGACGTCGATAAGTACGTCACGAACGCATATTTGAAGACGGTCTATGCGTTGTTGTACAAATTGTTTGCTTTTACTATTTAATAAATATTCTGTTGAATATTTTGAAACTAATTTGACTGGGCGCTGTTGCTGCCATAGGCAGCAACAGCGCCCAGTCAAATTAGTTACAAAATATTCACCAGCTTCCCTATATAGTTTTCAGGAAATTGATAGCTAGGGCATTTAGGGGATCGATCAATCCCAACACGACGAGCTGTGGGTGGAGCTTAGCTAGTGATGGGCGGGGCATGGCTAAAAAATGGAAAGGTCAATTTGCAGGTCATGAGATGATTATGTTTGCTATTCAGTGGTACATTTTCATAAATAATCTTTTGGCCTTCGAGGGGACATTTTTCAAACCAATCGGTCATTTTTTGTTGTCTTGGATATTAAAGGTTTGATGCAAATGGGCACTGAAAGACACTGATTATGCGAAGTTTGAATTTTCTCGACCTTTTAATGTCCAAGCTATCCATAAGATCCTCCATCTGTAGGACAACAGAAAGCTGTTTTTGTAAATTCTATTGGTAAAATTTTTTAAATGTCTTCTCTTCGCAAATGGATTGCAATCACTGGGCAAAAATTTTTACAATTTTTTTACAAGTCTTGTCCAATAAAGGGTTAATTAATACAAGAAGCCCGAGTGGCCTGTATCGCTCACCTGGACCATAAGCATTTCAACTAGAATGGTCATTAACAATAAGCAGAACTCTAATGAGTTGAGCAGACTTGTAACAAGAAAACAGAGGACATCTTTCTTTATGTATCAACTTCTCTTGAACAAAATTTAATGGCCCTTGGTCATCAATATCATATCTTCCAAATTTCGGTCCAATCCGTTCAGTGACTCTGGAGACAAATTTGCTTTCATGAAAACCAGGCCATCCAAGATGGCCGGCCAACCATTTGGCAAATCAAGTTCTCTTGAACAAACTTGGTTCAGCTCATGCCCTAAATGATATTTTATGAGTTATGAATTGAACCTTAAACGGTTTCGGAGAACAAGATTTTTAGACATTTCTAAAAATCGGCTGAAATTGAAGATGGCTGCCGGCCCAATTGGCTGATCAGCTTCGTTATAACAAGTTTGAATTTCTATGCCCTAAGGATACTTCCTGACAAATATAATTGAAATCGGCCCAGTAGTTCTCGAGAAGACATTTTTAATTTCCCATTGCTTTAGTATGAGAGCTTTCAGTGGGAAAAAGATCCATGATGGCTGCCAAAGCAGTTATCCGACAGTTTTGAAAATTGCAAATTTGAGCTGAGAATACCCAAAAACATATATAAAACCAATTTTGGCCTAAAAATCCATCAAATAAAAAAAAATCCCATATGGATGACAAACACACTACATTTTGATTGGCCCATGGCGGCCATGTTTTTTTACGGATCAACTTCCCGTGAGCAAACTTTAATCGCCCTTAGTCTCTAATCATATCTCTCAAATTTCGTCCCGATCCCTTCTGCGGTTCTGGAGAAGTTATTTTTGTTAAAACCAGGTCAACCAAGATGGCCGCTGAACCATTTGATGAATCAAGTCTTCTTGAACAAACTTGGCTTACCTCTTTCCCTAGATATTGTGTCATGAGATTTGAATCAATTCCCTAAGTGGTTTCGGAGAAGACGATTTTTAAAGACGTTTCCGAAAATCGGCCGAAATCCAAAATGGACACCAGCCAAATTGGCCGATCGGCTTCGTTTGAACCAATTTGGCTCCCTATTCCCTAAGGATACGTCCTGCCAAATATCATTGAAATCAGCCCCGTGGTTATTGAGAAGACGTCGTTTAAAGGAAAAGTTGACGGATGACAGCCGATGGACAGACGATGAACAGACGACGGACACACCTCGGACGGTTGCCCCGGCATAAGCTCATTTGGCCTTTCGCCAGGTGAGCTAATAATATATGTAGGATTCTGTGCGCGTTACGGCGCGGATGACAAAAGAGGGATTCAATATGTTGAATTTCATATATATATATATATATATATTAGGCTTGCGCGATTACGTGATTAAATCGAAAATCGCGATTATGTTTTAAATCGTGAATTTATATGATTAAAATTGAAATAATCGAATAATCGTTAATATTTTCTATTGCATAAAATATTTCGAAACCTAATTTTCAATTACCTTTTAATGTGATCGGTGATGAAAAAATGACATTTTGCTTAGTGAATGAATATTCATGCGGAGGGCAAGAGAAGACAAATTATGAAAATGTATGACAGGAATACAGGCAATCCAGAGATACAATATCAAAAATAGTCTTCTCTTGCCCCGAAAATGGACTTTTCTAAATACCATTGCAATTTTCGTCATTGATATTCTTTTGTTGTTATGTCTTGGTAATTTGTATCCAAGCTGATTAATCGACTAATCACGATTATTTTTTAATAATCGATCGCGATCACTCAACACAATAATCGCGCGCAGGCCTAATAATGGCACAATACAAGTAGCACTAACAGTTTCATTATTAAAAATATTTAGAATTAAAATAAGACTAAATTTCCTACTAGCTTGATATCTAGATCTATTATTATAATACTGCTATAGACAGATCTTTATGACAATATAAATGCATTGCTATTAAAATAATGTGTGGATAGCTGCCAAAGGTTGATCACAAAACATGAGAAACCTTTCATATTTGTTCTTTCCTCCTTCATGATAGCAAATCACCTCTCCTAAATGTATCAGAGATTATCACATTGATGGGTGATCGGTGTTAATGAGTACAATAAACAATTAGTATAATATGGACTCTCAGGCCAGGTGAGCTAATAATGAGCAGATCTAAAGCACATTACCTCTTTAATGGCTAAATCTGGTCGAGAAATGCAAAAAATGTAGCTATAGAATATACATTTGCAGGACAAGACTATCTTTGAAACTTTACTACTGGAATGACTGCCTCGGCTACTGAGCCAGCATTCCAGCGGTAAATTTTCAAAGCATCTTCTCTTGGCTTACAAATGTACATTTCTTATCCCTTTAACCCTCGAACTTGTTCAAGAAAATTTAAATTTTCTCTGAAAATAAACAGTCTGCAAATGGACATTTTCTATGAGAAAATTTAAATTTTCTCATAGAAAATGTCTATTTGCAGACTGTTTATTTTCAGGGCCTGTATATGTACTCATGATGAGTATTTATGTTATTTACTCTTAACCTTTCAACACTCAAATTTGTTCAAGAAAATTTTATCATGGAAAATGTCCATTTGCAGACCAATAGACTGTTTTTGAAAATTTACCACAGTAAGGACTGGCTCGGTTATAGAGCCAATCATTCCAGTGGTAAATTTCAAAAATATTCTTCTCTTGGTCTGCAAATGGACATTTCTCAAGACCACCTCAGAAGCTGATATAAGGGTTAAAGAGCTAAGACCAATGCAGAGGCTGGTTTTCGCTGACTTGACCACTAAATGGTTAATCACACTGAGTATTCCCACTATTAAAATCAGAATTAAACCAAATATTCCTGCTATCAAAGTCAGGCCGAGCTTTGCCATTATTACATGCAGCATGGGCTTGTATACCCTAATTCTTCTCCTAAGTATGATCCTGAACAGAAGTCGCTTCAGAGGGATCTGTGGTCAAGCTAGCATCATTCTTGACCATTTCTAGTCGTCGTTTCTGTCTCAAGTAGAAGCATATGTAAATTGGGTGAGCGTATGTTAGGAGCATCAGTACGATTAATCCCACATTCACCTGAGGGAAAATGTACAATGAGAAGTTGAGAACACTTCAGATTACATGAATGGAGGGATCCCATCTGTCACTCAAGGATCTTATGTCATAACTTAACGGCACTATTCAGCCGATGTCACAATCAAAATAGCGTAGCTCCACTACGAAACAGGAAAAGTCCGTCACGAATGTTACAAATTGCGTGTCGCTTGTTGAATTTTCAATTTAATAAACATTCTGTGAATAGTTTGAAACTAATTTGAAAACTTGCTGCCATAGGCACGAACAGCTCCCAGTAAAATGTATTTCAAAATATTCAACAACTTACGTATATAATTATCTTGAAATTGGCATTCTTGGAATTCAAGGTACAAGATACTACAATTAATTCCAACACACATACAAAGTGGGCGGAGCTTATTTAGAAATGGGTGGGGCATAGCTAAGAATGGATTCCACTATTCCACATACCTACACCGGCTTCGACGACCTTGAACCTCAACATACAGCAAAACCTGTCTATAGGGGATAGCCTAGCAATCACTAAAAGTGGGAACAAAATGGGAACAAATTATAATACAAGGTTAATAGGCAAATGGCTTTTGGTGCACAAGATGAGGGGCTGTGCTTTTAGGGGCAAAGCTGGTCATTCTGGTAGTATAAATGTATAATATTCACCATATTATATATACTTAGTGCTTATTCCAGCATTGTGGACTAAGACCTTAATAAAATTTCCTAATCCCTATATTATCTGTGGTCAAAGGGCCAGTAACTCTCCCCATCAGTTTATTGGCCCATAAGTTTTACTAATAGCTTACAAGACTTATCTCCCTTTAAAAGGCACTCGTCAGTAAAAAGGCACCTGACCTATTTGGTGGCAGAAACTTATGACTTTTTGCATTATTCTTGAAAGAGATCAATGTTAGAATTTTCTCGCTTAACATGTAGCAACTCTGATGGTATATAAGTACTTCAACTACCACGGGATTTCCTACAAAAACAAGTTTATGTGTGTAAATTTATATATAAAACTAAGTATATATTGCCCTGACAGTAATGATGGTTCTCGGCTGTCGGTGGATTCTGGCCATATTGTATTTTGTTTCATCCTCGATTTCGATAGGTTTCTTCCTCAGACATAGTCCAGTCATCTTAAGACGTTCCAAAGCGATCCACAAAATGGAAATGAAGCTATCAGTCAGAAAGCAATTTTCAAGATGGCCGCCCGTGGCTGACGGCCATATTGTATTTAGGACTATCGTCGATTCCGCAGGCCTGTCCAGTTATCCTATGAAGTTTCAAAGCAATCCGATAATCGGTAATCGAGTTATCTTCCAGAAACTAATTTTCAAGATGGCCACTGTTGGCTGGCAGCCATCTTAGATTTCAGATTTTCGTATTTCGATAGGTTTATTCCGCAGATCTAGTACAACCACCCTATTAAGTTTCAAACTGATCAGATAAATGGTAACAGAGCTATAATCGCAAAAAACAAATTTCAAGATGCTACTGGTGGCTGTCTACCATCTTAGATTTTGGATCATCGTCAATTCCGATACGTTTCTTCCCCAGACATAGTCCAAACACCGCAAGAAGTTTCAAAGTCATCTGATAAAAGGCAATGGGGTTATTATCCGGAAACCGATTTTCAAGATGGCCGCCAGTAGTTGGTGGCCATCTTGGTTTTCGGATCATCATGAATTTTGATAGCTTTCTTCCGCAGACCTAGTCTTCAACCTATGAATTCTCAAAGCGATCCAATAAATGGTAGCAGAGTTATCGTGCGGAAACCACTCTACCGGCCACCCAGATGCCCGCCCACCCATAAATGCCATCACACAATACGCGAACAAATGTTTTGGCAAGTATAAAATGTATCTCAATCTCACGTATCTAATGATATATGGCCGTGATAGACAGGTCTGAATCCATGCAAATTTGATGGTCATCCATCTTTTTATTACAACGTGAACAATCAGTAGAAATTCTGTCACAATCTGACCATGTGGCTTACAGTTGCTCTCTCTACATAGTCCATTCTCAAGTCTCAAAGACAGTTAAATTTAGAGAATATGAAAATTCAGACGCCTTAGCCAGGAACAACTTTTAGTCAGATTGATAATAAAATAACCCTTACCACTCCGATGTCGATATTCTGTCTTTTGCTGTGTCAATATCAAAGAAACTGGTGTACATTTTAAAACAATTTTGGTGGAAGATGTTGCTGCTCACCAAATTTGTTAAAAAATGAACACCAGGTCATCTGTTAATTTAATTTTAAAATTAAAAGTTTAAGCACCAGAGTGGTATGGGTTAACTACTGCATTTAGTACTAACTTTAGCATCCTCTCCATAATTAGTGATTCTGCCGACAGCCGAAACACCGAATTATTACTAAGGACAAATTATTGATTGATTAATTAAGAGTGATCCATTTCTAGCTATGCCCTGCCCATTTCTATCCAATATCCAACCACTTTTTATGCATGCTGGTAGCGATTTGAAACTTTGAAATTTCAATCAGCTGAATCTAAATTTCAAGGTTTCAATCCCACATTCCTCTGTAAGCTGTTGAATATTTTGAAACTATTTTGACTGGGTGCTGTTGCTGCCTATGGCAACAACAGCACTCAGTCAAATTAGTTTCAAAATATCCAACAGCTTACCTGTGTAGTCTTTTTGAAATTGATAGTCGGCTGTTCAGAGATCGATCGATCCCAACACGAGCGAGGTGTGGGTGGAGCTTAGCTAGAGATGGGCGGGGTATCGCCAAAACCGGAACGGTCCATTGGTTATGATGTTAAATACTTGAGTGACAGAGCAGATCCCTACATTAATCAAGTTATTATATTTCTGTAAAAAGATCATTGCATAAATGTCAAATATGCGAGGTAATAATCATCGTACTCACCCACAATGGATCATAGTTCAAAGGGCCCTGGATAAGCAACACTAATGGATACTGAAGCATACCAAATATGGCAGACACAGTTAGGATGACACCGAGTAACTTGCCAAAATGCTCTCCTGGAAACCTGGAACATATTGTGGTTCATGTACATTAGGCTTGCGCGATTATTGAGTTGCGTGATCGCGATCGATTATTAAAAAATAATCGTGATTACTCGATTAATCAGCTTGGATACAAATTACCAAGACATAGCAACAAAAGAATATCAATGACGAAAACTGCAATGATGTTTAGAAAAGTCCATTTGCAGGGCAAGTGAATACTATGTTTGAAAATGTATTACTGGAATGCCTGGCTCGAGAATTGAGCCAGGCATTCCAGTAATACATTTTCAAAAATAGTATCCTCTTGCCCAGCAAATGGACATACATTCACTAAGTAAAATGTAGTTTTTCATGACCGATCGCATTAAAAGGTAATTGAAAGTTAGGTTTTTAAATATTTTATGCAATAGAAAATATTCATGATTATTCGATTATTTAATTTTTAATCATATAAATTCATGATTTAAAACATAATCACGATTTTCGATTTAATCACGTAATCGCGCAAGCCTAATGTACATTATAAACAACAATTACAGGTGATTTTGTGTGTGTGTGAATGCTAGCAAATATATTGTAGCGAGATTCGAGAACTGTGTATTGTGTGATGGTACAACCAACACACGATAGCTAGTGTCCTCACTTGCCGTGGCCATTTCCCAGGTACGCGCTATGCCTACATTACCTAACCACTAGAGTGCTAGGTTGTACCCTGTTTCACTTTGCAATAAGTAGACTGCATAGAATCCCTCCATCTTTGCATCAACCCCCTTACACAGGGTGTCCCATTGTCAGCATCATGGAGCTGTTGTGGAAAGTCCAAGCACTGAGTTCTTGGTAGAATAATGACAAGGATAGTATTTTTCGAAGAAGAAAAATTGGGTATATTGGCAGAGTGACAATATAATAAATCTACACGAAAATATGTTTGCAAATATTGGATTTGTACTTTTTTGTCAGGAGTCTTCCACTAACTGGAAAAATATAAAATACAATATCTAAATTGATGCTAGAATGGTGCGCCATGACATGTAGGCTATTAAATCACATGGGATTGGTACTATGATATTTTGATATAGTTTTCTAGGCACTTTAATTTCTTCATTTCTACTGTAATGACGCTAATGGCAATAACTTCCCAAAGCCTGCCAAATCATAGCAGGGCCAACCCGAGCCAACATTCTGACATCACACCAACAAATATGAATTTGTTGAATTCTACAGGCCAACACCCCAATGGTAAAAAATGGCCTACCAGGTCAACAACAGGGAAACATGATGCACGGAAATTCATGCTGGGCCAACAAATGGGCCAACTTAGACAGCCATGGCCCAACACTAGGCCAACATCTTTAGATCGTTTCTAGGCAACCAGGATAATTTGTAAACAAACTGCCCAGGGAAGCCATAAAAGCAAGCAGTGACATTGGCACTAGCATCCTAGACTCAATCCAACCCTGAACTGCATCAGGTGAAACTAGTTTATTCTAGGTACAAGATCTAAAGTTAATATAACATTTTGAGAATGGTATTGCTGAAGCCTTTTACAGTCTTAGATAGCAACAGCTAAAAGTAAGTCTTCAAAACAAATAGCAGTTGACATGCACATTGAAAATCAATAATAAAATATGAGTTTAACAGAAGCCTGTACAGATACTTACGCACTGGCCACAAAGGCGGAGTTAGGTCCATACAAGAATGAGCGATGTAGAGTATGGAGGGCAAATGTCACATACTGTATGTCTAAAATGGGTAGTGCTGTACCAATAGACAGCAGCAAGGACACTGTGCAGTTCAAGATGAATGTTGGAACTGATGAATGAACACGTTCTGCAAGGAAACAAATTCACATAAATCTTAAGTGAATCTGATTTTGGAACCAGGGGCCCAAGGGCCTGTGGCGCTCACCTGGACCATTGGCATTTAAACTATTTACATTTAAATAGACATGATGGATGATTTTCGGAAAATCCAAGATGACTGCCAAAAAATTTACCAATCAAGACTCTCGTTTAATATGTCGAAGCCTACCGTCATAGGGTCGTTCCACCCAAGTTTTGTTGAAATCGAGCAATTGATTGAAGGAGTACGCTTTTTAAATGGCTCCGTCAAACTTTCAGAAAATCAGAGATTGCTGCCAAAACATTGACACATCAAAATTCCGAATAGAATTTTTAGATGCTACGACATTAGATCCTTCCAGCCAAAATTTGGTTGAAAGTGCCCAAGCGATTAATGAGTAGTATTTTATATGAAATCCAAGATGGCCACCATCAAAATCAAGCCGTCAAAATTCTGTATACAAGTTCCGAAGCGTACCGGCCCAGGATTCTTCCAGCTGAGTTTGGTTGAAATCAGCCATGCGGTTAATGAGTAGCCTTTTACTTGATTTCCCACAATATTCAGAAAATTCAAAATGGGCACCGGAAAAATTGGCCAATCAAAATTCTCTATGCATGTTCTGAAGCCTACTGCCCGCCCTATGCTCATTCCAGCCAGTCTGGTTGAAATTGCCCAAGTAGTTAATGAGTAGACGATTTTCAGTTATTTTCAGAAAATTCAAAATGGCCAGCGAACAAACTGGCCAATCAAAATTCTGTATACAAGCTCTGAAGCATACCACTTTAGGGTCTTCCAGCCGAGATTGCTTGAACTTGTTCAAGCAGTTAATCTTCTTCTTCTTTTCGATCGCTGGGATCACACTTGGAGAGCCGTTCTCAAGATGAAATCTGTGGTTTTCTGCAGTTCTTCCACAGGCCCACACAGCTTTTCAAGAAAAGAGGTTGACAAAGGTCAGATCTCTTCTCTCAGCAGCTGATACGTACTGCAACATTGAAGTATGTGCTCTGTGGTCTGTTCTGCTTCTCCACAGTTAATGAGGAGTAGCCTTTTTAACTGATTTCCCAAAATCTTCAGAAAATCCAAGATGGCCGCCAGAAAAAAGGACCTAATAAAATTCTGTATGCAAGTTCTGAAATCTACCAGTCTAGTATCCTTCCAGCCAAGTCTGGTTGAAATTGCGGCAGAAGTTAATGAGGCGTAGCATTTTTAATGATTTCCCGCCTTTTTAAAATAAATCCCAGATGGCAGCGGGAAAAATTTAACAATCAAAGAGCTATATACAAGCTCCGAAGAATACAACACTAGGGTTCTTCCATCCAAGTTTGATTGAAATCAGCCCAATGGTTATCGAGTAGGCTTTTAAGTGATTTCCAGAAATTTTAAGAAAATACAAGATGGTAGGCGGAAATATTTACCAATCAAGATTCTCGATAAATGTTATGAAACCTACCAGCCTAGTATCCTTCCAGCCAAGTCAGGTTGAAATTGCTCAAGCAGTTAATGACGAGTAGCGTTTTATACGATTTCCCAGCACTTTTTGGAAAATTCAAGATGGGCGCAGAAAAAATGGACCAAAAAAAATTCTGTATATAAGTTCTCAACCATACCAGGTTAGAGTTCTTTCATCCAAGTGTGATGGAAATCGGTCACGTGGTTATCGAGGAGTGATTTCCATAAGTGTTCAGAAAACACAAGACGCGCCGCCGAAAAAATTGACCCATCAAAATTCTGTATACAAGTTCTGAAACATACCAGCGTACTATCCTCCCAGCTAATTCTGGTTTTAAATTTCCCAAGCAGTTAATGAGTAGCTTTTTAAAGGATTTGCCGAGATTTCTTCATAAAATTCAAGATGCGCGCCGAAAAAATTGACCAATCAAGATTCTGTGTATAATTTCTGAACCGTAACCCCATAGGGACCTTCCAGCCAAATTAGGTTGAAATCTTCCACGCAGTTAATCAGTAGCGTTTTTAAGCAAAAGTTGGCAGACGGACACAGGACGACGGATGGTCGCCATGGCATAAGCTCACTTGGCCATTCTGTCCAGTTGAGCTAATAATATACACCTGTGCAAAAGTTAAGCACCACCCTATTTTTACGCACATGCGAGGGTATATTCATGTGCTATGAAGAAAGCAATAGCATAAACATTTATGTACCCATCCATCTTAGTGCAAGAGGTAATAATGCAACTAGAGGAATGCTGATTATGATGGTGGGGAAACACTGTATGTTTTTGTTTGAACTTGAAAACGAGGCCTGAATATGGTTACGTTGACACAACTGACAACTATTGCCCTACAGTTGACACACGTGGCTAGATTGTCATTAATGGTGTCTGAAAACGAAGTTTAACATCTGTGCACGAGTTTGAGACTGTCATTATTAATACCGGGTATATCCACCTTGTGCCTGGATGACGGCCTGGACACGACGTCTCATGCTGGTCACCAACCGACTGATACACCATTGTGGTATTCGTTGCCATTCAAGATGGAGTGCGTCTGTAAATTCCTGTAGGTTCTGCACAGGAGGATCCCTCCTTCTCACCATGTTTCCCAGAATGTCCCAGATATGCTCAATAGGGTTCATGTCAGGGCTCCTTGCTGGCCATGGTAGGGTTTCAATGGCATTCTGGCGGAGGTATTCATGCACAGCTCTAGCACGATGTGGTCGGCGTTGTCATCCATGAATATAGGGTGGGTTCCAGGTGCATGATTTACAAAATGAGGGACCACAACTCTATCCAGTATGGAATCTTGATATCTTTGTCAATTTAGTGTTCCAGGTACAGTCAACAGATCCAGCTTACAATCAAATGAGATGCACCCTCATATCATAACGGAACCTCCACCAAATGGAACTTCTTCCATGATGTTACGTTGGTCGTACGCCATGCGTCTGGACCTCCATACACGAGTTCGACCATCTGTGGCATGAAGCAGGAACCGACTTTCATCGGACCAGTGTACCCGTCCCCAGGATCTCATGTTCCAGTGTCTTCTTTCGTTGCACCACCTCAGACGCTCCTCTTTGTGGTGTGCAGTGAGGAGAGGACGTCTGACAGGTCTCCTAGCTTTCATGCCAGCAGCATACAGTCTCCTTTTGACGGTAGACATTGACACTCTATTGCGCGTTTCCCATTGCTGGCTGAGCACTCTGCTGTTGGTGAATGGAGATCTCCTAACAAGGCGTACTAGGGCTCGATCATCACAGGCAGTAGTCTTCTTCGGTCTTCCAGATCTAGGCCTGTCCTTCACCTCGTTAGTTTGCCCATGTTTTGCAATCAAACGACTGATTACAGTATGGTTAATGTTCAGCTGTCTGCCAATCTCTCTGCATGACATACCAGTGGTATGCATGCCTATGATTTGCCATTTCACACGATCACTTAACCTTCGTCTTGCCATAGCGGTTCGCAATCAAGAGCTAATTCTCTCTGTACAAATAAACCACGGTCATGAACACAAAATTCCTAATCTTGTCGCCTAAATCTGTATGTAATGTTCTACACCTCAAACTGGACTTTTACATAACTGAACACGTGTGCTGTTTCCCGCCACGCACGGACATCAAGCGGCGTGAAGTCATGCATGCATGTGCATTTCGTACTTGGAATTATGTCAGCTAACGCGGGGACAAAAAGTATGGCAGCCTAGTTGTACCATCATGTTTCTACGTTCTATTGTTTTTGCTGGTGCATAACTTTTGCACAGGTGTATATAATAAATTTTAGGTAATATACTTAGATTTATCTTTTCAATAATAAGTTTTGCAAATGTTTTTAATAACTTTTTATTTTTTTATTTTGTAGTCTTTACTGTCATTTTTTTAACAATGCTTTTCTTGGAGTCAGCACCATTACTATCAGTTACAAAATATAGCTGTTCATTTTGAAACTGTACTGTTGAATGTCATAGACGTCTAAATTAACATGTATAGATCACTTAAAGTCTCACCACTAGTATAAATCGTCACACAGCTGCATAATTCACAACTATAGCATGTCTCACACTTGTTCTATGTAAAATCAAATTTTGTGATGCTGCAGAATAAGCCAATGATGATGATGATGAGTGACTGTGTTCTGCAGCTGAAGAAGTGAAAACTTCTTTCAGCTGCAATCAGCCTCTCTTCAACTTTCTCCACTGTACCTTGTCCACAGTGAGCATCTTGATCTCCTTTAAGATCTTTCTCCTCTTCAGTGGTCCCTGCTTACTCAAGGTCTGATCGCTACCTCTAAAAATTCAAGTGCTTTCTGAGAAGGCACATTTTCTGTCATTCGAAGAGGATGTCAGACCATCTACCATCGCGGTTGCGCTACTGTCACAGAGAGTAGCTCTGTGTTACACAGTTTGTAGAGTGCTGCATTAGATATTAGACTGTGTGGCCAGCGTGGATTTGTTATGGCTCGCAGGTGTTTGCCTTGACACACATCAAATTTCTTCAAGAGGGCTTTTGGAGCTACCCAGCTCTTGCAATGGATCTTTCCAGTTATAGCTATTCCCCGCCCATCTATAGCTAAGCTCCACCAACACCTCGCTCATGTTGGGATCGACCGATCTCAGAACACCCTGACTATCAATTTCCAAAAAACTACACAGGTAAGCTGTTGAATATTTTGAAACTAATTTGACTGGGTGCTGTTGCTGTTAGGCAGCAACAGCACCCAGACAAAATAGTTTCAAAATATTCACTAGCATGTTTATTAAATAGCAAAGAATTACAAAGACATACAATTCATACAACGCGTCGGACCATTTGAGATTTGGTGATGGTCGATATGGAACCCTTTGTGATGTAATGATTATGACATCATCATACAAGCACTGAGCTGATTATGATGTCATACGAGGTCTGATGATGGATGGATACTCTGGAAAGGTGAATTGCACAGCATTATGGAAAGGCATGTAGCATTATATAGTTGCATTTTGACTTTCATGGGAATTTTCGAGTCTTGAAATCATAATTTCCAAAAGGAGTGGAAGGCGATATTTCCTGTTACATAGTGATAATATCAGTAAAGCTGCAGAGGAGGGAACCCAAGGTGCTGCTCTTCCTCCAATTCTCAGTGCCCTGATATGTATACGTGAGTGAATTAGGTTTTGGCTTCGTTCATGAAGAGGTTTGAAGCCTTGAGCTGTTCAGCAGTTATAGGATGTAGTGTATCATGAGGACCTTTTTCATCGACGATAAAGTCAACATGATCTGCATACTCCGTCTCTAACGGCATACTTATCATTGAGATTGGAGGGTTTGGTCTAGTGGCGTGTTCAGATGATAGAGCTGTGGCGAGGAAGCAGGTGAAGAGCACTGGATCCTAGTGATGATTTAAACGGCATCATAGATTTAATTTTTCATGAGAGTTGATACTTACCACAATGATACACAGCCTAGTTCAAACATAACCCAGACTTTAAAATTAACTGCCCCCACTGGGCAAGTAATACATCTGACAGCTCGGCGGATATGCGGCCCAATGGTGTGCATGCGCAGACTAGGGCTGTTCGATTATGGAAATAAATAATCGATTATGATGCCTGGAAAATAATCAATTTAATCGGATAATCGATTATTTAATCTCTTGGAACTTTGGAAGTAGCAACTGCGCAGTGAGGGAGGGTGAGCTAGATAGCGAGGGGGGGGGAGGGGTTGAGGAAAGGAGTGTGTGAGAGAGCATAGATTAAACGAAATCTAGGATTTCTTTTTTCACGAGAGAGTTGATACTTACCTCCCTAATACTTTTGATATTGCTAAATATTCGCTTTCACTCAATAAACACTCAGATTAAAACAGTTAGGCGCCCCTAGTGGGCAGGGAGTCAGAGCGTAGTCTGGCGGATGCCAGCCCCACCACCGCGCATGCGCAGACTAGCACTTCCTCTGACTAGATTATTGGCTGACACACATGCAACTATTAAGAGCCTGAAGACCGAGCCTCTGTGGGGTGGAGAGGCCGGGTCCGTATCTAGGGAGGTAAGTATCAACTCTCTCGTGAAAAAAGAAATCCTAGATTTCGTTTATTTCACTTCAAGAGTATACTTACCTCCCTAATACTTTTGATATTGCCAGAATTCGAAAGTGAATCTGGCGGGAGGGAGGCGAGGTCAAAAGACCAGCTCATCCCAATACGCTTTTCTGCGTTTAAGGCACTTAAACTTCTGAAACTGTAAGAAAAAACAGTCAGGATTTGACTAACCATCGGATAACACGACCGATGTATGAGAGATGACCGAATGTCATATGCGCTCCCCCCCCCCTCCTTCCTGGGAGGAAGAGTCGACTGACCTCAATGTCCTATACGCTCTCTACGTACAAGTGCCATGTACTACAGGACAGAGACGAAAAAACTCCATTTTCGTAACTCTCAACAATGAACCACACAAATACACAAACCATCACCATATTAATAACGGGTAATCGTGACAATACAATCAACAACGGACAACACATGAACAAGACTGACCTTGTTGAAAATGGCTGCTGACATCATCTTCCCATCGGTAAAGACTGATGCAGGCCCAAAAAAGTGGGTGTTTCCATAAATTAATTGTGATATATATAAGTAATGAGGAAATCACCTCAAAAAATATAAACCGATTTATTTTTTCAAAACCGACAAGGCGAGAGGATTAGAGGTGTCACGGAGATAATGGTCTGTAAAACTTGACTCACAGTGCCACTGAGCCACCGACATAATATCATCCACAGGGACCCCATTAAATAGGGCCGTGGATGTCACTACGCCGCGGACACTGTGAGCCTTGGCCACGTCAACCTGCTTCCCAGTGGCGGATTTATGGCAAAACTGAATGCATTCCACAATCCACCTGGAAATGGTGTCCTTAGAAGCCCTCCCATGGGGTTCAATATATGACAACCATAACGCTGACTGGTCGGTGCGCCATGCCGCCGTACGTTGTTTGTACCGGCGCAGCGCCCGGACGGGACACCATGCTTTAGAATTAGGATCATATCTAGTTAAAGCAGGCAAAATAATAGGTTGACCTGGATATTTCAACGACTGATTTTTAGCCAAGAAATTAATCCTAGGTAGCAGCTTAAGGCCTTCCCCTGAAACCACAAAACGGTCATCCTCGGCTGATAAGGCATGAATCTCACTCCTACGCCTAGCCGAGGCCGCAGCAATTAAAAACACAGTCTTCAGTGTTAATAGTTTCATAGAAATGGAACTAAGTGGTTCAAAAGGCTTATCACCTAGTACTTGAAGCACTAGCGATAAACTCCAAGACGGAATCACAGGAGGATTCCTTGGTCTTAGATTGCCCATGCCTTTAATTAATACATTCAATGTATTTACTTCATCACTTCCCCTCTTAGCCAAGCAAGGAATAACAGACATTAATGCTGACTTATAACCAGCAATAGAGTTAGGCTTGAGGCTATAGGCATCATAGAGGTGACAGAGGAAATCAGCTACTACTTGAATAGATGAATCCATTGGATCAATACATCTTTTTGAGCACCATTCTGCAAATCTGTTGATTTTATAATTATATGCTCTGGAGGTTGACCCCCTCCTGGCTTTGGCCATAAACATGGCTGCTTGCTCAGAAAAGCCCTCCTTAATTCTAGATTCCTTGACAACATCCACGCAGTCAATCTGAACATTGACGGATTGTTGTGAAGGGCCTTGCCCTGGAAGATAATATCGTCCATCAGAGGCAGAGGAACCGGATTGCAGACCAGAAGGTCCAGCAGATCCGTATACCATGATCGGCTTGGCCAATCCGGGGCGATCAGAAGCACTTGGCATTCCTCTTGTCTGATTTTCTGAAGAATTTTTGGAATCAGGATTGCTGGAGGGAATGCGTATGCATACATTCTCCCCCAGCTGATAGCTAACGCATCTGTTGCGAAAGCGCTTGGATCCGGAATCGGAGAGACGTACGTCGTCATCTTCGCATTCTTCTTCGTTGCGAACAAATCGATGTTGGGTTTCCCCCAATGGTCGAACAGACGATCCGCCACACATTGATTTAGTTGCCATTCCGTGGGTAAAACACTCATCCTTCGGCTCAATGAGTCTGCAAGCAGGTTTAACCTTCCCGGAATATGAACTGCTTTCAAGGTAATCTGGTGATCCAGACACCAACATAGCAGTTTCCATGTCATCATACAGAGACTGGGCGACTTCGTTCCGCCCTGGCGGTTTATGTAAGTCACAACTGTTGAGTTGTCTGAACGAATAAGAACAATCTTGCCCTGAACTTTCTGTAAGAAATGTTCCAGGCCCAGGACTACTGCTCTTAGCTCCAGTAGATTTATATGTTCCTGTGACTGTTCCAGATTCCAAAGCCCTGATATCGTGGATTCTTCCAGGCAAGCTCCCCAGCCCTCCATCGATGCATCTGTATACACAGTCACCTGAGGGTGGGGAGGGGTTAGCAAAACCCCCGGTAAGAGATTCTCTGTATTCAACCACCATTGCAGGTGGTGAATCAGAGGCGCCAACACTGACACATTCGAGTCCAGCGAACCTGTACTCTGGGTCCATTGTGTCATGAGAAACAACTGGATCGGCCGCCTGCGTAAGGCGGCCTGAGGAATGACTGGTTCCAACGAAACCATCAACCCCAGCATTCTCAAGTAAACCCGTGCCAGGACATGACGACTGTCGCACACTGACTGAATCAACGAGATGAGTATTTGAACCCTCTCCTGAGTAGGATAAACATATCCTGTCTCCAGATCGAAGAACATCCCCAGGTAAACAAACTTCTGGGATGGAGTCAGCTCTGATTTTGGGAAATTGATCATCCAGCCCAAGTCTGTGAGAATTTTCAAAACAATCTCCAGATTGGCGGACAAACTCTCCCGGGTGTGCGCTTTCAACAGCCAGTCGTCTATGTACGTGTGGACTGCTATGCTTCTCCTGCGGAGGTATGCTGTGATCGCAAGAACCACACGGGTGAAAACCCGAGGAGCCGTGGAAATTCCGAAGGGCAACACCCTGAATTCCCACTGTCTGCCCTGGAATGCAAATCTCAGGAAGCGACAGAAACTCCTGTGGATGGGGATGTGGAAATAAGCGTCCTTCAAATCTATCGACGCCGTCCACATCCCCCTCTCCAACCCCGCCAACACCGAGCGCACCGTTTCCATCTTGAAACTGGGCGTCTCGATGAACTTGTTCAATGGCTTGAGGTTGAGAATCGGTCTCCACCCACCGGTGCGTTTTGTTACCAAGAACAGGGTTGAATAGAAGCCCGGACACCTTTGTGCCGGCTGAATAGCTCCTTTTTGTACGAGGGAATTTATCTCCTCCTCGATACACAACCTTTGATCTGGATCTCTCGGAACGGGAGTCCAGATTGGCACCAGAGACAGTCGCGACGGCGGGCCTGTCATCCACTCTGGATGATACCCCACGGAAAGCCATCGCAAGACTAAACGGTCCTGAGTTAACCGTTCCCACTCTTGCATGTGGTCGGCTAGCCGGCCTCCCACCGGTCCACCTAGGGACCGCGGTGGACACAAGGCATGCAAGAGCGGCACTGTCTCCGTCGCCATACACACCGGCGTGGTCCTTACCGCGGTAAGCGCCCTGTCAGGAACGATAACCACGCCCAGATCCTCGCGCGACCCGCCCCGCCCCGCGCGCACCTCGGTGCACGGGCGGCTGCCTGGCTGACGGCGGCTGAGGAGCCTGCGCCCCCCTCACTGCTGGCCGAATCGCACGCGGCCGAGGCCGGCGCTGCGACGGCGGCTGGCCTCTGACTTGGCCAGCACCACCTCGAGCCTGCAGGGGACGATACGCAGGGGCCGCGGCGCGAACGTTAGCACGACGCAGTACCTCAAACTGTTCGCGCAGCGCCCTCTGGTTATTCACCAGGGTGACCGTCTCCTGGAGGTGGCGACATCCCTCACCTCCAAAAAGACCAGGACCCGTCATAGGCGTACGGAGTAGCCTATTATACAGGTCCTGAGACGGGCACAGATTGTCCAGGGCAAATGTGCGTCTTGCCCTGACACTCCTGGTCACCGCCCGCGTCATACAGTCCAGCGCCAGGTTAATACCATCCTGGATGGTTCGCTGGACCGCGAGCGGGCCTGGCTGGCGCGATGCGGATGCCGTTACTACCCCCTGTAACAGCTGGGAGACGTGGGACAGAGCGGCAATCGAAGCCCTCCCACTCTCCTCCGCATCACGCAACGCGGTATTCGCCGAACGCAACGCGTTCGCGCACAAGACCCCCGCGTCAGAACGGGATCCTGGCCGCGTATCCTCACCCAAAGCCGCGCGGTCATCCACGCTGGGCTTGGGTACCACACCGTACCGCTGGTAGTCCAGGGGCACGATGCGACAACGCTTGGCCACCTCGCGAGGGGCCTTCGCGAGACGTCCACTCGTGTTAATGGACGCCTCCGCCGCCTTGAACATGTCAACGACATGCTCCGCCAGCGGCAGAGAAGGCATAGCGTTAGCAGTTGGTTTCCCAGCTAACCACGGCGTGTGAACACGGTGGCTAGCCGACTGCTCCACGGGCAGATCAGGCCTAACGGTCACCAACCACTGGCAAGCGTCATACCAATCCTCCTCCGTGGCTAACTGCGAGCGCTCTACAAGACGGGGTCCTTCGTCTTCCTCCTGAGCGCAAGCAGTACTAGACGGCGGGTACGCTGATACACCTGGCAAGCCAGGGAAAACATGCGGGCCTGACAGCACCGGCATGAGAATATCACTGGTTTGACCAGGAGCAGGCACCGCGGTAGAGCGCGGGGTATATATAGCCCTACCACGGGCCCGGCCAGCACCAGCTACACTCTCGGCAAGCCGAGGTATGCGGTACCGCTGGCCATCAGCAGCGCCCTGGGCCACCACCTGAACCGCGGACCTTACTCCAGGGTGAGTAATACCGTGGAAAAAAGCGCCTGTATTCCCCGCGAGGGGTGCACAAACGTCTTCATCCATGTCCGCGTCGTCAGACGGCGACCCCAGCAGGTAATCCTCATCACCCTGGTCAGAAAGATTAGACCCCGGGTCAGCAAAGAGAGCTAACCCGGGCTGACCAGGAACGGTGCCATAGGAGGTACTGGCCACCGCGGCGTGCGGATACCCCTGGACTGATAAGCAGCCAGCGGGTTCCAGCGACAACCGTCCACGGTCCCCTATCGGCGCGGCAATAAGCCTGCTGCCAGGGCCGTGGAACGCCCCCTCTAATGGGGCCACCTCTGAATCGTCGGACAACGGAAGCGGACTAAGGAAAATCGATCCAGAGGCGGGGATTACCTGCTCCGAAGCCGATGAAGAGGACAATAAAGGATCTGGTCCAGGAAGCATGCCACGAAGCAACCCTGGAACCAAATCTTTTATTGTCCTCCTCATCTCTCCCAACATCTCGGTCCGAAAGGTCTCCATATCCACCGCGGACGAGACCTTCCCCTTACCCTTCTCACTTACAACCTCTCGTTTCCGCTTCATCTTCTTCTCCTCCACTACCACCTTGTCCGTCGCCTGTAAGCAGCACAAGAATTCGGACATTAATTCGCCCCCCCAGTGCTTACATATGTCACAATTAATCAATGGACCACAAGGGCTACATCTAAAACACAGATGCGGCCAGAACTTCACATGCATAAAACGTCCACAGGACGCGCAACCCGGTCCCTGAAACAGGGCAAAGGACAAGGAGTATGAGCAACTAGTTAAGCTTAGAAACTCAATCCAACTCAAGGAGAAGGAAAACGATCATAAAGATCAATATACATCAAAAACCAGCCTAGCGCTTGAATTGCTAATAAATACATAGCCAGCTGATTATGACGTCATTAATCCCGTGACAGGAAAAATTCGATCCCAACAAAACATCCAAGTGCAAAGACGAATTGTATGCTGAATGGATAAGTTGACTACACAACCATCAGATACATATAGATAACTCTTTACTGGCAAAAATGTTAATTATCTCCCTTTGATTGTTTACAATAATTAACATCACCACATTATCAATAACTAGATACCTGACACTTTGTATAGACAAACCATCCAACGTGACGAACCGGAAACTCCACCATCTGCACGCCTCTTAACTCTCTCCACCTCATGGGGAAGGAATTGGAACAAGAGGGCAAAGTGAGAAGACCTTTATACCAGGCCTCCAACTCACTGGGCATAATTTTTCATTTGGTTAGACAACCTAACAGTGTTAGTAGGAAATGGAACCATGGTGGAGAGAATACTAATTCTCTGGTACTGTGACGTCACAACCTAGCGTCATACAGACCTGTGGACAGAAACAGAAAGAGAAATTAGTCCTAGGTAGCACCGAGTTGACCTAAACCAACTAACTAAGGCGCTTATCACGGTAAACGCGAGTCCCGGAAACACAATACACCGGGAAGAAAACTCGCTAATTTTACTAGAAGTCACCTGATTTAAAGGTCCTCCGTCCTCCTGTGGCGACGTATTCCTATCCGCCATCCAAAAAAGTGACTAACACTCCAAACAAACACCACTTAAACAGTTTAAGAGAGCGAAAAAGCTATTGAACAAAAAAACATGTGTGATCTCTTTGCCAATAATCTAGCAAAGAGGAAGTGCTAGTCTGCGCATGCGCGGTGGTGGGGCTGGCATCCGCCAGACTACGCTCTGACTCCCTGCCCACTAGGGGCGCCTAACTGTTTTAATCTGAGTGTTTATTGAGTGAAAGCGAATATTTAGCAATATCAAAAGTATTAGGGAGGTAAGTATACTCTTGAAGTGAAATACTTAAAGTTAATAATAATAATAATAATAATAATAATAATAATAATAATAATAATAAAATAATAATAATATAATAAAATAAATAAATAAATGAAAAAATGCCAGATTTTCTAGAAAAATAACAGAATACGCAATTTCGTA
Source organism: Chaetoderma sp. LZ-2023a (assembly GCA_034401795.1). Classification (NCBI taxonomy): domain Eukaryota; kingdom Metazoa; phylum Mollusca; class Caudofoveata; order Chaetodermatida; family Chaetodermatidae; genus Chaetoderma; species Chaetoderma sp. LZ-2023a. The sequence continues at coordinate 145,909,765 of CM067370.1, forward strand.
ATTTCTAGTTAGGTTTAGATGACCTCAACTAAGTAGGCCTATGACATGACTGCAAGACACTTAATAGAACAAGCTATATCAACCAGCCCTCTGATTGGCTGAGCATGAGGAACAACCATACCAAGTATAATGAAGCCAATTTGGAATCCATTGTCCACTCATTCACATTGGATAATGGATTAAAGAAACCGGCGAGTATGCCCAGATTTTCAAGCCTGTGAAAAAGCGCCAATTTAATTTTAACATTCCACAGATTAACTTTTAATTATATAGAGTTCGGCCATAGTGCCTATCTACGATGTTTCACTATTTTCCAGCATTGGAAAAGCTGAATAGTTTGGAAATCATTTGAATGCGGGTTGTTGCTGACTTAAACAGCAACAGCTTAAGTCAAATTAGTTCCAAAACAATCGGCAGAAATTATGAATATTTTTATCGAAAATTGTGAATTTACTACGAAACCCCTAAGTAAATACTGTGCATTTTTTTATATAGATTTCGTCTGTAATGCTTTCTACGACCTTTCCCTACTTTTCTAGCATTAGAAGTCAATATTTTGAAAATCATTTGACTGTGAGTTGTTGATGCCTTAGGCAGCAACAGCTTTAAATCAAACTAGTTTCAAAAGAATCAGCAGAATTTGTGAAAATTTGCATCAAAATTTTGTGAATTTACTATGAAAAACAGCAATTCATTTCTTTATTTTTCTTTCGCAAAATGGCCAGCAACACCAGCCTATAGCCTTCAGAGGTGCGTGTTGTTCCATAAACAGTAGCCATTAAATGTATCCGATTAGCGGCATATCAAGCAATTACTTATATAAACATTCGCATGCATGGACTATGTATGACTCGGGAGGTGCAGGCTTGAACGTCAGCAATAGATGAAAGACTGAGCCTCTGTGGGGCGGAGAGGCTGGGTTCGCCTCAGGGTGGTAAGTATCAACTCTCTCATGAAAAATGAAATTTCGCTTATTTCACTTCAAGAGTATATTTACCACCCTGATACTCATTGATATAGCCACAAGTGAATTCGGTGGGAGAGAGAGGCGAAAGACAGAAGACTGGCTCGTCCATAGAAGAGCAAGCTTTTTTGCATATGGGAGACAATGCTGTCTGTAGTTGTGTATAAGACACAATCAGGAAGTGATTTGAACATTGGATAACAAAGCCAATGGTAATGACCGTTAAATAACATGCGCTGCCCCAACCACTTCCTTTTGAAAAAGGAGGAGCAATAAATGTCAATGTCCTGCACACTCTCTAAGTACTAGTGCAAAGGTACTATAGGGCATAGGACGCAAGTCTTCAACTTCGTTTACACTCAATACATCGAGCCACCATAAAACACGAACCATCACCATATTATTACAGAAAATGTGACAAATAACGAGACACCACAACCATTGGACTAATGTTGTTTGTTTGCGACATCCTCTTCCCATGGGTAAAATCTGTCTCCATAAGATTAATGGCACAATATGCAATAAAAGTCATTATCTACACTATTTAGTATTTACAAAATTATTTTTTCAAAATCGATAAGGCTAGATGGTTGTGTCACGGAGGTAATGGTCGGTGAAACTAGACTCACAGTGCCACTGAGCTACCGACATAATGTCATCCACCGGCACTCTATTACAGAAAAGAAAGCCGTGGAAGCCACTACGCCATGGACACTGTGAGCCTTGGCCATGTCAACTTGCTTGCCTGTGTTGGCTTTGTGGCAAAATTGCATACACACCACAATCCACCTGGATATGGTACCTTTCGACACCCTGCCATGGGGTTCAATGTATGATAGCCATAACGAACTGTGGTCCATCCGCCACTCTTCAGTGCATTGTTTGTAACCGATTAATGCATGGACTGGACACCAAGACACTGAATTAGGATCAAATCTTGTTACGGCAGGCAATATTATGCGCTGACCCGAATATTTCAAGGACTGGTTCTTAGCCATAAAGTTGATCCTAGGTAGAAGCCAAGGCCTTCCCCTGTAACTACAAAGAGTGTGGATTTCACTTCTCCGTAGGGTTGGGCGATATTGCTCAAGGCATGACGATATTGGTATCTCATTAAAATACTGTGGTATCACGATATATCGTTATTTGGGTGGGATGTGGAGTTAGGGTGTAAACATAGAATAACATGTATTTCAAATTGGTGGTTTCTACAAGTTATCTTCATTAAATTTGTTGCATTGAAACCGTAAATTGAGATCGGCATGACTGCCATTTCCGCATATTTAATACATGAAATTTCACACTTTGACACCCTTCAATATACAGTTTAAAGCAACGAATGTAATGCAACTAACCGTATTGATCACAAATAAGAAAAATAAAGGATTTTCTTCTGTTCTTGTGTAGTATTTTGTGTTATCTTTACCTCACGACAAATGTCAAAAGATTGAGCAAGGAATACGCATTAACTTCATTGCGCAGAAAGGAATTCCGCAGAGCGAAATCTGCTTGGCCGCCATATCATACTTGAGCCAATCAGAATTCACACTGCAGAATTCCGACAGCTGTTATCACGCCCGCCACTAGCATAGACGATGCAAATTAATAAAATAACACTGCATGATTTTGAACGAGAACCAGCGTGAAGACTGGAAACAATTATATCAGATTTTATTTGGTCTGTAATATTAAATCCTAATTTGCCCCATTGTAGACCTATTCAAATTCGCTCACTACTTAGCGGGTTTATCCATTGATCTCAAGGCATAGCCGGGATGTGTGAAACTAACCCAGTTAATACTGCAGCCAAAACTGCCACAACAGATAGAAGACTGGAAATAATTAGGCCTAAAATTATTTATTTTAAGGCTGTTTCTCACATAGAATAAATCTGTAATGTTATATGTGGAATGAATTTTGATCTGATTCGTTTAAAATGCTAAATATATTGTTACATATATTGCCATTTAGTTACATAAAAACGGATAACGGTAAAGCAAGAGATTAACTTCCCCCTCACCCACCGTTCCAAGCTGTGGTATTGATAAGGGATTAAGTGTGTGTGGTTTCCTATCGACCTAAAACGTTTTAAAGTTTAAATCTTTCACGGTCAGAAGAATGTTTAACTATGCAGATCAATGACTAATGGATAAATAGCTTGACCTGTAGTAATGATGTCATCAGAATGGAATGTGGGTAGTGCAAATGGTATTCCCCACTGACTAACACTCAGAATGAGGCAAGAAAAAACATGGCGTCATGTATTTATGTAATTATGAAAAGTGAACAACAAAGGATTATTTTGTACTTTAAATCATTTTATTAGCACAAACAAACCATGAATTAAATGAACACAGATTATTTTGGAGTTTATTAAGTTTTTATTACCTTAGACAAAGACTGGATTATTACTTAAAGACTATTACTGGACCGAATAGAGGTAAGAGTATGACATTTCTAACGTAGTTATTTATATTATGCTCACAGTTAAAAGTGCAATATCATCCTGTCGGTATTGACGATATTTATGATTTTTCGAAATTATGACGATTTCGGTATAGGTATTCGGTATATCGCGATACTGACGATAATATCGAAAAATAGCCCAACCCTCTTCTCCGTCTAGCTGAAACTGCAGCAATAAGAAATACAGCATTAGCTATTTCATTGAAATTGAGCTTAGTGGTTCAAAGGGTTTATCTGCTAGTACTTGAAGGACTAGTGATAAACTCCAAGACGGAATCACTGTAGGATTCCTTGGTCTTAGAGTACCCATGCCTTTGATTAAAGTATTGAGATTATATACATCAGCACTTCCCCTATTAGCCAAGCAAGGGATACCAGACATTAATTCTGACTTATAGCCAGCAATAGAGTTAGGCTTGAGGCGACAGGTATCATACAGGTGACTTTGCCCTGTAGGTGGGGCTTAGAATACACCTTTCGTATCCTCTGCGTGTCGTAAGAGGCGACTAAAGGAGGTACAGGTGAGGTAACCCTGACAGAAACCTCGAGTGCTGAAGATGGAGGTTCCAGGCCACACGGCGAACTCTAATAAACCATGGATCCACGCATTTAACGCTTATGATCATGTCGATAGTCACTTACAGGACTGGCGGTATGATCAGCGAACGAAAAGAAGAAGATACAGGTGACTGAAGAAATCAGCTACTACCTGAATAGATGCATCCATTGGATCGATACATCTTTTTGAGCACCATTCTGTAAATCTGTTGATTTTATAGTTATATGCTCTGGAGATTGATCCCCTTCTGGCATTGACCATCAACTTGGCTGCTCACTTAGAAAAGCTCTCTAATTGCAGATTCCTTGACAACATTCATGCAGTCAATTGGAACATTGACAGATTGTTGTGCAGGGTCTTGCCCTGGAAAATTATTTAGTCCATCAGCGGCAAAGGGATTGGATTGCAGACCAGAAGGTCCAGCAGATCCGTATACCATGATCGACTTCGCCAATTCGGAGTGAGCAGAAGCACTTGGCACTCCTAATGCCTGATTTGCTGAAGGACTTTTGGTATTAGGATTGTTGGTGGAAATGTGTATGCATACATTCCCTCCCAGATGATAGCTAGTGCATCTGCTGCAATAGTGCTCGGATCTGGAATCAGAGAGACATACATCGCTATCTTCGAATTCTTCTTCATTGTGAATAAATCTATGTTGGGATTGCCCCAGTGCTTGAACAGACCATCCGCCACACATTGATTTAGTTGCCATTTCATGGGAAGAATACTCATTCTTCGGCTCAATGACTCTGCAATATGAGCTGCTTTCAGGGTGATTCCATGATCTAGGCCCCAACAAAGCAGTTTTCATGTAATCATGTAGACTGGGCGACTACTCCTGGTGGTCTATGTAAGTCACTACTGTCAAGTTGTCTGACCGAACCAGAACTATCTTGCACTAAACCTTCACAAGGAAATGTTCCAAGGCTAAGACTATGGCTCGCATTTCCAGCAGATTGATGTGTTCCTGTGACTGTTCCAGATTCCAAAGCCCTTATATCCTGGCTTCTTCCAGGCAAGCTGCCCAGCCCTCCATCGATGCATCCATGTGCATCGTTAATTGAGGGGAGACAGCATCATAACCGCTAGGAGATTCTCTCTCTTCAACCACCATTGGAGGTGGTGAATAAGAGGTTCCAACACCGACAAATTTGAGTAAAGGGATCCCGTACTCTGGATCCACTGTGTCATGAGAAATAACTGGATAGGCTGCCTGTGGAATGGCTGGTTTCAGAGAAACCATCATCCCCAGCATTCTTAAGTAAACCCGTGCCAGGACATGATGACTGTTGCACACCGACTGTACTACTGAGATGAGTGTTTCCACTTTCTCCTGAGATGGATAAACATATCCTATCTCAAGATCGAAGAACATACACAGGTAAACAAACTTCTGGGATGGAGTCAGCTATCATTTCTGAAAAGTTGATTATCCAGCCTATGTCTGTGAGAGTTTTCAGAACTATATCCAGATTTGCTGATACTTTCCTGATTGTGTGCTTTCAACAGCCAGACATCTATGTAAGTGTGGACTGCTATGCTTCTCCTGCAGAGGTATGCTGTGATAGCAAGGACCACCCTGGTGAAGACCTGAGGAGCCATTGAAATTCCAAAGGGTAGACCCCTGAATTCCCACTGTCAGCCCTGACTTAACGCGAATCTCAGGAACTGGTGAAAACTCCTCGCAATAGGAATGTCTATTGATGCCGTCCACATCCCCTTCTTCAACCCTGCCCACACCATTTTCATAGTTTCCATTTTGAAACTCTGGGTGTCTATAAACTTGTTCAATGGGCTGGGGTTGAAAATTGGTCTCCACCCTCCAGTGCTCTTTGTCACTAGGAACGCTGTTGAATAGAAGCCTGGGCAATTTTTTGCCAGTTGAATTGCTCCTTTTTGCATGAGGGAATTTATTTCCTCCTCGATACACAACTGTTGATCTGGATCTCTTGGATTTTGAGTCCAGATCGGGACCAGAGACAGATGTAATGGCGGTCCTTTTATCCAGTCGGGATGGTACCCGACTGAAAGCCATCGCAAGCCTAGGTGGACATAAGCAATGCACGAGTGGCACTGTCTCTGGTTCTAGAACTGGAATGGTCCCTGCGGTAACTGGCCCATCAGTGTCCGTTTCTTGGAGGTGCCAACATCCCTCACATCCAAAAAGACCAGGACCCGACATAGGCGTCCGCAGCAACCCGTTGTACAAATCCTGGGATGGTCATAAATTGTCCAATGCAAAAGTACACCTCACCCAGACACTTCTAGCTACTGACCGCGTCATGCAGTCCAGAGCCAGGTTCATTCCATCCTGGATGGCTCTCTGGCCCGAGACAGCTGTAACAGCTGGGAGACATGTGAGAGTGCCGCTATGGAGCCCTCCTCTGTATCGTGCAATGCTGTTTGCCGAGCACAGGGCTCTTGTCAGAACAGTTAGCCTGGTCACGTGTCTTCACCATGACTGCGCTCAGCTTTGGCACCACACCGTATTGCTTGTACTGACCAGCCATGATGAGGCATCGCCTAGCCACCTTGCGAGGGTCTTTGCGAACCGTCCATTAGGTCTAATAGACTTCTCTGCCGCTGAGAACATATTCACGATATGCCCCGCCAGCGGGAGAGATGGCATGGCAGTAGATGTCGGCTTTCCCACCAACCATGGGCACTGGTCCCGCTGGCTAGTCGACTGATCCATGTTGAGCTCTGGTCTGGCACTTACCAGCCATTGGTACGCATCAGACCAGTCCTCCTCTGTGACCACCTGCGAGTGGTTAACTAGGCGCAGGCCGTCGTCATCCTCAGCAGCACTCGCAGGTGTGTACATGGCTGGATCCATGGACACTGCTGGCGGAGTCATGTTATCGTGTGGGTATAATTCACCATGCCATGGTCCGGGTCGGGCATCACCATACCATTGGCAAGCAGAGGTATGCGGTACGGGCAGCCGTCCGCTCCAACCCGGGCAACCCTGAGCCGTGAACACTACCCCTGCGGAGGTAGTCCCATGGAAAAGTTTGTCTGTGCTCCCCGCGAAGGGTGCATGTTCATCCATCTCCATGGCCACGTCATCATCAGGAGACCCCCAACAGAAAATCCTCATCCTCCTGGCCAGACAAATTAGACTTTGGGTTAGCAAAGAGCGCTAACCTGGACAGGCCAAGGAAGGTACTGTATGAGGGCACGGTACCACGGGTACGTGGGCGCTCCATGGAACCCGTAAAGTGGGAACCTGGGTCCATCACAGCCGCTCCAAGATCTATCGATGAGGAGCCAGGATCATTTAAGGCTGCTCCTGGATCAACCAGCGAGGCAAGCCTCAAGCCGGTTTCAACTGGAGCCACCTCTGATTTATGAGTGAAAACTGGCAAACCCCTAATAAAACCTGAACCAGAGGCAGGGACTATCTGGGGAAGATGGAGAAGACAATGAATTACCTGGCCCAGGAAGCATGCCGCAAAACAACTCTGGGACCAGATCCTTGATTGTCCTTTTCATCTCACCCATCATTTCCAACCAGAAAGCTTCCATATCCGAGGATATGGATGACTTCGTCTTACTCTTACCACTATTACCACTCTCCCGGTCCTTCTTCACCCACTTCTCCTTTTCAGACGCCTTATCTTTAGCCTGCAACTTAATAAACTCAGAAAATAAGTCGCCCCTCCACCCCGCCTTGTTTACAAACATCACATTTTAGCAATGGGCCACACATGCTACATTTGGTGCAAACGTGGGGAGCAAACTTCGACTTGAGGAAACGATTGCAGGTAACACAACCAGATTTGTGAAAGGCCATAAGACGAAGACAATGGGTTTTTTAATATTGTTAGCAAACCAAATAAAGAGGAGTAACAACTACGGCCATAACAGGACAGCTGTTAAGAAAGAGAACTCAGCCTGGACAAAATGAAGAGTTAATAATAACAAGCATTCTGTAAGTATTGCTTTGCAATGCATGTCCCCTACCTGGTGATATAAATCTTTAGAGATTGACAGTCAAAAACTCATTAAAAATTTACCGAAGCAGCTGAAACTCGAACTTGATCTGTAACTTCTACTGAAAAAGCAGTAAACCAAGTTTCAGTTATATATGGTGAAGGAGAACGAAAAAGTCTTGAAAGCTGATATGTTTGTATTTTATAAGTCGAAAGGGGACATAACTCCATCAAAAATTGATGCAAATGCCTGAAACTCGAACTTGCTCTCTAAATTCTGATAACAAAACAACGTACCAATTCTCAGTTGAATATCTTGAAAGACCACGAAAAAGTGCGGAAAACTAATATTTTTCGTATTTCATAAGTCAAAAGTGTGGAAAACCAACTGCGACAGATGGACAGAAAGACAGACGGATGGATGGATGGGTGGACAGACAGATGGACAGATGGTGTGCTAACCTATAGAACCCCCGGTTTTTACCGGTAGGGGACTAATAACAAAAGCTGATTATGGTGTCACATTTTAAAAAAAACAGACATGAAATATCATCCAGGTGTAAAGACAGATTGTATTCAAAACACAGGAGCATATTATCCTAGTGACTGAATAAAGCAATAGCCTAAGCTAACTATGCAGACAAAACAGCAGGAAAAAATTGGCTGCAGGATGAAAATTACACAAAAACGTAATAGAATTCACCTGGTGGCTTGGCCCTGGTGCATCCTCAGGTGATTTAGCTAGATCAAACATTTTTAAGCAACTCTACTACACGATTTTGATTAAGTGCAAGCAAAAATTTGCTTCACTAAAAACTGATTCAAGCATTTGTTCTTGGCCAATAGTCAAGAATAAAGGAAGTGTCAGTCTGCACATGCACGAGGCTGGGGCTGGCATCCGCCGTACTGTTAACTGACTCCCTGCCCAGTAGGTACACCTTTCTTTTAAAATCTGAGTTATATTGAGTGAAGGTCGATATTTAGGAAATATCAGAGTGTTAGGGGGTAAGTATACTCTTGAAATGAAAATATGGGTGTCCTAATCCAGAGCCATCGGCTCAACAGACGGCTCTTCTAGGCAGGATGGGCATCGTAGGAAGAACTAATACCTTGAGTTGTTGGCTGCTCAAGAACATCTGATAAACGGGCGTCTGAGGCTTTAACTCTCATTCCCCAGTCTACGGATGAGGCAAGCCTCAAGTCCTGACTTACGAGAACCACCTCTAGATCATACTCGAAAACTGGTATGGACCTAACAAGAAAGCCTGATCCAGAGACGGGGATATTCTGCTCTGGTGCAGATGAAGAAGATGCTGAAGCATCTGAACCAGGAAGCATGCTGTGAAGCATCTCTGGAACCAAGTTCTGCAACATCCTCTTCATCTCACCCATCATTTCAAGATGGAAGGTGCTAGACATGGAGGCTTTCCCTTTCTTACCACAACCCTCATTTTCCTTACGTCTCTTCTCGTCACTGTCCTTTTCCTGAAGCCTTAACAAATCATTAAGGAGCTCAACAGGGCATTGATCAAATATACAAGAACTACATCTAGTGCATTCATGGTTCGCAAACTTGACTTTAATGAATCGATGACAATTAGTCTGAAATGATATAAGACGAGAACAATTAGTTTTTAGTCATAGAGAAACTAAAAACCTAACTGGAAAAGAGCAACTTAGATTAAAACTTTGAAACCTTATAAAGGACAGTTGCTACATCAGTTGCTACATAAAAAAAATCAGCCACTAATAAATAAGACAATGTAAATAAACATGGGCTGATTATGATGTCATATCTCTTTGAATAGGGGAGAGAATCAGTAAACGAATAACAATCCAAATATTTCATATATATTAACGAATTGTATTCAACACCCTAGAGCATAGCTTCATTCCTTTGAATGAAATAATAAACCCATACATGAACATCAGAGACAGCAGATGGAAAAAGCAGTGCCAGTCAAAAAATAGTAATATTTTCAAATAAATTGAGTTCCCTCCTGCAATTCTCTCTTATACCTGAACCTTACTTATAAGTTTACAATGCTGATGCAGGAGAGTGAAATCAACCTGACAAGCTCTGCCAGTCTACATGAATCCACATCAGAGACCAAGACCATCAGAGACGAAGGGGCAGAGTGTGAGAATTATTTGTTAATCCTCCTTGCAGCTCTAGTGGAGTGGATATGTGACCGGGCTGTGCACGTCTGGAAAGAAGCATAAAACTTTGCCCTTGGTTTTTTTTTAGTATGCTGATTTCAACAATAGCGGGAACCATGACGTCACTCCAAACTTTCCCGCCAAAAATTGAAAATTCAAAATGACCGCCACAAAACACATTTTTGCCCATTAATTGGCTTTAAGTGGCCCGATTATCATAATCTTGGTGTCTATACCTATGTTTTCAAGGTCAAAGAATCGGATAGAGCATATGTGAACTAACATAATAGACCTTTTCATGGTGAAAATTAAAAAAATGCCCACTCTGTTAATTTATGACAAATTAATGATATGGACATTTTTTTTTCTTAATTCACCATCAAAAATTCTAGTATGTTAGTTCACATATGCTCTAATCTAATCTAGATTACTTTGCCAGCTTGCAGGTGTTTGTACCTAAGCCTCCTGCAATTATCGCACTCCTTCCATTGTTTCGAGATGGTGCACACTGACCCGCTATGGTCAAACATGGAATGAATATTATATGACAGATCACGGTACGTGTCAACCCAGGACAGATACCAGTGCTTACAGTTGATCAGCCACTATATGCTATCGCCAAAAAGATTCAGTGGAAATGGCCAGATGAGTATGGAGAAAGACAATATGTTGTACTGATGGGGGGGGGGGCCCTCCACATAGAAATGGCCATGCTGAAAGTAATCGGTGACTGGAAGTGGTTGGACCTATGTGATGATGAGGGGCATGCAGCTGGTCTCCAGATAGGTTCGCACACATCCAGAGGGCAATGGGCTCATCAAGTAACGGCAGCAGCTCTGTTCATGCTTCTTCACAGAACATATGCTGAGTGTTAAATGAATACCCCAGATGATGAACAACTACACTACAATGAGTGGTGTGAGCAGATGGCATCAGATCATCCTCCGCTTGATTACTGGTACACAGTATGGCAGTTGGAACTCCTCCTCCTCCTCCTACAGTTCCTTAGATCACAGCATCAACAAACATTTGTTCCCTATGCAAAGATTATTCCATGGATGTTCGCTCTTGACCACTATCACTACGCTCGCTGGATAACAGTTCATGTAAGAGATCTACTTGCACTCGAGGCTAACTGCCCTACCACGCATGCACAGTTCCTCAAAGGCAACTTTGCTACGCAGAAAACAAGACACAAATTCTCAGCCCTTGCGCACGATCAAGTTCATGAACAGCTGAATGCAATGGGGAAGGGAGACAGAGGCGTAATAGGAATTACTGAAAATGAATCAGCACTGACTCAGTGGATAGTGGCAGGCCCAGAAACAGCTAGACTCTTAATGGAATATTCAGACAAACATTCTATGAACAAGAATGGCCACAGAACGCCACCATGAACAAATTCCAAGTGTGCAGACGACATTCCTTTCTCAAGTCAAGAGCATCACTGATGTGATAGAGGAACTTGGCAATCCATTTGCTGACACAAGCATAAAACTCTATACACTTGATAGTAAAGTGATAATGCCCGAGAGTGTGGTCCATACTATAAGGAGCGCCGAAAACATAGGAATGTCATAAATATCATAAATTTGTTGGGGAGCATGCCAAGGACAATACGACTGCATTCAATGACACCATACACAAGAACGGTCTTCCTCTGTTAAATTCTAGTTCAGTAAAGACACTTGTGAAGTCCACTTCCAAAATCTCCAACCTTGAAAATGATGTTCAGCTCTTTTCTCGGATGTATATATCATGTCAATCTAGAGACAGTGATATGGATGTCTTCTTCAGGCATGAAAATCATGTTTGGCCTCCATCGTTGGCGTCAAATAGCATCATGCACCAAACAAACAAATCTGACTTGATGGAATGCTTAGTCATTGGTACCTTAATCAGAATGTGTTCCAAACGTTGATATCAAAATTCTTGATGGCGCTGCAATTGTGCACATACTTGATCCGAAGAAATCACAAATTTGTGTCAAAACATTCCAGGACTATTCACAACTAGCGTTCTTGCCTTTTATAGAATGTGTTCTCCAAGATGTTGTTTGGGATTTCTACAAAGAGGACAGTCTAAAGGCACAAACACGGCAAAACCGTGGATCTGGTAACCATCTTCAGGTCGCCGAAAACACAAACATTCCAGCTAACTGGAAGAAGTTCCTTCATTCTGATTCAAACAAAGATATTCTGTTCCAACTGCTAGCTAATGCAATCCAAGAGTTTCAACCCCCACAAGGGAAGCAAATCATCGCCCCATATGGCCAGAATGCGGTATCATCTCCAATAGCTGACTTATCAGACTTGTTCTGCACTCACGAGGAAGCTGACATGTGGCTCCTGTTTCATGTTTCTCATGCGTTCCATCATGGCCTTACCAAGCTAATGATACATGCAACAGATACTGATGTGGCGGTTCTCGCAATTGCTGTGACAAGTGTGCTACATGACAGTGAAATTTGGGTAGCATTTGGTCATGTTTCTAAATTACGCTACATCGCCTGTCACCTAACTGCAGCTGAATTAGGCAATGATGCATCGCGGGGTCTTTTGTTTATGCACACAATCTCATGGTGTGACTGAAGATTTCAATTTCCCTTTCTCCGAGATCTAACAATACTCAGCATTCTATTACTTCTGATACAGCTAGCCTGGATAGCTGGGCCCTAGGACTATAGACTTAGTAAGCTATACCGACTCCTGGAACCGGGTACTCGGCTCCCAACTGCCAAGTACCCGTTTGCCATGAAGCTCATATTGTTTGCTTAGCCACCAAACAAGAGATACCCATGGCTTGCCTAGGGTCCGTAATAGAAAGGTGAGTATTGTTAGATCTCGGAGAAAGGGAAATTGAAATTTCCCTCATTCTCCTTCGATCAATACTCACCATTCTATTACTTCTGATATACACCAGATTTAGACAGTAACCTGGTGGGAAGGGACAAGCCATCAATTGCTAATTTTGTCCCTTGGAGAAAGCGCTAGACCTAAACTTGATTAATGGATACCTAAAAGGACCATCAAGTTAACGGAACCGAATCACATTCGCATCACTGACCCCCCACACCCCCTTTTTTTCTCCTAAGAAAAGGGAGAGAACTCACGAACATGCATCTCGCCTGAAACACAAATATGCCAAGAGGGTTAACTGCTCTTTGCATATATTAGCCTGGGAATGAGCATGAATATATAAGATGAATGAACATGATATATAGACATAATACAAAAAACTCGCAATCTTGAATTACTGCATGATATTTGGATTCCAGACGTGGAGCCTCCAACCATTCACTTGTCCGGCCATCAGTGACACAATCTGGTTGACATCCTCTCGCTCGATCATGTCTGCTTCTTAATTCTCTCTTACAAATGCCAAAAAAGGGAGAAAAACAGTGTGGTCGTATAACTATCGTTTCAAAACAGCTAAAGCGAGTGGATTGGCGGAGTCTGACACATCCCTCATATAGTAATCCGTGAAAGAGGACTCACAGTGCCATTGTGCAACAGGCATGATGTCCTCTAACGGAACACCATTGTAAAGGGTGGTCGAGGCGGCTATTCCTCTAACATTGTGTGCCCTTGCGCATTACACCTGGTGCCCAGTCGCAATCTCATGGGTAGTCTGAATGCATTCGACTACCCAACGAGAGATAGAATCCATGGATGCGGCGCCATATGGCTTCTTATGGCAGATCCACAGATGTCTATCATTCGACCGTAATGAGTCCGTCCGTTTTTTGTACTTAGTCAAAGCACAGACTGGGCACCAGACACTGGCATCACGATCAAACCTAGTTAGTTTCAGTATAATGATCGGTTTGCCGGGATATCTCAAAGATTGATTCTTTGACATAAACTCTGCTCTTGGCAGTAGACGCAGACCCTCTCCGAAGACAATAAATCGGTCCCTCTCTGCTGAAAGTGCATGGATCTCACTGCGCCTTCTAGCTGAGGAAGCTGCCAATAGAAAGACCACTTTTAGAGTCTAATGCTTTAGACTAGCCGAACACAACGGTTCGAAAGGGTGCTTGGCCAGTACATTAAGCACTAATGATAGACTCCAGGCTGGAATGACTACCGGTTGTCTCGGTCGGAGATTGCTCATTCCATTCACCATCACATTCAACTGGGCCACCTCTGAACTATCCCTGTTGGCTAGACAAGGGATAACTGATGCCAAAGCTGACTTGTATCCAGCAATTGTGACAGGAGCTAGTCCTGAAAAGAACAGCTCACAGAGAAAGTCTGCTATTTGCTGAATAGTGGATTGAAAGGTATCAATACCCTTTTCTTCACACCAGTCTGCAAATCTGTTAACCTTGTTGTTATATGACTTGAAGGTTGACGTCCTTCTCACAGCTGCGATGAAATCTGCAGCTTGTCGAGAAAAGCCTTCCGACGTGGAACGTTGTTTGATAACATCCACGCAGTCAATTTGAACATTTCGGGACGCTCGTGTAGGAAGCATCCCTTGGCCTGGGAGATTATGTTCGGAATCTGGGGTAACTGCACTGGATTTTCCACCAGCAAACCTAGAAGAACCGTGAACCACGCCCTGCTGGGCCAAAATGGCGCTATTAGCAGGACCAGGAATGGTTCCTCCCTGATCTTCACCAATATCTTCGGTAAAACAATGGTGGGTGGGTACACGTAAGCGTGCATCCCTCTCCAGCTTATCGCCAGAGCAGCTGTATCGACGGCATTTGGATCTGGAATCGGCGAGACATAAGTCATGATTTGACATTTTCCCTTGTGGCGAACAAGTCCACATTAGATTTTCCCAAATGCTCGAAGATCCTGTGTAGAACTGGAGGGTTGAGAGGCCATTCTGTTGGCAGAATTCTCTGTCTGCGAGACAAAGAATCCGCCAGAATGTACAATCGCCCAGGAATGTGAGCTGCTTTCAAAACAACCGAGTAATTCCTACACCATTGAATCAAGTGCCACACTTTGATACATAGTGTGGGTGACTTGGTCCCGCCGTGGCGATTTATGTATGATACTACTGTCGAGTTGTTCGACCGTATCAATATCGCCTTGCCCCTGACTTTTGGAAGAAAAGTTTCCAATGCCAGTTCCACTGCCATCATTTCCAACAGATTGATATGCAGCTGGCTCTCCTGGAGAGTTCATGTGCCCGAGACCTGGTGTTCTCCCAGGCAGGCCCCCCATCCCACCAGCGATGCATCCATGTACACGGACAGCTGGGGGTGGGGTAGGTGCAGCGAACCTCCTACTAGGAGATTCTGACGCTTTTTCCACCATACAAAATGCGACATTATTGGATCCAAAACTGGCACCAGTTTTGACAGGGGTTCTGTTATCTGCTTCCACAGAGACATCAGATACAACTGGATACGTCTTTGCATCAGAGCAGCGTACAGGATTACCTGCTCCATGGAGACCATCATGCCCAGCATCTGAAGAAACCGCCTCGCCTAAATGTGGTTTCCCAATCGAAAACTCTTGAGGATGGCTAACAGAGACACCACTCTGGGCTCTGACGGGTAAACCCTGCCCTCCTCGAGATCGAATCGCATCCCTAAATAAACGAAATGTTGAGTGGGTGTCAACTCAGATTTCTCCTTGTTGACTGTCCAGCCTAGATCTGAAAGCAACTTCAGAGTCAGAGCAGTATCCACCTCTAACCTGGCTGATGTGTCTGCTTTGATCAGCCAATCGTCTATGTAGGTGTGAAGCACCACGTTCTCTTTTCTGAGAAACACTGTCACCGCAAGGACCACTCTGGTGAAAACCCGTGGAGCTGTCGACAAGCCAAACGGGAGGACTATAAACTCCCATACTTGATTCTGAAACGCAAATCTCAGAAACCTCCTGACAACTCCTGTTCATTGGAATATGGAAATATGCATCTTTCAGATCGATCGATACACACCACATTCCCTTCCTCAATCCTGCCATTACCGACCTCGGAGTTTCCATATGAAACCGAGGCGTATGGATAAACCAATTTAATGGCCTGAGATTGAATATGGGTCTCCATCCCCTGCACCCTTGTCAATGCGTCCATAGACAGCACCAGGCCGTCATTAACGCACGAAAGCGCCACAGGTGGCACAGGGTGGCCTGCCCCCGCTTCAGCCCACACCGACTGAAGAAGGCGATAAGAGTGGTTGACAGCCCTCACCCTCTCATCACATAGGGACAGGACTTCATCATGATGTACCTGTGCTTTGTCCACCAGTGCCGGGGCGGCGTCCACCCGCTCCAGCACTCTGGACACCCAGTACCCACCGGTCATCCTCGGTGACCGACGGGAAAACACCATACCTGTCGAATTCCCCCCGTGGAATACGATACCTCGCCCACACCTCCCTGGAGGCCGCAGGAAGCTGGCCCTTGGTCAGGAGTTGTTTGCTATAAATAGCATCAAGCAACTCCATAAACCTTGGGTCCAGTCCAATAGACTGGATCCGGGCTGCGGGCAAGATCCCCGTCCTAAACGATGCCACTGATGGACGGGGTGCATCCTCCTCGGCCGTGGTCGAAACCACAGGCGAGTCTACCCTTGCTAGCCAAGCCAGAGCCTCAGACCAATCTGTCTCCGAGGAGGACACTCCCGTGAACACGTCACCCATTGACATGTTCACGGCCCTACCAGCAACGGCCCCCTGGCGAGGAGCCATTGCTGATATGCCAGGAACTCCGGTACCGTACAGTTCCGCCACCACCCCATGGAACACACCAGTCCATGGAGTAGGCCCGCACGTGTGGACCCATAGCGGTTGAAGAACCGTGGCCAAACACGGGCGGCAATGGCACCCCATGCCTGACCGCCGGACCAGGCGAGATAGGTGAGTACCACGCCTGGCCAGCGACACCCGTCACCGTGTCGGTTGCTGGTAAACCAACCATCATGGGACTGGTGCCCGGTACCGGAGTGGCCTCAACCACGGGCGGAGCCGCTGCCCTGGCTTGCGCCAAGCCAGACAGATGGAGGACGGCTCCGTCCTCTCCTCCTCGGCTTCCTCATCTTCAAACCCCGAAGAGTCGTCACTAGACGAGGAAACCGTGGAGCCATCCTTGCGGATGGCTCCCATGCCTGACGGACCGGCCACCACTACTGGACCACCCGGAGGTGGACGCAGAGAGACAGTGCCCATCAGGCCGGAGCCTGATGGGACTGCCAGGGGCCGTACGAGACGGCTCCCTCGGTGGCCAGTCCAGAACCATGTCCACGGTCAGGGTCCGAATCAAACATGGGGAGAGACTGCCCTACAACTTTTGGCAGCAGGGACACCAGCATGGGCAGAATGCTCTGCAAAAAGCCTTGCATAGCAGGACCAAACCACGCCGGCAGTGCCATCTCCGCCACCTCCGGTTGCAGATGTGGAACGTCCCCCAAGAGCCAAAACGGACGCTTCACGATTTACTTTCGGACCGCCTGACCTCGCATCAGACCCTGCCAAGTCCTTCTGGGTATCATATCGACTGACCACACATCACAAACGTTACACCTACTGTTAAGATTACACTTAGTACAGCGGAATCAGACATGGTCCTCGAATAGAACCCTTACGAATTTGTGGCATTCGTCACATGATGACGGGGATGGCTTGGCCTATAAATAAGCACAAACCTACAATAAGCAAGCGGAACGAAACAGAAATGGAAGGCAGACAATTAATTTTGACCATAAATTAACTGTTAACCCTCCCACACCCCACCATGCAATGCTACAGCAAAGATTGCATTGATTATGATGACAAGAACGAAGCAAGCAATAATACACCCATAAACTGATCATCAAGGATGTATAACGGAACCAGGAATCATATCACATAGCATTCGGGGTATATTTACTAATAAATATAAATCATACTCCTAACGAAGGCCAAAACGAAGAAACAACAAAATGTAAACAAACTGCTGTAGCACAGGGTAAAACTGCAGACCACACATCTAAATCAAGAATTTTGAAACCACTGATCATTGCAAACAGATCGTGATAACACGCAAAACTTGAAAATGCCAAAGTTTTTCTGGTACCAATTAAAGTATGCAGCACCTAGAATCAGATGCGTGAATTAATGAAACATTTTCTTCACATAAACATCCGAGTAACACGGTGTGACATCACCTGCTCGGATCTTACGCAGAATGACGTCAGCCGATTTTCGTGTTGAAACACCGTCAAGCCAACACCTTAGTTCATATCTGCCGATCGCCTGTTGGGGTTTAAAGGAAGGCGATCATCTGGCATATTTCGTTGTTAACACATGTCCCAGAGTCTTTGGGGTTAGAAATTGGAACATGTGACACAGACAAAATTTTGAAGACCTAAGTCTTTTAACTATGGAATAACATGGAAATATACGACCTGGTTATCATCGGCTGCATCCATGGTAATCCAATATATCCTTAGAGAGTGCACAAAGCTATCACAATTACACAGAAAAAAGACTTAATATAATCTCAAGACTTCCAACTGCAAAAAAGCATGTGTCTCTTGTTGCTATGCAAACAAGAATGAGCGTCATCGCAAACGGGTACTCGGCAGTTGGGAGCCAAGTACCTGGTTCCAGGAGTCGGTAAAGCTTACTAAGTCTATAGTCCTAGGGCCCAGCTATCCAGGCTAGCTGTATCAGAAGTAATAGAATGGTGAGTTTTGATCGAAGGAGAAATGGTTTCTTCCTTCTATGGAATTGTAAGAGAACAGCATGGACTGTTTAGCGAAGTATGCCTCAACTCGAACCTATTTTTGTGTGCTTATCTCATGCTCCAAGCCAGATATTCCCCGACGACATGGACCAAATAGAGAGATATGTTGTTCTCTTGTATCAGGGAACAGGGTTTGTTTTTTTTGAGAGATGATAAGAAGTTTAGATTTAGTGACACACAATTTTTGCTCTGAGATTTAAGTTAATTAATATGGATTAAAGGACATTTACCTAGTTAAATTTAATATGTAGACGTAGCTAAGGTCAAGAACTTCACAGTGGTGTAATTTATTATTGGAAATATTAATTTTGCAAAAAGTTATTCAGGAATATTAATGTAGAATTTAAGAGTTTATTGTTCAAAATCTGTGTTAATCTTCATGGCTAAGTAATCAAGCATGGAGCTAGCTAGCAATTTACCCCTGTTGAGTGCCAGACACTAAGTCAACATGGCAGCCTGCACACCTGTGCAGAGCAAGCCCTCATCTGGTCAACTTAACTGTGATAATGAGATAACATTGTTAGGAAAGTCAGATCAGCTTTTATTAGACTTGCTTGATTCCAGTGACTTTGAAGGATATACCTCTTATGATTTAAAGACTGCTATAGCTAAACAAAATGAGCATTTTAATATCAAGTACAATACATATTCTATCACCATTCAACTCAGAGAATGCGATTCAACACATTCATGGATGAAACTAATGACTTTGGAATATGGACCAAGTATTGATAATGGACATAATGGATTTATTTTCAAAACGGTTAATAATTGTGCTGCAGATAAAGATGCGATTAATGTAACTATTACCCTCTACCCGAGTACAGGAGTAATTCATGTTCAAGGACCGAATACATGTGAATGGGTAGGAAGAGATTTAAATTATTTCTCAAAACTGCTTTATTCAGAAAAGTTAGTTGATGAGATTAAAGATGCAAAATTGGATTACAAAGATGAAAATTGTGATGATAATGATGATAATGACGATAACAAAAATGAAAATTGTGATAATGAAGCTAAACATGAAGCATGTGATAAAGATAAACTTGAAAATGACCACTTGAACATTCAGAGTGAAACCAGTCCTATTGTTAATTTTCATAGCAGTGTACTGTCATGTGCAGAGACAATACCCAAGGAGTTATTCAGTCCTGAGCATGCCAGCACACCTGCTGCCTGCATTCCAGCCAGGCATAGCCTTAGCCAGCCCAGTCAGCTGGATCTGATGAGACAAATCTTCATGCTAAATGAACTGTTAATTAGTAAAGAGATGCTCATTAAGGAACTACAGGATGCAAACAAACAACTAGTATCAGACTTAATGCTTAAATCTGCTAAAGTGTCCACGATAGATAATGGCACAATGACACTTAATCCTGAATGGTGTGGTCAAAAGCAGAAAAAGGAGCACGATATTGATGTTCATGTGACTGAAAGGGTTAACAGTGATAGAAATGATAATGGGAATGAACTTGTGGCTGAGGTTAAGCAGGAAACAAAAGTGAACCAGTCCACTGCCAGAAAGCCTATTCCAACACCAAGGCTATCTAAATATAGTGAGAAAACAGCAAGTAAAGCTTCTGACAATGTAAGCGGTAACAGAGAAATAACAGGTAAGGAGGCTGTCAATGTACCTAAGCATACACTTATTATTGGCAGTTCAATAATTAAAGGTATTAACTCTAAAGGACTGAAGGACGACGTAGAGCTGATATGTCTCAGAGGTGGTAAAATTGAACATGTTCATGATGCATTAAAATCAAGCAAACCACACATGTATAGGGACATAATTGTAATGGCCGGAACCAATAATTCTGATGGACCAGTAGTAGATGCTTTAATAGCCATGGAGCATCTTATCAAAGATGTGCACAAACTAGCTCCAGCTACAAAACTGCACATTTGTCATCTGTGCCCCCGTGAAGATGTTAGCAGACGGCAGGCTTTCATCTTCAAATTCAATAGGAACCTGGAGGCGCGTCAACCCTTTCTCAATTTCACTGTAATTGAGTCAGCTGAACACTTTTATTCTGCAAGTAAACTAGGTAAAATAGACAATTCACTGTACTTTTCTGACAAACTTCACCTTAATAAAACTGGATCCTCTGTACTAGTTAAAGCTATTGATTATCATGTGCCGATTGTGAAGAAGCCGTCATGTAAGTACTGTGGTGAAACAAATCACAGGTATTCTCAGTGTCGTCATGGGAAACCTGTGCAGTGCTGGAGGTGTAAAGGTGTTGGACATAAGTCAAGCCGGTGCCCTGTATCCTAATGCACTGGCCATGGAGTGCCTATTTCTAAGGACACTAGTAGTATAAACAATAATGATTGTGATTTAAATGTAACTATGAAGATTATTGATTCATGTATGCTGTCAAAGTATGCATATCCTCCCAATGGCCACTCTGGTAAGATTGATATTATTTCTAATTTCCATGCATGTATACTTACTACTAATACTAATTATAATAATAAGTATATGAATATTTCAACAACTGCTTGTAATAATATATCACTCAGTAACAGATATGAGGTACTTAGTATTGATAATACCTGCCATGCTAATATACAATCTGATACACTGATGATATCTGAATCAGATGAAGGTGCTTATATGATGACTTCCACTACTGATTTAACTGATCGTGTCATACAAACCAATGTTGTGGCCGTCAATGACGATGATGATAATTATGATGATGATGTCAGTGATGTCAATGTAGATAATGATGATTATGAAGGTGATGTCAATGTAGATGATGATGATCGTGATGATGATGTCAATGTTATTGCTAATGATGATGATGATGTCAATGTTGTGGATGACGATGATGGTGATGATGATGATGATATTGCTAATGATGATGATGTCAATGTTATAGATGATGATGATGATGATGATGATGATGATGATGTCAATGTTATTGCCAATGATGATGGTGATGTCAATGTTGATGATGATGATGATGATGATGATGTCAATCTTATTGCTAATGATGATGTCAATGTTGTTGATGATCATTGTGATGATGATGATATTTTTGATGACGATGATGATGATGGTGATGGTGATGATGATGATGATGATGATTCAGTTAAATCTAGAAATAGCAGGGCAATGATTCAGGAAACATGTATAAATTATATGAATATTTTCTGGTACATTTCTGAGAAAAACAGGGCCATAAACTTCATTAATTATCTTAATATTGTTTCGTACTGCTCAATCAAATGTGTATCACAGAGAGGATTTGTTAGCAATAACTCATACATGTACAAATATTTGCCAAACTTAGGGGTACAGTGGAAATGTAACAATGATTTTATTAATGAAGTAATAGCATATGATCTGCCATCATTTAATATTAATTCAAAAGGTATAAGGATTGGCCATTTAAATGCTCAACACCTGCTCCCTAAGATGGACCAATTAAAATTGATACTGGAGAAACCCAAAAAAGAAATTGAGCTATTTTGTATAACTGAAACTTGTACAAACACTATAATCCCAGACAAATCCATTGGGATTGACAGATATAATATTGAGAGAAGAGATAGGAAAACAGGTGGAGGTGGAGGAATTGTTCTTTATGTTGCTGATAATCAGTCATATGTGAGGAGACTGGATTTTGATAAACATGATATTGAAACTATGTGGCTTGAAATTAGGCCCTATAAAACTAAGCCATTTATATTAGGCTGTGTCTATAGGCCGCCCAATTCACTCGCTAGTTGGATTGATGAATTTGAAGCTATTTTAGAAAAAGTATACTCTGAAAATTCTGATATTATTCTTATAGGTGATTTTAATTTTGACAGCATTAAAGCAGATAATAATAAGTGGCAGTCTGTAATTGAGCTCTTTGACTTACAACAAATTATATGTACACCAACCAGAGTTACTAAGAAAACATCTACATTGATTGATCATATCTATGTTACAAACAAGGACAAAATTCAGTCAGCACAAGTAGGCTCATTAGCAATAAGTGACCATTATCCGATTTTTGCAGTACGCATGTGTAGGCCATGTAAAACTCAAAGTAAACATCAGCTCATTAAATACAGAAGTACGAAAAACTTTGATGAAACCAAGTTCCTTCAAAATCTTTTAGAATGTGACTGGAGTTTTATTTATCACCTAAATAATCCAAATCAAGCACTTGATCAATGGCATGAAAAATTCACTAGCATTGTAAACAAACATGCTCCTGTCATTGAACGACGAGTCAAACGGTATTGCCAGCCAGGATAGATGAACAGTGAGATTTTAAATACAATGAAAGAAAGAGATTATCAGAAAAAAATAGGAAATATGTTAAATTTTAAGACATTAAAACATAAGGTCATGTCTTTGATTGAAATTTCCAAGCGAAACCATTTTGCCATCAAATTAAATGAAGGCAAACATAATCCTGCAAATATATGGAAAATTTTAAAAAGTATAAATCCTAAAACAAATACGTTACCCTCGATATTATATGATTATAGTGGGAATGTAGTACAAGATCCACAAAGGCAATCTGAACTGTTTAATGAATACTTTAGCACTGTAGCATCCAAACTGACACAATCCATGGCAAAGCAAACTGATGGAACATTTGAGAAACTGTCAGATCATGTTGAGAGTAGAGTTCCAAAAGATGTAGAATTTCAAATTCCATACATATCTGTAGATTATGTTTACAACGAGATTATTAATTTAAAAACAAACAAGTCGGCAGCATATGATGAATTAAATGCATACTTTCTAAGAGCTGCAGCCTCAATCATCGCACCCTCAATAACAAGTATAATAAACCAAAGCATAGCTAGGGGTGAATTCCCAAAAATGTGGAAATGTGCTACAGTAAAACCACTATATAAATCTGATTCCAAAAATAATATCAGCAACTATAGACCCATTTCTATATTACCTACTATCTCTAACGTTATTGAACGACATATACATGATCATATTTATAAGTTTATAACTAAGCATGATTTATTAATAGAATCACAATCTGGCTTCAGACCCAAGCATTCTTGCGAAACGGCATTGCTAAAACTAGTAGAACGATGGAGGTCTTCATTAGACAATGGAGATCTTGTTGGCTCAGTAATGATTGACTTTAAGAAGGCATTCGATCTTGTCAATCATGATATTTTACTGAGAAAACTAAGAATATACAAATTTGGAGAAGATGCTTTAAACTGGTTTTGTTCATATTTAAAGGACAGACAACAATACGTTTCAATTTCTGGAAAGGTTTCTAACCATTTGCCAATTGATATCGGAGTACCGCAGGGCTCTGTATTAGGACCTCTCCTGTTCATTTTATACATCAATGATCTCCCTATGTGTGTCAATAACCTTATGGATATGTATGCAGATGATACGACTATGCATACTGCTAGCTCCAATAGCTCTGAAATACGAAAAAACTTAACTAACGGTATGCAATCTGTAGAAAACTGGTGCGTAGATAATAAAATGTTGCTGAATACAGATAAAACTAAATTGATGATGTTGGGAAGTAGGTATAAATTAAAACATATAAACACACATGATGTTATAATACCTACAAGCAATGGAAACCTAAACGTTGTTAAATCTGACAAACTTTTAGGCTTAAATATAGATAATGCACTTACATGGAATGAACATATAGGCAAATTGTGTAAAAAGATTTCTTCGTTGATCTATATGCTAAAGAGAAATAAGAATTATCTTAACACAGAACAAAGAAATCTGTTTTATAAATCTTATATTCTTTCACACATAGATTACTGCAGTCTTGTATTTTGTCAATCTTCACCTACACTGTTGGATAGGTTAGAAAAGTTACAAAAGCGAGCTGCTAGAGTAATATTAGATATGCCTTATAGAACACCATCAGCGCCATTATATAAAACACTAAATTGGACAACTTTAACTAAAAGAATGATGATTAAAACAGGCATTATGACATACAAGGCGAGAAATGGGCTTGCTCCCAGCTACATAAAAGACATGTTCATTTCAATCGAGGATGCACACACTAGGAATTTGCGCTCAAAGACATTTAATCATCTACAAGTTCCCAAGATTAAAACAGATTATGGAAAGAAAAGCTTTACACATGCAGCCCCACAACTGTGGAATTCTCTACCCTCAACTGTTACACAGTCTACCACTTTAATGTCTTTCAAGTCCAATCTTCAGGAATATATAAATCAAATGTAATGATAAAGTAATAAACTCAGAGCCATTACACTCTGAATTCCAAGGGCATAGGTATAAAGCCAGCTAAGTATGTTAATGATGACATGATTTAAAGTGTGTTTAGCAGTGACACCCACGCTGCTTTCAAAAATATAAAATAAAATAATAATAATAAAATAAGAAAAAACAGGAAATAAATAAATAGCTAGCATTCTAATAATTGTATATCATTTGTACACAGGATATAATACATGTATGTAAACTTTTGACTAATAACTGACTATTTCTACTTGTAATATGTTGTATATATTTGTACATAGTATGATTTGTGTGTAAGTGTACTTGCAGTGGGGTTTTTTTCTCTGTCAGTTTGTCTGTGTGCGTGCGTGTGTATGCATGTGTGTGCATTCTTTCTGAGGGCCTCGGGAAGATCAGATTTTACTGACGTTGTTTACCCTCATTAAATAAAGATTATTATTATTATTATTATTATTATTATTATTATTATTATTATCAGAGCTTAGCCACGTGAATGATGCCATGAAACAGTTATTAACTCAAAATCGTGAGATAGAAAACATCCCTCCGACATCACATACTTTGGAACAGCAAGTGAAACGGGCTGTTTATCAGGCAGGGCACATCTGGGGACAGTCACTTATAGGAGAGCCACATGTTCCAACGCCAGATTTGTGGGGCTGGGAGAGAATCAGACATGATTCCCTGTCAACTCCACACTGGACCATTCTTCCAGAGGCCGCGAAAGGTTATCAGGAACTGTTGAAATGTGGATGCAAAAAAGCTTTACAAAAAGATACAAGTGTGGCAAAGCAAATCTCAGGTGCACACAGTTGTGCTTCTCTTCAGGGCAGTGTAACAGATAAAAAGAAAGCAAACATGAACATATGAGATATTGACAGAGAGATAATTTAATAATGTTTCAACAGAATGTATGACACGCTATTGCAAATTTGAAATATACAGTTTTAGTGACGAGTATGTGACCCAGTGTGTTAGCTTAGAGTAATTTGTACAGTATGTCCAATGGGACTAGAAAACGGTCTGACAACTGTACAGCTGTGGGTAAGTGTCACCCTGCAGCATAGTAATTATTTTTTTCAAAATATATAGTTTACTATCGTCGCTTATTAATTATTTTTCACACACCATATGCTAAGCCACTGCATGACCGGGTTCGTCCTTACTAATATTGAACCCACAACTAAGTGAGTTAGTTTAGTACAGTATGTCTAGTGGGACTAGAAAGTGGTCCGACAACTGTACAGCTGTGGGTAAGTGACTAAGTGTCACCCTGCAGCTTAATAAATTGTTCAGTTCATGTGCGGGTCTATTTCCTTTGGAGGTCGGATGAAGGAAGAGAGTGGTCACATCAGAGGTCAGAGGTGTTCTCGTACATACATTAAACATACTCGAGTATCCATCGAACATTGGATTAATACTTGTGTCTTTACTGGTGTATATTTATTAAAGCAGTGTATGTAATATATCACTCGGATTAGCTTTCATTTCTTGGATAGATATACAAGTCTAAAACCCCTATTGTGTGGATTATATATAACAGAAAAAACACTTAATTTCAGTGTATTGTAATTAGGATGTAAGCTGACATTACTGTAATGTGCTATATTGGATTCCTTGACCTCAAAAACTTAGGTATAGACACCAAGATCATGTTAGTCAAGACACTTAGAACTGATTTATGGGCAACACGTGTTTTGTGGTGGCCATTTTGAATTTTCAATTTTTGGCGGGAAAACTTGGGAGTGACGTCATGGTTCCTGCAATTTTTTTAATCTGCATACTTTAAAAACCCCTAGGGCAGTTTCATGCTTCTTTCCAGAAGTGCACACCTCAAGCAAAAAATGTCACATATCCGCTCCACTACCCTGAATATTTAATTTCTAATGAAAAATATTGGACAGAGACTGGTGTGAGGTGTGTTGCAAGGGCGGCCAATATCAAGGAAAGAGGACGTAACAGTCTGCGTATGTGTGCCGTTGAGCTGCACATCCACCGAGCTGTCAGATGTATTACCTGCCCAGTGGGGGCAGTTTCTTTGAAAGTCTGGGTTATATTGGATCAAGGCTGATATTTATGAAATATCAAAGAGTATCAGAGTGGTAAGTATACTCTTGAAGTGAAATGCTCTATTTCATCGGAGAAGTAAAAATGGCAAATGTTTTGTGGTGAAACTAATGGATGGATGGACAGACAGATATAGTCAGTCAGATAGATCGAAATCTATACAAACCCCTATGCCTTTACCATGATTTTAATGAGACTAAGTGAAAATGTGAATTGACCTTTCCAGATTATCCATCTATCATTTGATGTCATATGACATCATAATCAGTTAAGCGGCGCATAGGATGACGCTATAATCATTACATCATAAATGATTCTATTTGGCCCATCTTTAACTCTTAATAGTTCGACACGTTGTACGAATTGTATGTCTTTACTATTTAATGAATATGCTGTTGAATATTTTGAAACTAATTTGACTGGACGCTGTTGCTGCCATAGGTCCAAAATATTCAATAGATTACCTGTATAATTTTCTGGAAATTAATAATTAGGGAGTTCAGACATCGATCGGTCTCAACATGAGCGAAGTGTGGGTGGAGCTTAGCTAGGGGGGGGGGGGGGGGGATAGCTAAAAATGGAAAGGTCCATTGTACATGCAAGAACACAGAAAACAATGAATGGAGTCAGAGGTTTTTGGTGCAGGACTATGAAAGAAGCTGTGACTTTTATCTAACGAGTTAACAATATTACCCAATGATTTTTCTTCATAGTGATGTTTAGGTTTGCAGTCCATGAGACGTCCTCCCAATGGAGCCGTCATAATACCAAAGAACTGGAGGGCGGAAAACACTGATGTATAGTAACTTACTGAAACAGAACAAGAATTAATATATCATTAAACAAATTTACACACAATTCTACATCAACATGACACTAAAACACACAGATAAATACAAGAACATGGCCAGAAGTTAACGGAATGGATTTCAAAACACATAAAAAGTGGGTGGAGCTTAGCTAGAAATAGTTTGGGAATCCGCTAAAAATTGACCCCTCATAGTCTTAAATGTACAGACTTTAATTGTTATCAATATAAAATTCATGCTTATCTGCTTAAAGGAAAGGACAAGGGACCTAACAAATGCTGTTGAATGATAACTCTATACAAGAGGACAAGGGCCTGTGACGCTCATCTGGAATATTAGCATATGAACCATTTGCAGTTAAAGTCTGATTGGAATCGCCGAAGTAGTTAATGACGAGTAGCGTTTGAAATTATTTTCAGCAATTTTTTGGAAAATCCAAGATTGTGCCGAACAAATTGACCAATCAAAAGTCAGTGTACAAGATCTGAAGCACACAACTCTAGGGTCCTTCCAGCCTAGTTTACCTGAAATCCTTCAAGCAGTTAATGAGTAGAATTTTTAAGTGATTTCGCGAAAAAAAAAAAATTCCAAGATGGCTGCTGGACAAATTGATCAATCAGAATTCTTTATAGAAGTTCTGAAACCTACCATCCTTCCAGCCAAGTCTGGTTGAAATTTCCAAAGCAGTTAATGAGTAGTGTTTTAAACGATTTCCCACAATTTTTGGAAAATTGTAGATGGCCGGTGAAAAAATTAACCAATCAAAGTTCTGTATAGATGTTCTGAAGTATACCACTCAAGGGTACATCGAGTTTGCTTGAAATTTTGGCCAAGTGGTTAATGAGTAGGCTTTTAATTGATTTCCAGAAATCTTCAGAACATCCATCTAATATTGCAAACACTGCATCCAATATGGCCGCTGGCAAAATTGACCAATTAAAACTCTGTATCAAATTTTGAAACCTTGAAATTTTGAAAAGAGTCCAGTATCCTTTCAGCCAAGTTTCGTCAAATTGGGCTATTGATATTGAAAAAGTAGCATTTTTAAGATTTCTGGAAAAATTGGCCAATCAAAATTTTGAATTGAAGTCTAGAGCCTATGACAATAGCCAAATTAGGTTGAAATTGGTAAAACCATTTTGATGCAATTTGACGGACCGACTGATGAACGGACAACGGATGGATGGAGGCTAGTCCAGTGTGATAGTTATGTCTCACTTTCTCCTATACAAGTGAGATAACAAATGAAAAATGTGTCGAAATACATTGGATATTTAGACAGTCAAGCCAACTCGGGCAATTTGGAGCCAAAATAGCTAAAACAACCACTATCTTTTACCTCCAAAATGAATATCCTACAAGGACTCACATGTATTAAGAGATCACCTGACTATACTGACTAGTACATTTGCGCTCAATATGGTAATCCCTTCAGACACGTCTTAATATACTACTGAAAGTGCATAACATTGATACCGCTCACACTTTCCCACTTACCTTTAATCTGGTCGCCATCTGCCAGAGTAGTGATCCAAGGATTAAATCCTGCGACAAAAAACCAGCTCCTCAATCGTTGGCATGACATCCAGAATAGCAATGATAGAAACAGAGGTGATAATGCCACAGATGTGAATGTTGGGATCACTTCAACGTCATCTTCCAGCTCTTTGTATAGCGTATCACGAGGATATGAACAGATGGGAAGATCTGCTTCACGATGCATCATGGGATGTGATCCGCCACAAGACTTGTTGAGCCTTTCCTGAGATTTATTTTCATCAGAAACCATACTCAATGTCACAGATACACTAAGCAGCTTCTTACGCAGTCTGCCAAGTGGGGTTTTATACGGTGAATGTATTTGTGCACCTACATCATTAACAGAAAGTGATTTCCTCCGGAGAGTAGATTGAGCACTATCTAGAGGAGTGATTTCCTCCTCCTCCTCCTCCTCATCATGTTGTATTCTGGATAGAGGGTGAATGTTACGATGTGATGATGCTTTCCGACGTCGGTACCTAGATGATGGCATCATGCTTGCAGTCATCGTCTTAGATCGAGGACGTATCTCAAAAGGAACATGGCTAATTGCTGCCATAAATTCACCAGATCCAATATGCAATGGGTCACGTTGCTGCTCTGTATGTAAATTCTGGTGCCTAGATGCTGGCGCCATGCAAGCAGCTGTCGTGTTGGCTCGAGGACGTATCTCAGGGACATGGCTTATTGCTGTCATATATTCACCAGATCCAATATTCACTCGCCGATCAAGAATTGGGTTGACATGCAGATCTAGGTTTGGAAAGGGGAATGAGTCAACAGATTCAGTCATATCAGCATCATATTTGGCTGATTCCGAGTGATTTCTAAGCCTACCTCTCATTGCACTCTCTTGTCCTCGATCTATCATTCGCTTTAGATTTGCATGCTTGGATCTACTTTCTGGTGAATTGGTAGATTTAGTGTTATCCTTACAAGCATTTTCTTGGTGCGTTGAACCATCCATCACAGCACCGCCAAATTGCACAACATTAGGCACAGACTGATGAAAGGGTCGTGATTCTGGTTTGCTAGAATTCATCGGAATGGACGAATGACTACCGTGGGAAGACAATGCTACCGATATTTCTGGTTTAGATTTAATTTCAGTTTTTAAATGGTTATCTCCTTGTTTCTTCTCATTTCTACTGGTAAACGAGATTGGAACATCATCTGCCACCACATCATTATTTGCACATACGTCTCTTTTGCTATGCAAACGATCTTTACCATATTCATCTTGATTATCCTCTTCAACCACATGTTCACTAAGTTTAATCTTAGAGTCCTGGTTTAAGCAAATGTCACAGATTTGAAGATGTATTTGATAATGTTCAGGTAATGGCCAGGGTATTCTGTGAACAGGTAATGTGATGAAGGTGCTGATAATGACAATGATGAAGAGACATGCCTGGATAATAAAGCATGTGTTCACACTAACACCATGCTCATAGGCAGACTGCAACAAAGGCGAAACAACATAGTCATAAATGTAACACGTCATACAGTCTCAGCAGTATATAACTTATCATTGACATACTCAATGCAATTATTATGCAAAGCACAGAGGAAACCTTTTCTTCTAAATAAACAATGCAAACAGTTTAAAGTTGAATGGTGATGTTAAATGATTTAATGTGAACATTTGACAGATATCTATTGCATCAAGTACAGCTTTGCTCTATGTATCGTCATGCAATGTCTACCTGTCAAATATTGATGACAGGTCCTGCCTGGTCACTGATAGCTCAATGTACTCTATATTGGGTTAGGAAACTTAACAGGGTCTTGTCGATAGTACCATTTGCTGGACTTCTTATATCAGGTTAAAGGCAGATATAATTTACTGATAATGCTATGGTATTATGTTGTAATGGTCTGTATTGACTATTTTAAATGACAAGTGTGATGACGACGTAGTCAGAGAAATTAAAACCAATAGCTTGGTAATATAGCCTGACGCTTGGATGCGTTGTGAATCCAGAAGTCTGAATGGTCAGAAGTCGCTTTTTAAGCTCCTTTTATACTCTCATGTGCTGAGCCTGGGGATTGATGTGTGCAAATTCCTTAAAAGGGGTGGTTGATAGAGATTGCCGGTATGGTGCTACCGTGATTCTTGACAGTTGTGGTCCAAATTTTGAGTTTACCGGTTGGGCCTAATTTGGCGGCGCTAATATTCTTGCATGTTGGGGTGCTAAACACCGGTTGTTTACTTTTTGCCGGTTTTGCCGGTTGAGTTGACTTTTACCGGTTGAGAAATTTTTGCTGGTTGAGGTAATTTTATTGCCGGTTGAGGTAATTTTTACCGGTTTGACCAACATTTTTGGTGGTTGACAAAAAATGTTTACCGCTCAGGCAATTTTTGCCGGTTGGGGCAGTTTTTTGCCGGTTGAGGGTGGTTTTTACCGGTTGACCAATGTTTTTGCTGGTTGAGAAAAAATCTTTACCCGTTGAGGTAATTTTTTACCGGTCGAGATTTTTTTGCCGGCTGTTTGTTATTTTGGGCGGAGATATACTAATTTTTTTCGCCGGTTGTACTCTTGAAAAAAAAAAGAAGTTTTTTTTGGGATAGTAGTGCTGTTACTCAGTGGTCGAGTAGTGCTCTCCAAGTTTGTTTTGGGTGTGGTCTGGTTGGGGGCCCATTTAATGCGAGGTTTTGACCTGTGTAGTCATTACCAGATTATGATTCAGACTTATGGCGTTTCGTTCCTTAAGCGGAACTCATCAGAGGCACATATGGGTGTGGAAAAAGTGATAAGATGTATCACCTTTACTTAATCATCCTGTGAACCATGAGGGTTGAAGAGAGGGTAAAAAAGAGAGACGAGATTTCCAGGTGAGCGATTGATACCTGAGTTTAATAAAACCTTTTTGTGTTCTATAAATGATGAAGACTAGACAGTAGATGTATGATGAGAAAGAGGACAGTTAATATGAAATAATATGTAGATACATGAGAACTGCTTTCCAGGTGAGAAGTTTGTAAGTCAGTTGTGTATGTTCCAGGCGAACATGTAAAGGAGCCCCGAAAAATGTTTGAGCGCAAATACATGTTTGCTCTTGAATAAACGGCACATAGAAATAGCGGTCCTTGTGAAACTCTTCCAGGTGAGCGTTGTGTCCCCTGGTCAAAACTTAAATGTTAAAAGATTCGCATCGATGAGTGGTGTCGGTGATGCAAAAAACATGTGACTGTTGTAGACGGAAAATAATCTCTGTCGTGTTGCAAGGGAACATATGTGTGGAAATCCTACCAGGTGAGCATAGTGTCCCCTGGTAGATTTTTTTGCAAAATGTTACACACTAGGTTTCTGAGTTTGTGCAGAATAAAACACGAGAAGAATATAAAATGTTTTGTATACGACTAGCGTTCCCTGGAGCGGATAACACATTACGTAAAGAAACGGTGAAAACAAAAATCTGTCTTAGAAGAAGTATATTTCAAAACTCTTAATGTTGTTAAAACTGAAAGAGAGAGAGGCTCCAGTCTATATGCGCGCACATGTTTCTCATCATATCGAGGATTCTGCTCCATTTAGGATCTGGCGCTGTCGTATTCTCGCTCTGGATGGTAATAAAGCAATGGAGACAGTTAAGATTGAAATTATGGTCCGAAAAATGTTTTTGATAAGTTCACATGATGAACGTATATCTTCGTTCCTTCTTGTGACCGGATCTATAGTAGTTAGACTGCTTGATTATTGGACAGAGACTGGTGTGAGGTGTGTTGCAAGGGCGGCCAATATCAAGGAAAGAGGACGCAACAGTCTGCGTATGTATGCCGTTGGGTCTTGTCGTGTGTGCTAAGCAAAGTTCTCATAGAGTAAACGAAATCTAGGATTTCTTTTTTCACGAGAGAGTTGATACTTACCTCCCTAATACTTTTGATATTGCTAAATATTGGCTTTCACTCAATAAACACTCAGATTTAAAACAGTTAGGTGCCCCTACTGGGCAGGGAGTCAGAGCGTAGTCTGGCGGATGCCAGCCCCACCACCGCGCATGCGCAGACTAGCACTTCCTCTGACTAGATTATTGGCTGACACACATGCAACTATTAAGAGCCTGAAGACCGAGCCTCTGTGGGGTGGAGAGGCCGGGTCCGTATCTAGGGAGGTAAGTATCAACTCTCTCGTGAAAAAAGAAATCCTAGATTTCGTTTATTTCACTTCAAGAGTATACTTACCTCCCTAATACTTTTGATATTGCCAGAATTCGAAAGTGAATCTGGCGGGAGGGAGGCGAGGTCAAAAGACCAGCTCATCCCTATACGCTTTTCTGCGTTTAAGGCACTTAAACTTCTGAAACTGTAAGAAAAAACAGTCAGGATTTGACTAACCATCGGATAACACGACCGATGTATGAGAGATGACCGAATGTCATATGCGCTCCCCCCCCCCTCCTTCCTGGGAGGAAGAGTCGACTGACCTCAATGTCCTATACGCTCTCTACGTACAAGTGCCATGTACTACAGGACAGAGACGAAAAAGCTCCATTTTCGTAACTCTCAACAATGAACCACACAAATACACAAACCATCACCATATTAATAACGGGTAATCGTGACAATACAATCAACAACGGACAACACATGAACAAGACTGACCTTGTTGAAAATGGCTGCTGACATCATCTTCCCATCGGTAAAGACTGATGCAGGCCCAAAAAAATGGGTGTTTCCATAAATTAATTGTGATATATATAAGTAATGAGGAAATCACCTCAAAAAATATAAACCGATTTATTTTTTCAAAACCGACAAGGCGAGAGGATTAGAGGTGTCACGGAGATAATGGTCTGTAAAACTTGACTCACAGTGCCACTGAGCCACCGACATAATATCATCCACAGGGACCCCATTAAATAGGGCCGTGGATGTCACTACGCCGCGGACACTGTGAGCCTTGGCCACGTCAACCTGCTTCCCGGTGGCGGATTTATGGCAAAACTGAATGCATTCCACAATCCACCTGGAAATGGTGTCCTTAGAAGCCCTCCCATGGGGTTCAATATATGACAACCATAACGCTGACTGGTCGGTGCGCCATGCCGCCGTACGTTGTTTGTACCGGCGCAGCGCCCGGACGGGACACCATGCTTTAGAATTAGGATCATATCTAGTTAAAGCAGGCAAAATAATAGGTTGACCTGGATATTTCAACGACTGATTTTTAGCCAAGAAATTAATCCTAGGTAGCAGCTTAAGGCCTTCCCCTGAAACCACAAAACGGTCATCCTCGGCTGATAAGGCATGAATCTCACTCCTACGCCTAGCCGAGGCCGCAGCAATTAAAAACACAGTCTTCAGTGTTAATAGTTTCATAGAAATGGAACTAAGTGGTTCAAAAGGCTTATCACCTAGTACTTGAAGCACTAGCGATAAACTCCAAGACGGAATCACAGGAGGATTCCTTGGTCTTAGATTGCCCATGCCTTTAATTAATACATTCAATGTATTTACTTCATCACTTCCCCTCTTAGCCAAGCAAGGAATAACAGACATTAATGCTGACTTATAACCAGCAATAGAGTTAGGCTTGAGGCTATAGGCATCATAGAGGTGACAGAGGAAATCAGCTACTACTTGAATAGATGAATCCATTGGATCAATACATCTTTTTGAGCACCATTCTGCAAATCTGTTGATTTTATAATTATATGCTCTGGAGGTTGACCCCCTCCTGGCTTTGGCCATAAACATGGCTGCTTGCTCAGAAAAGCCCTCCTTAATTCTAGATTCCTTGACAACATCCACGCAGTCAATCTGAACATTGACGGATTGTTGTGAAGGGCCTTGCCCTGGAAGATAATATCGTCCATCAGAGGCAGAGGAACCGGATTGCAGACCAGAAGGTCCAGCAGATCCGTATACCATGATCGGCTTGGCCAATCCGGGGCGATCAGAAGCACTTGGCATTCCTCTTGTCTGATTTTCTGAAGAATTTTTGGAATCAGGATTGCTGGAGGGAATGCGTATGCATACATTCTCCCCCAGCTGATAGCTAACGCATCTGTTGCGAAAGCGCTTGGATCCGGAATCGGAGAGACGTACGTCGTCATCTTCGCATTCTTCTTCGTTGCGAACAAATCGATGTTGGGTTTCCCCCAATGGTCGAACAGACGATCCGCCACACATTGATTTAGTTGCCATTCCGTGGGTAAAACACTCATCCTTCGGCTCAATGAGTCTGCTAGCAGGTTTAACCTTCCCGGAATATGAACTGCTTTCAAGGTAATCTGGTGATCCAGACACCAACAAAGCAGTTTCCATGTCATCATACAGAGACTGGGCGACTTCGTTCCGCCCTGGCGGTTTATGTAAGTCACAACTGTTGAGTTGTCTGAACGAATAAGAACAATCTTGCCCTGAACTTTCTGTAAGAAATGTTCCAGGCCCAGGACTACTGCTCTTAGCTCCAGTAGATTTATATGTTCCTGTGACTGTTCCAGATTCCAAAGCCCTGATATCGTGGATTCTTCCAGGCAAGCTCCCCAGCCCTCCATCGATGCATCTGTATACACAGTCACCTGAGGGTGGGGAGGGGTTAGCAAAACCCCCGGTAAGAGATTCTCTGTATTCAACCACCATTGCAGGTGGTGAATCAGAGGCGCCAACACTGACACATTCGAGTCCAGCGAACCTGTACTCTGGGTCCATTGTGTCATGAGAAACAACTGGATCGGCCGCCTGCGTAAGGCGGCCTGAGGAATGACTGGTTCCAACGAAACCATCAACCCCAGCATTCTCAAGTAAACCCGTGCCAGGACATGACGACTGTCGCACACTGACTGAATCAACGAGATGAGTATTTGAACTCTCTCCTGAGTAGGATAAACATATCCTGTCTCCAGATCGAAGAACATCCCCAGGTAAACAAACTTCTGGGATGGAGTCAGCTCTGATTTTGGGAAATTGATCATCCAGCCCAAGTCTGTGAAAATTTTCAAAACAATCTCCAGATTGGCGGACAAACTTTCCCGGGTGTGCGCTTTCAACAGCCAGTCGTCTATGTACGTGTGGACTGCTATGCTTCTCCTGCGGAGGTATGCTGTGATCGCAAGAACCACACGGGTGAAAACCCGAGGAGCCGTGGAAATTCCGAAGGGCAACACCCTGAATTCCCACTGTCTGCCCTGGAATGCAAATCTCAGGAAGCGACAGAAACTCCTGTGGATGGGGATGTGGAAATAAGCGTCCTTCAAATCTATCGACGCCGTCCACATCCCCCTCTCCAACCCCGCCAACACCGAGCGCACCGTTTCCATCTTGAAACTGGGCGTCTCGATGAACTTGTTCAATGGCTTGAGGTTGAGAATCGGTCTCCACCCACCGGTGCGTTTTGTTACCAAGAACAGGGTTGAATAGAAGCCCGGACACCTTTGTGCCGGCTGAATAGCTCCTTTTTGTACGAGGGAATTTATCTCCTCCTCGATACACAACCTTTGATCTGGATCTCTCGGAATGGGAGTCCAGACTGGCACCAGAGACAGTCGCGACGGCGGGCCTGTCATCCACTCTGGATGATACCCCACGGAAAGCCATCGCAAGACTAAACGGTCCTGAGTTAACCGTTCCCACTCTTGCATGTGGTCGGCTAGCCGGCCTCCCACCGGTCCACCTAGGGACCGCGGTGGACACAAGGCATGCAAGAGCGGCACTGTCTCCGTCGCCATACACACCGGCGTGGTCCTTACCGCGGTAAGCGCCCTGTCAGGAACGATAACCACGCCCAGATCCTCGCGCGACCCGCCCCGCCCCGCGCGCACCTCGGTGCACGGGCGGCTGCCTGGCTGACGGCGGCTGAGGAGCCTGCGCCCCCCTCACTGCTGGCCGAATCGCACGCGGCCGAGGCCGGCGCTGCGACGGCGGCTGGCCTCTGACTTGGCCAGCACCACCTCGAGCCTGCAGGGGACGATACGCAGGGGCCGCGGCGCGAACGTTAGCACGACGCAGCACCTCAAACTGTTCGCGCAGCGCCCTCTGGTTATTCACCAGGGTGACCGTCTCCTGGAGGTGGCGACATCCCTCACCTCCAAAAAGACCAGGACCCGTCATAGGCGTACGGAGTAGCCTATTATACAGGTCCTGAGACGGGCACAGATTGTCCAGGGCAAATGTGCGTCTTGCCCTGACACTCCTGGTCACCGCCCGCGTCATACAGTCCAGCGCCAGGTTAATACCATCCTGGATGGTTCGCTGGACCGCGAGCGGGCCTGGCTGGCGCGATGCGGATGCCGTTACTACCCCCTGTAACAGCTGGGAGACGTGGGACAGAGCGGCAATCGAAGCCCTCCCACTCTCCTCCGCATCACGCAACGCGGTATTCGCCGAACGCAACGCGTTCGCGCACAAGACCCCCGCGTCAGAACGGGAGCCTGGCCGCGTATCCTCACCCAAAGCCGCGCGGTCATCCACGCTGGGCTTGGGTACCACACCGTACCGCTGGTAGTCCAGGGGCACGATGCGACAACGCCTGGCCACCTCGCGAGGGGCCTTCGCGAGACGTCCACTCGTGTTAATGGACGCCTCCGCCGCCTTGAACATGTCAACGACATGCTCCGCCAGCGGCAGAGAAGGCATAGCGTTAGCAGTTGGTTTCCCAGCTAACCACGGCGTGTGAACACGGTGGCTAGCCGACTGCTCCACGGGCAGATCAGGCCTAACGCTCACCAACCACTGGCAAGCGTCATACCAATCCTCCTCCGTGGCTAACTGCGAGCGCTCTACAAGACGGGGTCCTTCGTCTTCCTCCTGAGCGCAAGCAGTAGAGCTTGACGGCGGGTACGCTGATACACCTGGCAAGCCAGGGAAAACATGCGGGCCTGACAGCACCGGCATGAGAATATCACTGGTTTGACCAGGAGCAGGCACCGCGGTAGAGCGCGGGGTATATATAGCCCTACCACGGGCCCGGCCAGCACCAGCTACACTCTCGGCAAGCCGAGGTATGCGGTACCGCTGGCCATCATCAGCGCCCTGGGCCACCACCTGAACCGCGGACCTTACTCCAGGGTGAGTAATACCGTGGAAAAAAGCGCCTGTATTCCCCGCGAGGGGTGCACAAACGTCTTCATCCATGTCCACGTCGTCAGACGGCGACCCTAGCAGGTAATCCTCATCACCCTGGTCAGAAAGATTAGACCCCGGGTCAGCAAAGAGAGCTAACCCGGGCTGACCAGAAACGGTGCCATAGGAGGTACTGGCCACCGCGGCGTGCGGATACCCCTGGACTGATAAGCAGCCAGCGGGTTCCAGCGACAACCGTCCACGGTCCCCTATCGGCGCGGCAATAAGCCTGCTGCCAGGGCCATGGAACGCCCCCCTCTAATGGGGCCACCTCTGAATCGTCGGACAACGGAAGCGGACTAAGGAAAATCGATCCAGAGGCGGGGATTACCTGCTCCGAAGCCGATGATGAGGACAATAAAGGATCTGGTCCAGGAAGCATGCCACGAAGCAACCCTGGAACCAAATCTTTTATTGTCCTCTTCATCTCTCCCAACATCTCGGTCCGGAAGGTCTCCATATCCACCGCGGACGAGACCTTCCCCTTACCCTTCCTACTTACAACCTCTCGTTTCCGCTTCTTCTTCTTCTCCTCCACTACCACCTTGTCCGTCGCCTGTAAGCAGCACAAGAATTCGGACATTAACTCGCCCCCCCCAGTGCTTACATATGTCACAATTAATCAATGGACCACAAGGGCTACATCGATAACACAGATGCGGCCAGAACTTCACATGCATAAAACGTCCACAGGACGCGCAACCCGGTCCCTGAAACAGGGCAAAGGACAAGGAGTATGAGCAACTAGTTAAGCTTAGAAACTCAATCCAACTCAAGGAGAAGGAAAACGATCATAAAGATCAATATACATCAAAAACCAGCATAGCGCTTGAATTGCTAATAAATACATAGCCAGCTGATTATGACGTCATTAATCCCCTGACAGGAAAAATTCGATCCCAACAAAACATCCAAGTGCAAAGACGAATTGTATGCTGAATGGATAAGTTGACTACACAACCATCAGATACATATAGATAACTCTTTTCTGGCAAAAATGTTAATTATCTCCCTTTGATTGTTTACAATAATTAACATCACCACATTATCAATAACTAGATACCTGACACTTTGTATAGACAAACCATCCAACGTGACGAACCGGAGAACTCCACCATCTGCACG
This sequence comes from Chaetoderma sp. LZ-2023a, assembly GCA_034401795.1. Classification (NCBI taxonomy): domain Eukaryota; kingdom Metazoa; phylum Mollusca; class Caudofoveata; order Chaetodermatida; family Chaetodermatidae; genus Chaetoderma; species Chaetoderma sp. LZ-2023a. Next base: position 145,949,375 of record CM067370.1, read on the forward strand.
CCTCTTAACTCTCTCCACCTCATGGGGAAGGAATTGGATCAAGAGGGCAAAGTGAGAAGACCTTTATACCAGGCCTCCAACTCACTGGACATAATTTTTCATTTGGTTAGATAACCTAACAGTGTTAGTAGGAAATGGAACCATGGTGGAGAGAATACTAATTCTCTGGTACTGTGACGTCACCACCTAGCGTCATACAGACCTGTGGACATAAACAGAAAGAGAAATTAGTCCTAGGTAGCACCGAGTTGATATAACCCAACCAACCAAGGCGCTTATCACGGTAAACGCGAGTCCCGGAAACACAATACACCGGGAAGAAAACTCGCTAATTTTACTAGAAGTCACCTGATTTAAAGGTCCTCCGTCCTCCTGTGGCGACGTATTCCTATCCGCCATCCAAAAAAGTGACTAACACTCCAAACAAACACCACTTAAACAGTTTAAGAGAGCGAAAAAGCTATTGAACAAAAAAACATGTGTGATCTCTTTGCCAATAATCTAGCAAAGAGGAAGTGCTAGTCTGCGCATGCGCGGTGGTGGGGCTGGCATCCGCCAGACTACGCTCTGACTCCCTGCCCAGTAGGGGCACCTAACTGTTTTAAATCTGAGTGTTTATTGAGTGAAAGCCAATATTTAGCAATATCAAAAGTATTAGGGAGGTAAGTATACTCTTGAAGTGAAATTAGAGTGGTATTGATTGTTATATGCTTCACTTACACTCAGAACCGGTGAACATGGATAGCTTGCGTTTGGAAAACGTGGTGACAGTGTATGTGTCACTGGTGATTCGCTTGATGCCGCTGGCCCAGATGAGCTTGCCGGCGTGTCGCCATTTTTGTTGGTGTCAACAGCCGGTGTTTTTTTCCAGGTGATGTCCAGAGGTGTTGGTGTCTGATTGACGCATGGTGTCTTCGCGGGGCCCTCAGTGAGTGGCCAGTGATAAAAAAGTGTGCCCATGTTGTTCGACATGTTTGAACTTAGCCTGGGGATTTTGTACCCAGTGATTTTTTAATAGGTTAGGTTGTCAAAAACTTTTGGGAGTTTCCATATGTTGTTGGCACGTTTACTGACCTTGGGTGGCGGACGGTTTTTTCAGCTTTAACTCATTACTGACAAACTATCACATATATACACTATGAGAGATAACTATTGGTCACAGAGAGCAACAATTTACCAATGACGGAGACAATATTTTTTATATCAAGCCAGCCAAGTTTCCTTTCGGTAGTGGTCTTGAGAAATGTCAATTGCAGATCAGGAATAGTTGAGTAAAAGTCATTCCTGTGATAAGTTTTCTAGATTCTAACATCTCTTGGTCTGCATATGGACATTCTGTACAAGAGAATTGAGATTTTCATGACCAATTTTTATGATTAAACACTTTCATGACGAAGCCGGCCAAAACAGCCTCTGTAGTGGTCTTGAGGAATGTCCATTTGCAGGCCAAGAGGACTATTTTTGAACATTTACCACTGGAATGACTGGCTCGGTTTGAGCCGGTCATTCCAGTGGTAAATTTTCTAAAATAGTATTCTCTTAGCCAGCAAATGGACATTCAATGAGTAAATATTTTAATTTTTTGAACAAATTTAATAACTAAAGGGTTAAACACTTAGTCATGTGAGTGAAGATTTAACAAACAAGAGTGCCATGATCAAGTTCGACTCCTAACCATTTTTAGCTATAGCTAACTAGAGTACCAGTTGAACTTCAAATAGTTAACTAGTTAGTCAACTATAGTCAACCGAACACCCGACCTCAGTTCAGATGGTTAGTGCGATATTTGCGTAAATTTCAAAATGGCGGACACCGATCACTTGCCACGAATAAATGCATATAAAAGTGTAAATATTTCACTAAATAACTTAGGCTTGGTGAAATTATACTTTCCCATTGTATGTTAATGTTCCCAAGCCCATATTCCTTCCCACTTTATGCCATATGGACGCTTTTTGACGTCTTAGTGGACAAAAATAACCCATTTTCATAGGTCATCAAAACAGATGACAGAAAGGGTTAATGGAGACTGATACCCGGCTCCAAATTTTCTGCAATAGTAATTCAATTCGACTCGGCATAGCAACTGCACATGATCAGTAAACGATCAAACTGACTATAGTTAACGAGTCGAACTTGACCTATATCGCTCATCTGGCACATTGACATGTTCTACATCACATGTACAGCCGTATACATTTCATAACACAGATTCAGCAGGTTTTTTAAGTCGCCAATACTATGGTCTTTATAGCCAAATTTGGTTGAAATTGTCTCAACAGTTAATGAGGCCTATAGTTTTTTAACAGATTTCCTGAACATTTTTTGGATATCCAAGCCGGTCGGCAGACAGATCAACCAATCAGTTTCTCTTGAACAAAGTTGTTTCAGTCCTGGTCCTAGATGAAGTTTCTTGAGTTTCAAATCAATCGGCTAAGTGGTTATGCAGATGTTTAAAGGTGTTTCTAATAATAGCACAAAATCCAAGATGGCCACCACCCAAAAATATCAATCAGCTTAATTTGAACTAGATGAACTGCATCCCACATGTCGAGCCCTTTTCGAGTCGAGTTTTTCTGCATATCACACATCAAGTGTGCCAGTGTCGCGAAATAAGTATTTCTTAAAATAGTATACCCCTTGATAAATCAAATGTTTACTGAAAAACTCTATAACATTTTTCTGATTCTTTAAAAGGAGACAAAGCACACAGAAATAAACTAAATCAAAACCACATAAAAATATGTAACCAATTTGAAAATTATTTTCATTATCATGGAGTCTGGTTGCAATGCCTGGCATAGAACAAATCTCTAAGTTTTATTGACATCATAACAGCGCTTGATGAATTAAATGTCCATTGAAAAGCTTAAACATTTACATAACTCAGTTTCAGGAAAGGGTTTTAAAAACTTGTCTAAAAATTAGAAAAATCCAAGATGGCCACTGGCCAAATTGGCCAATCACCTTTGTTTGAACAAAGTTGGATCCCTATGGTCCAAGCTTCCTACCAAATTTGGTTAAAATCAGTCTAGTGGTTTCCGAGAAGGCATATTATCTTTCTCATTGCGTTACTATGGGAGTTTTTCGTGGGAAAACAATTCAAAATGGCCACCAACCCGTTTGTATCCAACAGTTTCGAAAGTGGCAATTTGAAATCAGCATACTATAAAAAGACTAAATAAGTCCAACTTTGGCTTCAAAATTCAACAAATTAAAAATTCCAATATGGCTGCCAAAATGCTGATATCTGATTGGCTGATATCGGCCATGTTCTTGAACTTATTAACTTACCATGAACAAACTTGAATGACCCTTATTTCCTAATAACAACTCCCAAGAGGATTGAGGAGTACGCTGTTTTCATGAAAATTAGGTCATCAAAGATGGCCATCAAAGCAATTGACCCATCAAGTTCCCTTGAACAAACTTGGCTCAGCTATTGCCTTTTATGATATTTCATGAGTTTTGAATCAATCCCCCATACAGTTTCAGGTTTTTAAAGACGTTTCTAAAAACTGGCCAAAATACAAGATTGCCGCCAGCCAAAAGAGTTTGAGCAAACTTGAATCCCTATAGCCAAAGGATGCTTTTACCATATTTGGTGGAAATCGGTCCAGTGGTTCTTGAAAAGATATTTAAATTTCCAAATGCCTTGGTATGCGAGTTTATGGGAAATGACATCCAAGATGGCCGGTGACAATGTTTATTTGACAATTTCAAAAAGTCGCAAATTTGAAATCAGCATACCAAAAAAACCCAAACAAAATCAATTTCGGCTTCAAAATTTATCTATACATACATCAGTCTCTCCCACCCAGTATATACATCTTATGAACAAATATCTGGACACATAAGGTGATCACCTTGTATATGAGGAATATGACGGAGCTACAGTCATAGGAGCCAGCATACATTGTCATAATCGTTGATCGATATTCTGGCATCAGATTAGCTAACTGTAAGTTGGTAACAAGAAGAAGGTATCCTCCATATACCAGAAGAATAGCACCGGGATATAGGAGTTGTGGCCGAGCTAAAATACAAAGCAGAAACAAGATACTTTTTAACATGCATTTCTTTACATAGCTTAATCATTATCTGTAACAGGGGGGGGGGGGGGGGGGGGGAGAGCTGATTGTTCACTCAAGTATCTGACATCATAATCAAATTATGTTAGGTGACGTCATAGTCAAATAGGTCATATGTTAGCTGACATCATAATCAAATGTGTCATATAGTAGCTGACATCATAATCAAATGTGTCATATGTTAGCAAACATCATAATCAAATATGGCATGTGTTAGCTGAAGTCATAATCAAATTTGTCATATAGTAGCTGACATCATAATCAAATATGTTATATATTAGCTGAGATCATAATCAAATGTCATATATTAGTCGACATCATAATCAAATATGTCATATAGTAGCTGACATCATAATCAAATGTGTCATATGTTAGCAAACATCATAATCAAATATGTCATGTGTTAGCTGACATCATAATCAAATATGTCATATGTTAGCTGACATCATAATCAAATATGTCATATATTAGCTGACATCATAATCAAGTGTCATATGTTAGCTGACATCATAATCAAATGTCATATAGTAGCTGACATCATAATCAAATATGTCATATATTAGCTGACATCATAATCAAATATGTCATATGTTAGCTGACATCATAATCAAATATGTCATATGTTAGCTGAAGTCATAATCAAATTTGTCATATAGTACCTGACATCATAATCAAATATGTTATATATTAGCTGACATCATAATCAAATGTCATATATTAGCCGACATCATAATCACATGTCATATAGTAGCTGACATCACAATCAAAATCACATAGCTGACTCACACAGATCAAAGAGTCTGTCACTAAAGTGTATGAATTGTATGACTGATGAACTTACAATGCAATAAACATTGGAGTGAATATAATATGCATTTCCCCACTACCATACATGCCATAGCCAACATTCCCATGAAGTTTCATCATGATACCCCAAGCAAAAGTAGTTATTAACTGAAACCCCAAAATTTACATGGACAGAGACACACTGTCAGAGACCGACTGATCGACCGACCGACTCCCAAAATAATGTGCATTTTCCTAATACCATAGACAGTTTTCCCACAACGTTTTGTCATGATACACCAAACAAAAGTAAAATTATCGAAAGCAAACCTGTGTGTGATGGATGGACGGAAACATGAAGGAACACATGGATGCATCCATGGACGGAGGGGAAAACATACATGTAATCAGCCCGCTTTTCATGAAAGCAGGGAGATGAGAAGCACGATGGGTCTATATTACTCACCTGCAGTAAAATGGCTAATCAGTGATTGGTCATTCAGCAGTAAAAGGGTTAATCACTGATAGACTACTCTAGCTTTCCAAAATGGGCAGTAGATACTGGCAATTTAGTAGCAAAGAGGGGAAATAAAACTTAGTATTTTGCAGCAAATGATTTAATAGAAATATTCATATTCAAGAGTCAAAGGGTTAATTGGAAGGAACAACTTATAGTCAAATTGTTTTCAAAATATACAGCAGGTATATTTACCATATCCAATAGCTGGATATTATAGATTGGCATTCCTAGTTGAATGGGTTAGTTTTCCCCAATGGTAGACAGATATTAGAGGGCAATAAAAGTTTAAATAGTGCAAAATCTAAGATGGCCGCTGAACAACTCGAACAATCAGTTTCTTTTGAACAATCTCGGATCGCTATGACCCAAAGATGATTCCCGACAAAATTGATTAAAATCAGCAGAGTAGCTCTTGAGAAAGAGTTGTTTAAAGGACATGTTGCTGACAGACAATATGAACATTGACACGTTGATGCAAAAAATGAAGTGTTTATTGGCTATCCAAGGCAAACCTTGCAGCTATCGGTAAGCTTGATGAAAATACCTTCAGTAGAACAAGTCATCATCTGAAGATGCAATTTCTTTAACCCTTTAATCCTCGAATTTGTTCAAGAAAATTTCAATTTTCTCATAGCAAATGTCCATTTTAAGACCAATAGAAGACTATTTTTGAAAATGTATCACTGGAATGACTGGCTCTGTTATCGAGCCAGTCATTCCAGCAGTGACAAATTTCCAAAAATAGTCTTCTCTTGGCCTTCAAATGGATATTTCTCAAGACAGATGCAGAGGCTATTTTTAGCCGACTTGAGCGCTAAAGGGTTAATTAGGTCACCACAATCTTGTCCTTTGGCCATTTGAGCACAAAATCAATAAAGCTCTTCAAACTCACAGGTTCAACCTCCCCATAAGTTTGATGAACATCCTTAAGGTAGACTGAGTTATCACAACAAAATGCAAGGAAATTGTATTAAATAGCCTATTATGACATTGACCTTTGACCTTTTAACAACAAAATCAATAGCGTTCTTCTAACGACATGTGCAACCTCATCCCAAAGGTAGGTGAAAATCATGTAGGTAGCGTTTGAACCATTATCCAGAAATGCAAAATTTCCTTAATGAGGTCACCATGACCGTTGATAACAAAATCAATGGCCATCTTTGATTCTTTGTATCCTCAAGGGTAACTAACCTCCAACAAACTTTTCAGCAGAAAATGGACATGTCTAATAAGGTCACGAATTCACGCTACGAAGCGTGACATCAGCTACAATTCAAGTCCGAGTTTAACAAACATTAACTAGTCTCTTGTATCTAAACAGTCCAGTGAGGCTTGAATGAGCTGTTTTGAGCTATCAATCAACAACAAAATGTCATTCACACGATGATGTCATACCACAACAATCATTCATGCGATGATGTCACTCCATAATCCTCATGAAAATTGAAGAAAGTGGCTAAATCCACGATGAAATTTCCTAACTTAGGAATTTTAAAATATGCAAATAATATATTTTATTTTAACTAAATTAGGAGACAATGAAGTTTTGCAAACCACTGAATAAGTAAGTTCACATAAAGATCAGGCAGAATTGCATGAGTTTGTCAGAGGATTTAAAGGGATTCTAATCTCATCTCGAATGTTATACTGCATCGATAGATTATGGTTTACAGATTCCATTTCATTCATATCCTGTCACATTCCCGTTTCTGTATGACAACTATCTGTTTTGTAATATCGCGTAAATGTTGAACAATGATCGCCACCGTTTTATCTCCTCAAGCAATAGTGTGTGATGTCACGTAAGTGCCAATTCATTACATTCTTTATTATGTAACTTGTATCTTGTTGAATATTTTGAAAAAAAATTGACTGGAGGGTGTTGCTGCCTATGGCAGCAAAACTTCCAGTCAAATTAGTTTCAAAATATTCAACAGCTTACCTGTATAAGCGCTTTTATACCGCGTTGACAAACTATAGCTGGCACCTCTATCACTGAACATATATCCCGAGGCAGACATGCTAGACCTTTTCTGATTGGTTGAAAGGTAACTCATGACAGCCATCATAAGCTGTAGAAATGTAGCGACATTTAGCTACTAAAGCCTGAATATCTTTCTATAGCCGCATAATTAAAAGCTTAACATTACCAGCATAGTTTATGAGTGGCATATTAGATCACCTGCATAGCTATCATGAGATGAGATTAGTTATGCTTTAACCAGAGATTTGCTAATACGTGGAGTATTTATCAATTAGTAAGCAAATACAGTACAACTAATAAAAACGTCATTAAACATGTTCCCAAAACAACACAATTTTGAACATGATGTAAGAAATGTTCTACTGAATATTTTTAACATTATTGGATTGGAAGACATTGCTGGTTTAGGCAGCAATGTCTTCCAATCCAATTATGTTCAAAATATTCAACAGTACGTTTTACTTTATTTTGGAAACGTGTTAAGTTACTCCTGAGCTGTACTGTAATTAGTAATCCTCTTACCTGGTGATGCGAAAATCAGAAATAGCATACTCAAGAGGAAGGATACACTGAAAAGATGAGACAGTAATTTATCACATAATTAACCTATTCATCTTCGTAATCATGTTTCATCTCATAACTTTATGTTAATAACACTTTAATGATCAGGCTGACCAAAACCCGCCTCTACAGCGGTCAAGATCGGTTCGCTAACCATAGTCAGTTTGCTGGTTTACTGAACATGCACAGTTGATATGCCCAGCCGAGTGCTGGATAGTTAAAGAACAATTCCGGGATGAGTAAAAGTGGACTATATTTTAAAGACTATTATATGACTAACTTATTGGATCCTAAACTTATATGTTTTTGTGTTAAATAGGCTTAATTTCATGGAAACCATTTGATCAGAATTTAAAAAAAGATAATCCATTGAAATTTATTCATGGATCCTATATTTGTCAATCAAGCATACATTTATTATTCAGCAACAACTCCCAGTCAAATTTGTTTCAAAATATTCAACAGAATGTTTATTAAATTATAAATTCATCAAAGACATACAATTCAAATAGTTACTGTCATCCATTTCCCACTCTCGTGACAGACCTGTCATTTGATTGTGACGTCAGTTAACAAGTGAATATATTTTGATTATGACATCAAATACCTGAGTCAAAGATCACAGTAAATCACAGTCCCCATTTAACTAAGTGTTACTGTTACAGAGTCATTAGATGAAAGGCTGGAAATGGTCTTGTTCAAAGTAGTTCAATGTGGCCAATGCCAGCACCAGCTTACAGCCACATTGTTTAGAAAATAAACACAAGGGAATTCTAGTTTCTCAGTCAATCATATGATGTCATAATCAACTAAGTGACATGTAGGATGATGTCATAATCAATGATGCCATGAATGTCCTAGCTAAGCTCATCACAAACAATTAATTGATGATGGACTAAGCGTTGTTGTAGAAATTGTATGGCTTTACTATTTAATAAACATGCTGTTGAATATTTTGAAACTAATTTTACTGGGCGCTGTTGCTGCCATAGGCCCCATTAGATTCAGAAATTTAATACTTCTGTAACCTATCAGTTAAATAAACACCATACGGTGTCCCCAGAAGGGAGCGGGTAACTTGAGCATGTTTGTATGAATATTGTTAACAGCTAGGAAATTTATCATTGAATACTCACATCGCCACTGATCGGCAGACTCGCGTTCCATAATGGTCATACACAAAGCCATTAGCAAAACACATAATCCCTGTCAATACAGTAGCTATCGTGAAGATCAGACTAAATTGATTATCTTGTTCTTTACAGCTTTGTACATCAAATTTCAAGTCTCCAGTTTCATTTTCAACAGCTAGACCTCTCTCATATCCAGATGGGGCAGTGAAGTTTTCATCCCATACTCCATCGCTGAACATCAGTAGAATATTGTTTTCATTGCTTCCAGAGACATTCACTGCTAAAGAGCACAGCTCGCTGAAATAACCTTCCTCCTTGTATATGTAGACAAGCGATGCCCAACCGAAGATAACTCCACCAAACAGAATAATCTCAAGTGACCCCCATACCACCATAAGAATGTGGAGAAATGGTGGTCTTTGTGCCATTGGTCAATGTTACATCTCTAGGAGGAGGATAAAGTATCATTACCGCATTTCTCGTCACCCAATAACATGATTCATTCATAAAATGTTTGCTCTCTCTGTGTCAAACTGAAAAAAAGCAACAAAAACATGAATTTCACAGAGGGACATTTATCACTTTGGCAAACATATATAGAGGATCTGGAATGAGGTCATATTTCATATTACTATTATCAAACGAGTTGAAAATTATCACAATGCACAAGCTTTGGTGAGCCAATTTGATAATTTTCGATGATGTTGATAAAAGTGATATGAAAAGGCTTTTACCTTGTGATTCTATTTATCATATAAACTGATATTTTGACAAAATTTCCAATAAAGTTGAGCCCTGAAACCTGCCCATCCATGAAGCCTGCACCATTTTGCACCGTTCATTTTCGGCGCTGTGATGCATCACTTGCTAAGAGTTCTGATGGACTATTTTTGGAAATTTACCACTGAAATGACTGGCTCGGTTATAGCGCCAGTCATACCAGTGGTAAATTTTCTTTAATGCATCACAAAAAATAATGACAAATGGGCTTTATTTCAACGTGAAATTACTTTTAATCCAGTTTTTAAGGTTTCTGCATCTATCACGCAAATTCCCCAACATATTTCATAACTACGCAGTATATCTATACTAGAAAATTTAAATCAACAACATAACGTATCACATCTTGTTTACATCTTCGCCGTCGCTGTCACTAGGAAATATTTGTGGTGTCACAGGGCATGTGGGATTATTACGCGTTTTCTAACCAATGAAAATCTTTCATTGAATATTACATGTGTGTTCATACAGAAATTTGAAATGGGGCTGAAAATGTGGTTTATATGATAGATTTTGTTTCATAACATTCACTAAACCATTACATATCATGGTTGTAACTTGCTTTTGTTATTAACAAAATATAGTGTAATGACTAGACATGACTCATGAAATATGATGATAAATTTCAATGAGACTCAGAAAATTAAATCAATTAATTAACAATAATTTAATTCTCAACTCAGATGTTGCATTTGTCCCCACATTTTGATGTGCATTGGTCAGAACTCTGAGTAGTGAAGCGTCACAGCCATAAACAACGATAATGCAAAATGGTATGAAAATCAACCTGAAGATTTCAAACAATAGCTTGTGATAATTAGAATCTCAAACTCATTTTCCATTTTGTCTCAAATGTATCACCTGCAAAATCCCATTACAACTGAGATATTACTTAACCTGTGTGATAAATTTGATGTGAAACGTCAACTCGCTTGAAATCCTCTATTTCCATCTCAACTGAGTAAATATAGGCTTCTATAGGTAGACAATGTTACAGTCACAATTAAGAGTGTGTTCACATCAGTACGGGTCAACAGTCGGAAACAGCAAGCGAAACAGCACACAGGCTGATCGGATCCATCTCTTCCTCCACAAACAGCTTCACGACTACGCCATGTAGGGCCGATAATTCCTCATCAGTAAATTCTAATATACAAAACGACTTGATGAGGGCAGATCATCTCATAAGAGAACTAACTGTGCAACATGTTTTCAATCTAGACTGTCTCCAATGCTTCTTAACCGTACTGACACAAAACAGTTACGCCTCAGACCCAACCTGGGACCAAGTTTTAACCATAATGCGCAGGAACAGCCGCCATCTTCTGGCACCATAGCTCCAGCATCACTTCAAGGACCAGCGTCATCCACCAAAGGAATTTCTATCTAGACTTTCAAATAACAGACTTTCTACGTATTAAATTTTGTAGTCATTGTATTGTCTCACTTCTTATTTCCTGCTCTTTCAAGCAGGTCCTTTAGCACCACTGCAGTTTCAAATAAGAAAAGCCTTCTAACACGTTTTTTTAGTTTTTAGTTGTCCTTGCTATCACCTCTATGGCACTACAACACAATAGATTTTGCATACATAGTCACTGCACATCTGATGAGTTCTAAATTTGAATGAAACGTCATAAGTCTGAATCAAACAGAATGTGATGAAAAAAATCTTGATCATATACACATAAGAGGTACAACTCCCTTTGGTCACACGGGCCAACTGCCCCGGCACACGTATGTTTTTTTTACAATTAAATGACAAAAAAACAAAACAAAACTCTTTTTGTCTCCAAGAAAAACTGTGGCACCAAAAAATCGGTGCACCACCAAAAAATCATTTCTGCACCGACAAAGAATTGTGCAGCGCCAAAAATATTTTCTGCACAGCCAAAAACGGCCACACCGCCAAAAAAGTATATATATATATATATTTTTAGCAGCGCCAAAAACGGTGCACTGCCAGAAATATGCATTGCATCAGTAAAAATCACTGCCAAAAATTGTGCACGGCCAAAAAGCGTACACCGCCAAAAAAACGCACCGCCAAACTGCCAAAACGGGCACCCAGCACTGCCAAAAAAGGTTGCACCACCAAAAACCAGACCACAGATGCCCATATAAGGGCATGATATAAGCCACTTCCGGTCACCCAGGGCGAGACTATAAAAGGAGCTGACTTTCAGAGCTCAGATCATTCAGACTTTTGGTCTCGCAACGAGAACAAGCGTCAGGCACTCATAGAGTTAGTCACAGTTTTAGACTAAGTCGTTAGTACACCCAAATATAGGCTTGCGCGATTACGTGATTAAATCGAAAATCACAATTAATTTTTAAATAGTGAATTTATATCATTAAGAATTAAATAATCATGAATAATTCTACTACATAAAATATTTCAGAACCTTCATTTTAGTTACACTTAAATGCGATCGGTGATGAAAATTTACATTTTGCTCAATGAATGCATGCCCCTTTGCAGACCAAGAGGACTATTTTTCTAAATGTATCATTGGAATGCCTGTCTCGATGGTCGAGCCAAGCCTGCATTCCAGCAATACACTTTCAAAAATACTCTTCTCCTGGCCTGCAAAGACATTTCTAAACACCATTGCAGCTTTCGTTATTGATATGCTTTAGTTGTTGTCTGAATAATTTACACCTAAACTGATTAATCGAGTAATCACGATTGTTCTTAAAAATCGATCTGGTGGTGGTGGTGGTGGCGATGGTTGGTAAACAAGATCTGGTAAAGAAGATGCTATCTTGTGTATTGAGATGTGAGAGGGACAAATGGTACCTAAGGCATAAATGTCTTTCAATCCAATATTATGTTCAAATTGTTCAACAAAACATTTCTTACTAACTAATATATTTCTATTTTTATTTTGGAAACATGGTAACTTATTTATGAGTTTTAGTGTATACTTACTAACTTGCTGGCTGTGCTGGGTGTTGATATGTGTGCAACTATACAACAGTATTTAGAACCACCCACACTACCCACCCATTGCCCACATTACAGCCCTTTGAAATCAAATTAAAAAAACAATCTAAGCAATAGTATGCTAATGCTAGTCCTTTTACCTCTATGGAACGCCAACAGCATCAGCCGCCATGTGTTCATCTCCCACTCCATATCTCTGGATAACACAATATGCTGTATACACTGACCTATACATACAACAATGAATTAAACATCCTAACACTCACAGTTTAGAAACAGAGTTTTGTAATACTCAACAGCTTTTCTGTATAGTTTGCTTGAAATTGAGACACCAGAATTTCAACACTTAAATGTGTAACACTTTCACTGCTGCAGAGAAATATCATGCCATGGAATGTATTGGAAAATGTGTAATGCTCCATTTGAGAACAAGAGGCCCAAGGGCATGTGATGCTCACCTGGACCATTAGCATTTAAACCATGTGTATTTAAATACAAGGATAATTTTCAAAAATCTAAGATGGACACGAAAGACCAATCAAAATTCTACGTTGGTATGTTGAAGCCTATCGCCATAGGAACAAGTTTTATTGAAATCGGGACATTATTTAAGCAGTAGTTCTAAAATGGTTACGGAAAATATTCAAAAAATTCATGGCGGCCAACAAAGAAGCGACCAACCCAAATTCTGAATAGAAGATCTAGAGCCTACAACTATAAAATACTTCCAGCCAACTAGGTTTGAAATCCGTCAAGTGGTTAATCAAGAGTAGCATTCTGATAATTTTTGCAAAGTTTTTCATAAAGTATAAGATTTTAACCAAAAAAAATTGATCAATCAAAATTCTGTATACAAGCCTAGCCCCATAGGGTCCTTCCAACCAAATTAAATTGAATTTCTGGTAAATTTTTCATAAAATCTAAGATTTTCAAAATAAAAATTACCAATCAAAATTCTGTATAAAGATCTGAAGCTTCCATCCATAGAGTCCTTCCATCTAAATTAGGTTGAAATCTGCCCAGCGGTTAATGAGCAGTACCATTTTTACAATTTCCCATAAATTTTTAATAAAATCCAAGATTTTCACCACAAAAATTTACCAATCAAATGTCTGTATACAACTTTTGAAGCCAAGCCCCATTGGGTCCTTCTAGTCAAATTAAGTTGAAATCCTCCCAGTGGTTTTATGAGTAGTAGCACTTTGACAATTTGCAACAAGTTTTTCATAAAATCTAAGTTTTTCACTAAATAAATTGACCAATCAAAATTCTGTACAGAAGTCTGAGGCCTAAGCCCATAGGGTCCTTCCAAACAAATTAGGTTGAAATCCGCCAAGGGGTTAATGAGTAGCATTTTAAAGCAAAGGTTGACGGACAGACGACAGATGGTCGCCATGACATAAGCTCACTTAGCCTTTTAGGCCAGGTGAGCTGTTTCTGAAATTGTTTCCACTATGGTCAGTAACAGTATATTAATCTCATACATTAAAAAAAAATGGAGGGGATATTGAGATCACCTCCATCCATCCGTCCATCTGTCCTTCTGGCTATCTCCTCCAAAACTGTTTGGTGGAACTCAATCAAATTTGTTATGTGAGTTACCCATGTGATTACAGACTGTAAGACAACATTTTCATTACGCTCCGCCCATAAGGTGGGTGTAGATGCATGGTGGAGCTGGTGGCAGAAAGTCAAAGTTGGTAGAATTCAACCAAATTTAGTATGCTAGTTACTCATATGATTGTGGATTGAGACAATGTTTACATTAGGCTCCATCCCAGGTCAGAATGGCAGTTTGTGTAATTCAGCCAAATTTGCAACTTGTCGGGGGATGGGGTGTGGTGGAGTGGTGGTGGTGCAGAACATCAAAGCTGGCGAAAGCGTGTGGATTTGTGATGGCGTGCCATCCTAATGGACCTGTCCAGTTTTAGCTATGCCCCACCCATCCCTAGTTATGCTCAACTAACGCCTCGCCCATGTTAGGATCAATTTCCAGAAAACAGGTAAGCTGTTGAATATTTTGAAACTAATTTGACCTAGTGCTGTTTCTGGCTATAGCAGCAATAGTGTCCAGTCAAATTAGTTTCAAAATATTCAACAGAATGTTTATTAAATAGTAAAGACATACAATTCATACAACGTGTCGGACAATTAAGTGTTTAACACAGACTAAATCAAGTCATTCACGTAATTGATTATGACATCATCCTACACATCACATATCTGATTATGATGTCACATAATGGATGGATAAACTGGAAAGGTCCATTGGCAGTATTACTATATGCAAATCATTGACCCTTTCAAGGCCACAGCATAGATACATTAAATACTTTATGAACTAAACAATTTGTTGAATATTTTTACATTAATGTGTGCATAATAGCCATTACTACATGGCAGCAATAAATTCTCAGCAAATTAATTACAAAATATTCACCCACCAACTTACCTAAGGTTGCCATGAAATGTACTGGTATATATTAGGGATGAAATGGTTGGTAGCTATTTGCTATAATATCAAACACCAGCTGAATAGAATCACACCTGTTTCGCACATGCCAGCTGTGAAAATACAAACAGCATCCACAAACCTGTAAATTCCAGTTGTTTTCAAAATAGATGTATCAGGTATTTTAGTTTCATAAATTAACATTTTTTTTAATTCATAAATTGACAACGAAGCAGGCTATTGAGGTAGCTGTTGTTACTTCATTACAACCTACCTCCTTGCATTATATGTGTCAGAGTTATTGTAGCACTTTGCATTTATCTGGGTCGCATGATGGCTGGACTAATTCGAAGATCGTATAAATTTCTAGATACTGAGAAATTCATCCCTCTATATAAATCACTTATACGATACAAACAGACAAAATCTCATTGATGTGATAGAGTGTCCAGGGATTGGCAACAAAGCAGCTACCTGCCCTAAAAGAAATGTCATATGAGAATAGACTTAGAGTGTTAAAGTTGCCAACATTATCATACCGGAGACTTAGGGCAGATATGATTGAAGTATATAAATTACTTAATAATATAAATGATCCTGAAGTAGCACCTCAATTAAAGCTATCAACCAATAGATCCAGCCTATTAAGAGGACATAAACATAAATTAAGCAAACAAAGATCTAAAAAGAACATAAGACTTAAAGCATTTCCATCTAGAATAGTAAATATTTGGAATAATCTGCCAACCTACGTGGTTAATGCAACCAGTTTAAATGCCTTTAAAAATAGATTGAATAAGGCCTGGAGAAACCAGAATGTATTATTTAATTATAAAATGCCCCTGATTACTGGAAATCACAGTGTTAACCAGGAGACAGATGAAGAAAATGTGGTTATAGAGGACTAGAGCATGCGACCACTCAGCACCTATTAAGTAATGTTTTGTCTATTTTTTGCTTCTTCTATTACAGTAGCATGTATAAGCTACTGAATTGACATGCTTGTTGGCCATGAATCTGCGATACCTCAGTAACATACTCTCTCAAAGAAAACCAAAATAATTTTAAAATTAGAGATCGGTAGGGTCTCTATCAATAAATCTTGGGATTAGCTAACCCCGAGTTATATTCGGAGCTTTACTCGATCAAATCTCTCTGCTATTATGATTCAGATTTGAGAAAGTCTCTGAAGAAGACTTTTGAGAAGGTCAAAGAAAAGAATCAGAATCATTCTATCAGATGTCCTTCTGGCAGTTTCCATAGATTCATAAAATCGGAACACGCCGGACACGTGTGTTCGTAATGTACATCATGTACTTTAGAATCGACCTGTTTGATATGCGGGTTATGGTCCCAATCTGCCAGAATGTCATTCTTTAAACCAAATTCCCCAGAGATCTTAAATATTCCTGGGAATCCTTCTCTTTCAAGGTCGGTGGGTAAAATAAAGGCCAAACCCGAGGCCACGGTGGATTCAGCCATCCTTGAAATTTTTTTATTAACTATGGAATGTCTCCAGAAACAAGTTCACAATATTGACTCAATCTATTGACAGTAGGAGCAATAAGATTATCCTTGACCAGTGAATTACCAATGCTTCATCTCTTGACGTAGTTCATTGTGAAACAATGGAGCTGCCTGTTCCCAGGAAGCGCCTATTTTCTAAATCCAATAAATTACAACTCACTGATTTACACTGTTTCAGAGGTGCCACAAAAAATGGGAAGAATAAGAGTACAAAAACTCGGGTTTCGCCTCGTTCGCCGCCGGTAAATTCATAAGCCAGTCATACCATTCCAGGATACATCAGACCATTCTTCATCTATCAACATTCCGCAGCCTGCGCTCATGTGGCCCAAGTTCGGTTTATCCTCTCTCTGGCCCGAGCGGGTCGTAAGTCGGTCCTGTATTTCGCCATTCAACATTCCGCAGCCTGTGCCTAAGCGGGTCGTAAGTCAGTCCTGTTTCTCACCACCTATCACTGCCAATGCAACTATGGTTTATTCGAAGGATTTCCCGACCAGAGTGATCCAAATGATCTCACATCCATTGACTTCTACCATGCCAGTTTCATCATCTTATGTTGTAAGTGCCGGCTCTGGCCCCCGGCCCCGGTTTTTTTTGGCGTGTCGATTCAATCTGATTTTTTCAACTAATTTTGGTCAGTATCCTTGTGATTTTATTTTTATTTTTTCCCCCGGTCCCTGGGCTCAGTCGGGCTCCGGAGCCAGGTGCCTTGCAAAATTATCCATCACCTTCCATCCTTTTCTCTAGAATTCTGATGTCCCAGCACCGGGCCTGGCTTTGGCCCAGAGCGGGATCCAGATCCCGGTGTGTTAGAATTTAATTTCTTTCTTTCCGTTATTTTTGGCATTTTTTCTCATGTTTCCACGGTCCTGAATGGCCTAAGATTCGGGACAGGGTTTAGTGGAACCGCGCCGAGGTCCCTTTTGTGGACCCGGGTTTGGCTCACTTCTTTGGATCGGGGTTCGGGCCTGCTATCATCTATATGGTTTCGAATAAAAAATTTTCTTAGCTAGATAAGTTATTTCTTTTTCAACGGGATCTTTTTTCACCTTATTACATATGTGCATATCATTATCTTATCTAGCAGTACACTCTCATGCGATATCTTAGTGGTTCAGGCTCCTTTCTCCCCTCTTTCCCCGTATATATTTCGTTCCCTTTTTGTTTACATGGAGTTTTTCTCTTGGATATTATATAGATCCTAAATATAGATCAGTTTTATTTTAGCTAATTCTATCTGGCTATATCTGGACTCTCACTCCGCCCATAGGTTTACTATGGGATTTCTATTTGCCACTAAATCTGGTTAAAACACTATAAATAAATTTATCTATAATGTTTCAATGTCTACAACTTTTAATAAGTAAGGCAATACTTCTATGATGCTTATTTCTCCATACGAAGATAGTGGTAGAGATTGAATACCAGAAATAAACGCAAGTTACCTCTCTCAGGAAGGGGTAAGAATAAGGATATAGCTTTTATAACTAAGAAACATCGCCTTTCTCTCAATTTCAGGAAACTTTATTTTCTGATCTCATTGTAACATCCTAAATTATTTAAATAAACTCATGAACACTTTGGACTAATACTGAGATAACTCAAGAAATATCTTAACTATCAAACATCCTAACTTTTATCAGCCTAGTCCTAATTGGAATATTAAGGCTGTTTAGCCTTTATTCTTCATTTATAGCTTTCTTTATTCAGATATTAGCTATCATACTAGTATATCTTCCGTTGGTAGGCTTCTTGTCGCCTTTCGTTATTAGGTCTTCTTAATTTATTTTTAATGTGTTATGTGTATAACTGATGTGTACATTTCATTTTGTAATCAGGATCGATTTATAACCATCCTCAATGGGTGGTCTTTCCATATTTTGTCTTATTGGTTGTAGATTGCTTTTTTATACATGATATCATATTATGGAAAGGTTCCTCTGGTCTGTGTTTTTTCCCACCTGGGGTCACTTTCGACCTCTCTCAGGGGAAGTTTTTTCCCTCCCTCCCAATGTGCAGATAATGATATCCACAATTTTGGAGGAGGCGTTCCTCTAAGACACTCATGAATATGCATGTGCATGCTGCTTTGATTTCCATGGCTGTACCACCAACTTGAAGATAGTGTTCTCCGTTAAACTTAAAATTGCATCATTCTATCTAGTACAAGTATCAATAGGTTGCATAGTCCTCTTACTGAGAGTGTCCAGCATACTATGTTGTTTTGTGAACTTGGCTATGGCCTGGAAGCCGTCCCTATTTACGATGTTAGTTAGTATATAGGGAGGTAACATCCATTGTGACTAGAAGTCAGTTTTGTTTGAGTTTGCCAAACGATTCCAATTTGCTGATGAAATCGGTTGTGTCTTTGACGTATGAGCAGATTTTTTGTGGCATGAACTTTAATGTGTTCATCATCAAAACTGCTGATCAGTTCAGTTGGACAGCCTATACAGCTGATGATTTGCTGCCCAGTTAGGCCATCTTTCTTACCATTGTTTATCATATAAACAAGCCTTCTAGCCCGTTCCATATTTTTTTATATGAGCACACGTGCCATATTCAACGGAGTATTTTCATTGGCTGTTGGGTGAGCAACCCATTCAAATCGACCAATTAAAACATCAATTGATGTGAACGTGACGTGTAGGGATTACTATGCGGCACTGTTTTACTATGATTTGTTCACGACGATTTGTCATTCATGAAATGTCATCGCAAAATGTCATCGTTTGACAGTTTATCAGTCGACAGCGAAGTAACGATTGATGGCCGTGGCTCTGCGATAGTCTTAGAAGAAAAGTGTAGTTTACGGCTGACATCGCCAGATTTTGTGTTGGTCACTATATTTTGCTGCGCATTCGTTTTTTGTTATCAAGCAATAGCGCGTCACAGCGGCGGTATCGATTTCACGAAAATCAACCATGAGAAATCAGATAAAAGTCACATCAGCAACTATTGGCAAATATTTCAAAATTACAGTTTATATGATAAATAAAATCTCAAACTTGGTCACTTTTCATATCACTATTATGAACCTTGTTGAAAACGACCAAAATTGATAACTCGGTCCATAATAGTGATATGAAAAGTGACCTCGTTCCAGATTCTCTATGTATTTTTGGAAGTAGGTAGAATCTGGCAGGTACTGGTGGGTTTAGAATGAGTCTTGTGGTAGTAGAAGTGTTGATCTCTTCATCTCGTACTAATTCACCTTTCCAGAGTATCCATTCATCATCAGACCTCTTATGAAGTCATAATCAGCTCAGCGCATGTATGATGACGTCATAATTATTACATCACAAAGGGTTCCATATAGACAGTCACCAAATCTTAAATGGTCTGACACGTTGTATGAATTGTAATTAGGCAGCAACAGCACCCAGTCAAATTAGTTTCAAAATATTCAACAGCTTACCTGTGTAGTTTTTGGAAATTGATAGTCAGGGTGTTCAGAGATCGATCGATTCCAACACGAGTGAGGTGTGAGTGGAGCTTAGCTAGAGATGGGCGGGGCATAGCTAAAACCGGAAAGGTCTATTGATCTAACCTTTGTTGCACAAGTTTTGTGTGTATGGTGGATCAGATGACATTTTTTTTGTAAAACTGTGTCTGCCAGCTGTCTCAAAACCTCTGCTACATGTATGTAATCCGATTTAGATTGGATCACTGTGGCTTGCCCTTTGTCTGCCCTTTTGATGACTATCTCATGGTTACTTTTGAGATTGGTAAGATGTTGATGTGCACCTGTGAGATCTTTGGCCTGGTATATGATTGGCGGTTGCTGGGTGGAGCTTGCCGGTTGTGGCGGGCTGGCAGTGGTGGACACTCCACTGTTTCCTCAACCCGACATCTCTTTTTGTTGCGGAGGGTTGGTCTGGGATCAACCGATGTTAAAGCTGTGTTAGCTTTTGACCTCTCTGCTGCCCCTTGAATCGCCGTTCGGATGTCAGTGGCTGACGGTTCCCTCAGTAGGTCCAGATCTACAGAGTCTAGTCTGAGTCCCGAGATGGATGGGAGCACAATTGGCTCTGTCTCTGGGACCGCAAGAGACTTGCTAGCAGTACTTATGACTGTAAGACTGTGATAACAATGTTCAGTCTAATAGACAGACGATTGATTGACTGTTTTAACTCTTAAGCCTGACGCTTGCTCTTAACCCGGTGAGTAGTCAGACTCTGAATCTCACTAAGTTAAGACCAAGCGCTAGGCTTAAGAGTTAAAACAGTCAATCATTTGCCTATTAGACCAAACATTGTTATCAAAGTACTTTGTTGAAGGCTTCAACTATAAAATAACAGTGACACCATCGCGTTCCATAAAGATGTCCAACTATACTATCACAGAAGGCATTAAAATAATGTACATCTAGTTTACCTACAATGTAAAAATGTAAAAATAGACCAGAATTTACAGTTGTAATTTATTTAACAATGGATTCCAAGAGCCATACATTAGAAATTGTCATGGTTCATATTTGAAATTCTCTTTTTTCCAAAACCATCTCAATGGCCTATTTATTGAGAGTAATATCTGCATGTAAAATCAGAAGATGGGGTACTCTGAGAAGCCATTATCCACATTCTGAGTGATGAACATTTACTGAGTGATATGTCAGTTAACAAATTTCAAATATATTGTTATCACTACCTGTTCACACATTTGTGGCTGATTTTTTTATAAACAAGCATATATTTTTACACACATAAAAAGAAAGAATTTTAAATGAGTTTTAAAATTAATTAATTTAAACTAAATTCTGGATTAGATTAACCCTTTACTGGTCAAATTTGGTCAAGAAAAGAAAAATATTTGCTTATTGAATGTCAATTTGTAGGCCAAGAGAAGACTATTTTTTTATTTACTACTGAATTGGCTAGCTCGATTATCGCACCAGTCATTTCCGTGATAAAATTTCAAAAATAGTTTTCTCTTCGCATGCAAAAGGGCATTACTCAAGAGGCCTGCAGAAGCCAGATTTGAGCATCTTGAGAATTAAAGGGTTAATGCATGACCATACCTGCTAATCACATTACTCCATGAAAGCTTACAAGTGTCACCTTCTCAGCAGTCATAATAATAGTGATTTCATAAGTGAACAAAGCTATGGTGCAATGGTTGTGATGACATTCACACACTTCAAGTAGCCAATCAGAACATTGTGACAAACACAGTAAAGCTATTATATGGCTATAAAACTCTTTATCTAACCCTTTACCACTCAGGCCACCCCAAAATTGCTATGTAGAGATGTTGAGAAATGTCCATCTGCAGGACAGGACAAGAGAAGACTACTTTTGACAAATTTACCCATGGAATGAGTGGCTTCCTAACATGTGCCAGTTATTCTAAAAATAATCTCCTCCTGGTTTGCAAATGGACATATCCTATGAGAAATTGAAAATTCTTTGAAATAATTTGAGCATTAAATGTTTAAATGGTTTACATGGCTGAATAACAGGGTTGTTATTCAGCAAATAGCCAAATACAGTTTTATACTATATTACTATTTAGTAAGTACCTGGGATAGTGAGTGGATCTAGCTGGCGAGAACAGCATTACCTCAAACACTAATGTAAAACCTACAGATTACATGTAATAAATTACCTACGACAACATAAAACATATTCTGTTGATTACTTCTTAACAAGTTTAACTGGAAGATGTTAGTCACAAGGCTACAACAGTTTTGACTCAGAGCATTTTCAAAATATTCAACAGCTAGTTGAAAATTGAGAGACTGTGATGAAATGGTTAATCAAAGATAAACATATACGTATGTATTTGTATCAAACTTGACAGCTTAGTCCCATTATAAATTGTTTTGACATGCAAGCAATGTGTTATTCCTAGGAGCAGAAAGAATCTGGCAATCATTCCTAACATACACCATACCACAGTATCAACCCTTTAACACTTTAATGACTAAATCTTGTCAAGAAAATCAAAATGTATGTTTAATGAATGTCCATTTGCAGGCCGAGAGAAGACTATATGTGAAAATTTAGCCTTGAAATGACTGGCTTGATCATTCCAGTGGTCTTCTAAAAGAAATAGTATTCTTTTCACATGCAAATGGATATTCCACAAGACCACTCCAAGACCACTCCAGAGGCCGGTTTCAGCAGGATTCGCCAAGAAAGCGTTAAGCCATAAAATACCAGTGTTTCAATTTAAATGTAACCGTACACTGGCAGGTAATCTGTTGAATATTTTGAACCTAATCTGACTGGATGAATTTGTTACCAAACACAGCAACATCTTTCAGTCAAATTAGTTACAAAACATTCAACCAAATGTATCTGGTCAGTAGGGTTGATTAAGACTTTAACCAATTAACACTCAAATCAGCCAAAAATGGCTTCTGCAGTGGTCCTGAGAAATGTTCATTTGCAGACCAAGAGAAGAATATTTTTGAAGGTTTACCACTGCAATGACTGGCCGAGCCAGTCATTCCAGTGTTAAATTTTCAAAAACACTCTTCTCTTGGTCTGCAAATGGACATTTTCTATGACAAAATTTAAAGCTTTAAACAAATTTGAGGGTTAAAGGGTTACTAGATACAATAAATGTCATTCTGTGTTAAATTGGACAGATGGATGAGCTGTCCTGTATTATACAATCCTGGAACAATGGTGCCATTAGTTGATGATGTATATGTATAATTATCTGTTCTGATCATTTCACTCTTTCACAGACAAACCCTGGAAAAAAGATATTCTTTAAGATATACCGGTAAACCTTATTATGTTGAATATTAATTAATTTTCCTGAAAGCCATTACGTAACAGCCTTACTCATGAGGCCAAATTCCAGTCAGATTAATTTCAAAATTACCACCGGTTTCGTGTATTGTTGCCTTGAAAATCCGCTATAGGGAATTCATCGATGAATGGGTTAGTTGTATAATGTAGTACATTCAGTTCAGGGTGTGATCATAGCCAGGCATTTTATGAGTAATAGTTTTAATGATTTCATGGACATTTTCAGAAATCCCAAATGGCCACCGAACAAAGCTAGTGATCAGGTTTCTCAACCATACGACCCGAAGACCAAGTTTGTTTGAAATGTAACAATTAATTATGAAACCAGAAAGGCTAACTAGAGAAGACATATCAATAACCCTATTTGTGAACATGACCTTTGCTAGTTTGACTCCAGAGTCATAGTATATTGCCCTCTTATTATAGGTGTAGCATGTGTCCAAGCTTAGATCCACTGAAAAAAGTAAGTTTGTCATTATCACGGTGAATGTGATGACCTTTGACATTTTGATGCCAAGGTGATTATGTCATGCCAGCAAGTAATCAGGAAGCAGTTATCCAAATTTAGGATCTGTGTGCTTAATCAAGCATGAGTGATGTAACTTAGTGAGTGTCCCACCACCCCCCCCCACCCCCCCCCCCCCCCCCCCCCGACGCAAATGCATTAATGAGGGCAGGTGGAGCTCAACAGTCAGATGCCAAATTGAGCATGTACATTTTTCATGGTTAGGAAACTTATCAGTGCCTTGAATATTTATAAATCCATAGATTATTGATCTTTATCTCATATCATTGCGTGATACAAATGTCATGGTCATTTTGAATGGTGACAAGTAGAAGCTTCATGCAATGATTATTATTTTATAATAACGCAAGTACATGTAAATATACAGATTTATAATATGACATATTAGAATGCCGACAGCTTAACCTCAATGAGGGTATTCTGTTTTAATTTGTAGTGTTAATTTGATGAGGCAAAGTTAATTTGATGGCATTCACCTCAAAATGTTACGTTACAGCGTTACACTGATTTGAACTAAACGCAGAATGTTCATGCTAAAAATTAAGTTTTCAATCCAGAGCATAAGCATCTTCACCTTTGACCCTTGCCCACATTGTCATTGTGTCATGCCATTCCATTATAAGGAAGTATGCATCCAAGCTTGAGTCTAGTATAATTAACACAATATAAATGATGATGCTGCGTTAACCTTCACCACTCTGATGTCACTATCCTATCTTTTACAGTGTCAATAGCACAGAAATTGGTGTACATTTTTCAACAATTTTGGTGGATGATGTTGCTGTTGTAGACAGCAACATCTTCCACCAAATTTGTTGTAAAAAGAACATCAGTTCATCTTTTAATTTAATTTGAAAACTAAAAAATTTGACATCAGTGTGGTATGGGTTAAAGCCAAATGTTAATGATGAAAAAATAACATTTTTACCAAGGTGACACTGTCCTTGATCATTGACATGTTTGAGCTTTGACCCCAAAGCAGGGGTGTCATGTGCTCTTACATACATATCTTATTATAAAGCATGTGGCCAATGCGGATGTCAGTCCGCAATGCTTGATGACTTAGTTTCCCAACAAAGTTGGTACTTACGGAGGAGACTGGTGTGGAGGTGTCATCTTTCTCCTCCAGCGGCCTGAAATCTGCATACAGAGGCAACTCTGAATATGTCTAACCTTCTTCAAACTAGAAACTGTTTTCGACATCCTCAGACGACGTGATATTCCCAGGAGCTTACCATAGCTATGTGGAATGTAGGTGGTCTGACTGCAACATCAGAGGTAAATGTTTGGTACCGACTGTGAACATCGATATTACATGCCTTGAAGAGACTAAAGTAGCTATCCACTCAGAGCAGCAACTTCAGACAGGTCATAAGCTAGTACACATGGAGCAAAATCAGGCCACATACTGGGGTTTAGGCTTTGTAATCGGACCAAGGCTCTTGGGCCATGTCATTAGTTTTGGATACGTCAGTGATTGCGTTGCATTCCTCGAACTGGCTATACCAACGTGAAATCGCACCACCAGTAAGTGTCGCATAGTCAATGCATATGGCCCAACTACCAAAAACACAATGAGAATCCAGCAATATTAGATTCCTTCTATGCAGAACTGAGCTCCACCATTACAATCCCAGCCAGATGGCAACTATTTGTGTGTGGGGATTTCAACTCCAAGCTGGGTAAACTCAGCAATGCGGACAAAAACTCAAGATTTGGTTTATGCATGGGATCATATGGAGACGGCACACGCAAAAGCAAAGGAGATGCACTGGTAGCATTCCTTAGTTCCAATAGCCTATTTGCTATAAATACGGCTTTCAAACACCCATACGATCACAGGACAACAAAGTCCTAAGAGGCTCTAAGGCTACAACAGCAGTCTTCAACCACACTTCATACCATGCAAAACAAAAAGAAGACCCCCTACTTCGGGATGCTCATTCTTATGGAGGTGCAGACCTAAATTCTGACAAAAAGGCAGTTGTTGCACGTCTTCAGATGAACCATCTATACTTAATGTATAAACACCATACAAGGCAAGAGGGTAAAGTCACCTACAACCTGCCCAACCTCATCAGGCAGCAACACTGACACGCAAATGTCATACAAATGGGTCCTCGTGGAGCAGATGGCTAACATCGATGTCAGCTCCAATCCAAACGAAGCCCTAACCAAAATACTGACATGTATGGAATCATCAGCTATCAGCACCATAGTTCTAAAAAACAACCGAATTAGGTATACCGAGATCCCTCAAGTAGTAAAACTATCAGCAGAGCAGAAAGCATTATGACTGCGCATCTATCAACGTGGCCAAAGTGAAGACGGCACCAAACTATACAGGATATGCAATAACATTCCACGCCGCCTCAACAAATCCTTAAAAGATCTTGCTATTTAACAAGCAGACTCCCTAGCAGATGAAATCACTGTCAATAATGACTGTCACAAAATGTTTTGGGTAGCCTGAGCCCTGAGAGTTACTGACTACAAACCACCACTCACTGTACACAACTTTGAAGGACATAATATCAGGACTGACCGAGGCAAAGCCAAGGAAATTCAAGAATGGTTCAAGGAACAGTTCACTAACCACGATGATGAGCCCTTGCACCCATTCTCAGGAGACCCCAGGCCATTACCAACACCAATTAAAACAGCAAATGTTGAGAAGGCACTCAAAGCCCTGAACATGAGGCCCCTTGGGCATGTGTCGATCACATGGAATTACTGGCGAGTGGCACAACCGAACAAAATGATATGACCAAGTGCTGTAAAAATTTACCAATCAAATTTCCTTGAAGAGAGTTTAGCCAATTTTTATTAAAATTGGCAGTGGTTAATAATTGTCTTTTTATGTTTTTCTCAGAAGTTTGCAGAAAATACAAGATGTCTGCCAGAAACATTATATTTTGATTGATTCATGGCAGATATGTCTTTTTTACATATCAACTTTCCATGGACAAATTTTAATGGCGTTTCGGCCCTAATCATAACAGCCAAATTTTGGCCCGATCCGTTCAGCAGTTCTGGAGAAGTCGTTTTCGAGAAAACTAGGTTATCCAAGATGGCCATCTAACCATTTGGCAAATTAAGTTCCGTTGAACAAACTTGGTTCATCTCTTGCCCTAAATCACATTTCATGAGGTCTGCATCGATCCCTCTAGAAGTTTCAGAGATTTTTAAAGACGTTTCTAAAAGTCAGCCAAAATCCAAGATGGCTGTGGGCCAAATTGGCCGATCATCTTCCTTTGAACAAATTTCGATAAGGATGCCTCCCGTCAAATATGCTTGAAATCAGCCCTCAAGAAGAAGACATTTAAAATTTCCCATTGCTTTAGTATGGGAGTTTTGGGTAGGAAAAAGATCCATGATGGCCGACAAACAGCTTATCCGACAGTTTCGAAAATTGCAAATTTGAAATCAGAATACCTATAAACCTATATAAAATCAATTTCAGCTTCAAAATCCATCAAATAAAAATATCAAATATTGCCACCAAACACTACATTTTGATTGGTCGATGGCGGCCATGTTTTTACTTCCCTTGAACAAACTTTAAAAGCGCTTAGTCCTTAATCATATCTACCAAATTTCAGCTCAATCCAGTCAGCGGTTCTGGAGAAGTAATTTTCGCGAAAACCAGGTCATCTAAGATGGATACCAAGCTATTGCGCTAAGCAAATTCCATTGAACATGGTTTCGGAGATTTTTAAATACATTTCTCAAAATAGGACAAAATCCAAGATGGCCACTGGCTAAATTGGCTGATTGGCTTTGTTTGAACAAACTTGGATCCCTATGTCACACAGATGATTCCTGCCAAATATACTTGAAATCGGCCCAGAGGTTCTCGAGAAGACATTTTATTTTTCCCATTGCATTAGTATGAGCGGTTTGGCGGGAAAACGATCCAAGACAGTTCCGAGGGTGTCAAATTTGAAAGCAGCATACTCAACAACATATATAAAACCAATTTTGGCTTCAAAATCCATCAAAATAAAAAAATTCAAAATGGCGCCCAATTGCACTACATTTTGATTGGTTCAGGGTGGCCATGTGTTTTTACTTATCCACTTCTCTTGAACATACTTTAATGGCCCTTATTCCTAATTATATCACCCAAATTTTGGCACGAAACCTTCAGCCATTCGGGAAAAGAAGTCGTTTTCGGGAAAACTAGGCCATCCAAGATGTGCCAAACTATTTGGCCAATCAAGTTCCCTTGAACAAACTTGGTTCTGCTCTTACACTAGATGATATTTCATGAGTTTTTGAATCGATGCCTCAAGTAGTTTCTGATGATTTTTAAAGCCATTGTCTAAAATCGGCCAAAATCGAAGATGGCCACCAGTCAAATTGCTCAATCGGCTTCGTTTGAACAAACTTGGATCCCTATGCCCTAAGGAGGTTTCCTGCCAAATATAATTGAAATCTGCCCAGTGCTTCTTGAGATGTCGTTTAAAGGAAAAATTGACGGACAATGGACAATCGCCATGACCAAGGTGATTGTGTTATGCCAGCTCGCTAAACAGAATTACTTGTCTCAATTTAGGTCGGAGACCATGATTTTAAGTAAATTTACTATGTCTTTCAGTACCGGATTTTGAATTTCGAGAGGCTTTCAGTACTTAAGTTAAGTAATGACATAAATCAATTATAAAAGCAAGAAAATGTAAAATTGTCACTCACACACACACACACCCCTTTACCCCCAGATTTATTCCAGAACATTTTAATTTTCTCACTTTTTATTTAATTTCACACTAATAAATTTTCAAAAATATTCTTCTTAGGTACATGGCCCAAGGGGCCTATTTCGCTCACCTGGATTATCATCGTCCTATTGCACGATCCTTGCCCTCCCATTACGTTCCCGTATCGAGTACTGGGCTTGCACGCCTTTGATGTTTGTGCTAAGTTCAATAAGCTTCATACATATTAATGAACTGGGGTCAGTCAACTTGCGCCAATGAGATTGCTCGATAAGAAATCAGAAAGTAAACAAATTTACACATGTGCGTAAACCAAACTAGCAGTTTTTGTTACCAAAAACCAATCTACACATTTTCTGTTCCTCAGATAACTTGTTTAGAGCAAAACTATTGCAAACCTTTGCAAATGTCTCTTTCCAGATCAACAGCGTCTCAATCGCCGTTGTTTTTGTGATTGTTAATTAGGTCACCAGACGAGCTCTCGCCTATCGCGTGAAGTAGGCAGAAATCTGATTGGCTACCTCCAACCCATTAGCGTAATGTTACTTCGCATAGTGAGAAATCACAGGTCTGCAAGTACGGCCTCGAACAGCATAGCTATGTGAGTGGACGTATGTTAGTATGATGCTGGATTGTTAACCACTGGCACAACCGAAGAAAATGAGATGACAACTGGAAAAATTTACCAATAAAATTTCTGTGAAGAAGGCTCAGCCAAGTTTTATTAAAATTGGCCCAGTGGCCAATAAGTGTTTTATTATGATTTTCTGAGAAATTTGCAAAAAAATATGAAGAATGTCAGCCAAAAACACAAAATGTTGACTGATTCATGGCAGACACGTTTTTTGACATATCAACTTTCCATGGACAAAGTTAATGGTGTTTCAGCTCTAATCATAACTGCCAAATTTTGCCCCAATCTGTTCAGCGGTTCTGCGGAAGTCATTTTCGTGAAAACTAGGTCATCTAAGATGGCCACCAAACTATTTGGCTAATCAAGTTTCCCCTAGATCATATTTCATAATATAGAATCGATGCCCCAAGCGATTTCAGAGAAAGATTTTTCAAGATATTTTTAAAAAGCAACTAACATCCAAGATGGCTGCAGGATTTTACTAAACTTGAATCTCTGCCGTAAAGATGCTTCCTGCCAAACATAATTGAAATCGGCCTAGTAGTTCTCGAGAAGATATTTTAAATTTACCATTGCTTTAGTATTGGAGCCTTTGGCAGGAAAATAATCCAAGATGGCCACCAAACCGTTTATCCGACAGTTTTGAAAATGGCAAATTTGAGCTCAGAATAGCCATAAACTCTGGTATATCATCCAGTAGACCTCTCAGGCCAGTCAAGGGTGTACCCAGGATGGGCGGTTGGCTCTGGATGACTGTCGTGAGGTTCAGTGGGAAGCCCATCTATACTAGTGTTCTTAAAGCTACCATACAGGCAGCACACTATTTGTAGTCGTCTCGACTCCAGAGACCGGCGAGGTGACCTCGCCGTAACATCTCGTTTTTTAGCTCCTCCATATCAACCCGCCCGCTGGAGCCTTTGAGGTATTGCTGTCGCACTTTAGGTTTCTCCGTGCGGTACAGGGCTTGGACCTTCAATATATGGTGGTACTCTTCATCGGTGACCTGGCTATCCTTGAGAGCTTTGCTGACAGACTCGTCGATAGGCCGTAGCATACTCTGTGCCAGTGTCACGTACTTAGCATGCTTCTCCAGCCTCCTTGTGATCTAGCGCTGCCCCACCCCCAAGGCCAAGACAGTGGCGGCTAGTGTCACGCCACCCAGTGGGATGGCGATGAGGGCACCCACCCCTGTAGCAAGAGTGGCCACAGCTGCCACACCAGCACTGGCTGCAATCACACCTGCAGAAGTTGTTGTACGCGCGAGGACGTTGTATGCCATCTTATATCACCTGCATGTTCTGCTGTACTTTTCTGCCTCA
Organism: Chaetoderma sp. LZ-2023a; assembly: GCA_034401795.1. Classification (NCBI taxonomy): domain Eukaryota; kingdom Metazoa; phylum Mollusca; class Caudofoveata; order Chaetodermatida; family Chaetodermatidae; genus Chaetoderma; species Chaetoderma sp. LZ-2023a. The sequence goes on from CM067370.1 coordinate 145,980,117, forward strand.
CGGACGAGATTCTGCCTGATGGTATCTATCTGCTGGAGTCGCCAGCCGTGGATGGTACCACCCTCGTCAGCAGTCAGTGAGGGGTATAGTTCTGGTTGCTTCCGCCACTCTGATTTTGCCATAGTATATCTGGAGGCTTAAACAGGCATCACCTGCAGAATCTGCTCATGAGTCATAGAAGGGTTCATTTTGGAGAGCCTGGTGAACCGTACCAGCTTGCGGGTGTTGCGACAGACGTCTCTTAGACAGTGGTCATCCAGCACTATGACGGGTGCCAGTAGCTTTCGGAGATGTGACATCTGGAACTTCACCTTATCACGAAGATAGTAGGTCCACCGCTGGATGGCTTTTTGGTCTTACACTTCTGCACCATCTCCTCTTCCCACTGTATGACCTCTGGCTCATCCTCGTCTGAGAAGACACCTGACTCATCCTCATGTGTGAAGACATCTGGCGCATCATCGTATGTGAAGACATCTGGCTCATCGCCATCTGTCAAGACTCCTGCGTCCCGCTTACTCTTCTTCAGGAGGTCCTGCCAGTATTTGCAAGCTTCACTGTTCCTTCGCCTACTTGCAATGCTCACGTTCTGTTGACACCAGCTCTCTGTAGTCGCTCTCATTCTTGTTGCAGTGTGAGCATCTGTTCGTTTTGTGTAGCGGTCATGAAGGGGCAACACTCTTTCATCATCTTCGCAAAGGTCAGATAATGCTGGTATGATATCATGTTGTCGTCAGGTCAATGAGTAATAAATGTGTAAACTCTAAATGGGCATCCGATATCCCATCCATGCTGGCATATATGTTAATGGAGGGGCTGTCAAACAGGTGATTTACAGATGTGAACAGGCTAGGACTGATAGCTTTCCATAGGTTGCTGTTGGCACCTGGGAGATACTCTATCACGTCCCGGCCGACTTCTACCAGTGAGCTGCTGTGTGCACTGCCCAGAGGTTGATGTAGCACATTGGCATGTATGTATGTTGTGCCCCGTTGGGGCACCTCGAAGAGGACCCATTCTACACGGTACTGTACCACCCGTCTCCCCTCTAGAGAGGGTGAGATTACGTTCTCACCACCGGACAGCAGCAGTCGGACAATCAGTATGGTTATATGTCTTGTTTAAACCCCTCCTATAGCGTGCTATGGAACCAATATTTGCTCACTCGACTGGTCTTGCTGACCTGGCAGATGTGTATGCAGTTGATGCTGCCAAGGTAGACGAGAGCGATGGCAAGTCATTCGCCCTACAGTACGAAGCAAGCTCAAAGGCATTCTCCCTCCACCCCATTGGTGGTGATGGGGTGGAGATGCTCACAGACCTCAAGGATGTGACGTAGGGGCGCCTTGGTCGCAACATAGATGACCACAAGATCGTGTTTTGGTAGGATTTCCCGAAGAGGAAGCACATCCTCGAGCCATTGATTGAGCTCTCGGATACAGAGGTGGCAGACATCAATACCCTAAATAGCGACCTCAGCTTTCATCTGGTCAAACCCTATTCGAACGGTGCCCCGCCGATGGCCCATGATGGCCTGCTATTGACCCTGGCAAAAAACCTGCAATTCATATTTGAGAAGAATGAAGTGTGGTACCGCACTGGACCTGGGGGTGACTGGCAAACATGGTTGCCCCTATATAGGCCTCCCACAGTCATTGACATAGAGGTTACTCCGCTCTCCACTGTTGTGAAAAATGATGGGACAGTTCGAAAGCTCTACAATCGGGGATCATCCTTCCTCACCTACATAGGTGAAGGTGTCTCCCTGATGAGGGTGGGTCACCGGATCCGGGTTACAGGTGGAAAACTCCTGCTGCGTCGTCCATTCGATGGACCAGAAGAAGCTGTTAACCTCCAGGAGGGCATCCTACGGGTAGATGGTGTGTCACATGTCACCAAAGCCAAGGGTGCTGCTAAACTGCTTCAGCGAGTTGGACTCACTAGCCCGCAAACGACTCATATAATCCTAGAGCTACATTTCTTAGCCGGCGGCAAAGTGAAGCAGCTAGCCCCTGCCCCTGAGGGGATGAAGATCACTATCGAACCGGATGGAGCAGGGCTTGATCTGGCACAGATATTTCTCGAGGGGTTCACTCTGTTCAGTTTAACTCTTCATATATAGCCATGATTCTCATCATACTGCTCGTGCTGGCGTCTACAGCAGTGGCACAGGGCGCTGAGACTGCCATGATATTGGATGCCAAGTGGGCCCACTTCCGGGATGCCCCCCAGTACAATCCTTGGGTCGACCCCTTGCGGAGAAACATTTACGACTGCTTTGAAGAGATCAAGTCTGTCTGCCACTTCTATGGTGTGGAGAGGGTAGGACATGGGTCTGCTGGAGACACCTGCTCACCACCAGATTCTCTGCATAACATGTGAACATGCCAGACTCTGCCGTGGCGCAAATGCCAAGCGCTTTAGCATCCCGTCAGGTGAGCGTTGTCAAGGTAGATGGAAGACACTATGGGTGGTCCCATCATGCCGATGCGACACTGGCAGAGACTATGTGTTTGTCTGAGCCTACACAGAGGCCGGCCACTGGCCGGTATCCTGAGGAGGTTCTTCTGGACATGTGGGGTCCGGGAGAACACCATCTAGAGGCATACACCACCCACGATCACATGTCTCAACAACCTATGCCCCAGGGATTGAGAGAGTGGTGAGGGCCACGGATCGCCGATCGGCTGCCGGTTGAGGAAGGTGGTACCCTGCAGTCTCCACTGCTTGAGAGGGCGGTGGGGGCCACGGCTCCGGCAGGCCGTGCAGCCGGGTGGTGGTATCATTAGTAGTAGTGTCTGGATTAAAATAATACAACCTTCCTCAACTGGCCGCATTCGGCGATCCGTGGCCCCCACCGCCCTCTCAATCCCTGGGGCCTCCATCTTGAGGCATAACCCAACCACCTGCAACCCTGGGCCTCCATCTAGAGGCATACACCAACCACATGCAACCCTATGCCCCAGGAATTGAGAGGGCAGTGGGGGGCCACGGATCGCCGAATGGCGGCTAGTTGAGGGAGGTGGTATCATTTTAATTCCGACACTACTATTTGGTCAATCAAGTTCGCTTAAACAAACTTGGGCCAGCTCTTGCCCTAGACCATATTTCATGAGGTATTAATTGATCCGTCAAACGGTTTTGGAGATTTTTAAAGACATTTCTAAAAATCAGCCGAAATCCAAGATGGCCACCGGCCAAATTGGCTGATCGGCTTCGTTTAGGACAAAATGGAATCTCTACGCCCTAAGGATGCTTCCTGCCAAATATAATTGAAATCAGCCCAGCAGTTCTCGAAAAGACATTTTAAATTTCCCATTGCTTTAGTATGGGAGCTTTTGGTGGGAAAATAATCCACGATAACCGCCAACACCGTTTATCCGCCAGTTTTAAAAATTGAAAATTTGAGATCATAACATCGAAAAAAACCCCAACAGATCCCCCTTTAGTGGGTTAGCATGTAGTTTTATTAACCACTATAAAAACATACTTACCGTTCAATCACTACTTGCTAAATCAAATATCTGCATTTAGCTATCAGTATAAAATTTTTATGCTCGCTTACACACTCCATAATGCCAATACCATCACCATGTAGACCCTGAACCAGGCTTCTGGTAGAGGGACCCCCTGGCACCAGTCTGTACACACTCCTTGGTGACGCCTGTCACTAAGCACGCTCGCGCATGTGCAGTAGGTCCCAAATGTGAAAACTGATTCACTTTTCTAAATTTAAGTGCCATATATCCAGAATAAATTCTCAAATCGATACCCAGCGGGGTGGCTGAGGCCGGGTTGTAGTGATTGAACGGTAAGTATGTTTTTATAGTGGTTAATAAAACTACAGACCAACCCACTAAAGGGGTGTCTGTTGGGGGTTGTTATTACACCACAAAAACATCCATTACCGTTCAATCACTACTTGCTAAACCCGTAGATTTGGTCAGTGTCCCACTACGAAACTTTGGTGGGAGGAGATTTGAGAATCCATAAGCAAGGATAAAAATCAAACAAAACATAATCAAAACATAACCAAATGTTAATAACATAACATAATGGTGCATCTTAATCAATCACACAGTGATTATCAAACAAGGATTTCTTTAAACTTAAAGAAATAAATAAAAACCAAAGAACAACTCACACCATTACATGCAGACGCACGGTCCTAACGAAAATGGTGGGATGTTCTTGGTAAATGGTCTTCAGCCTTTTTAGTTAAAATCATAAAGTTCCTAAAAAAGGAAGCCGCTGTGCTCTGGTCTTTTTAAATAAAAAGAAGTAAAAGTAGACTCGGATTTCCATCCTGAAACTTGCATAACTTCATCTACAGAAGAGCCAGCAAAAAGGGCAAAAGAGGTAGCCATCCCTCTAATGACATGAGCTTTAATGTGAATGGTCTCACAAATCCATCTGGGAATAGATGCCCTAGAGACTGGACTGGCTACCCCCTCCTCATACGGAACCCAGAAAAGGGACAGATCAGATCTCTAAAAATCAGAACGACGCTTATAAACTTTTAGAGCTCTGAAAGGATATAAGACCAGACCGTCCCCAGATTCGATAAACCTATCCTTTTCAGCGGAGAAAACATGGATTTCGGATCGTCTTCTAGCAGAAGCAGATGCAATTAGAAAAACGGTCTTAAAAGTTAAAAGATTCAAGCTAATCGTAGAGATAGGTTCGAAATGATGACCTGCCCAAAAACCTGAAGAACCAGAGCCAAGTTCCAGGAAGGCAAAGGTTTAACACCTGGAGGACGAATATTACCTAAACCTCTGATCAAAAGATTAAGAACCTTAGTATCTTCAACTTCAGCGTTCAACAAACAAGGAAGAGAAGATGCAAAAGAAAATCTATATCCTCTTACAGTGTTAGCAGACAGATGTAAAGAGTCGAACAGATAAGATAAAGAGTCTAACACCTGGGAACTAGAAACAGAATCAGGCACGAGACCTTGATCTGAACACCATTCTCCAAAAATCTTAAGCCGACCCTTGTAAACTCTTCGAGTCGACTGCCTCCTGGCAGAATCGATGATTTCCAGAGATCTTGTAGAAACTTTATTCTCAAGGATCGAGCACTCGATATACTCCAAACGCACAGACTTAAGATTCCTGGGTTTGGATGATGGTAAGTACTAGAAGATCTACAAACCAGATCCTTACTGGCCAAAAGGGAGCTATTAACAAGATCTCGCAGATCTGGTCCCTAACTTTCTTCAGAACCAAAAGAAATCAGGATAGCGGGAGGGAACACATAAGCGAAGATTCCTGACCAGGACCGAGACAGGGCGTCCACAGCCCACACCCGAGACAATTGGTTCGCAAGAAAACTCAGACAGCCTGGGACATGAGTGGACACTAGGAAAATTTGATTCATGTGACACCACATGAGGAGGTTCCACACTTCAAAGTACAGGAGAGACGACTTTGTGCCCCCCTGCCTGTTGATATAAGAGACTACTGTCGAATTGTCCGATTGAATCGAGAACTAGAGACCCTTAACCTGACTGTCCGAAAAGGGAGACATGAAAGATAAAATCTGGGCAATCAAACATGTTGCAAAAAGATTGGATCTAGTGACATCCCAAGAAAACCTCGATCTTCCTTCTAAAAATGAAATAAAACCCCATGGCAATGCCTGAACGAATCGAGATTTAGATGCTTATCAGACAATCCAACCAATGAACAGAAGCCTGGATTTACTTTCCAAAGAAGAGCCTCTTCTATAGACTCCTTGACAAGCATAGAAGACAACAACCCCTCTAAAGCTAATAGCTTCTGGTTAGAAGGAACAGAAGACCATTTGGGAGGAGACTGCAGAGAAGGGTTCTAGATCCAAGAATATCTGGCCCTTTTGATAAGGGCCGCCCTTAAAGATGTGGCAAACTTACTATATGCTAAAGAGGATTGCTCATAGAAAACACATAGATTACATATGCCATGATGCTCCAACCAAAATCCTGGGCTATATCCTTATTGCTTAGCCCTCACTAAAGAGGTAACTCACGTTTATTATGGATATTTTAATAATACCGCTTACTCTGAATGGAGAAGTCTCATATCAGTATAGCCTAACTTATGCTAAAGACTCTGCAAAGATTATAGATAATTTTATTTATAGAGATTTAACCAGATATCGTGGCAAACCAAAAAACCCATAGTAAGACTATGGGAGTGCTTAGAGTCAAGATATAGCCAAATCCTGTACCTGAGATCCGCAATAATCCCGACTGGAATTCGAAAACCTCAAATCGTGACAGAATTTAGCAAGATAGACTGAAGAAAAGAAATTACGGTTTCCCAAACCACCACTCAAAAAGATGAATTAAGGGAAACTTACATGTGATGACATCATCACAATTCTACGAATAGAACGCATGACGAGGTCCTGTTAAGAGAACTATGGCAAACATTTGACTATCTAATTAAAAAATCGTATAATAATGGAGCAGATTTAATAAAAAATTGTTATTGAATACATCAACGGTTGCCTAGCCGCTCGGGCTTGACAGATCATCTTGTCAGCTTGTCAAATAATACTTGATCTACGCAAGAATTTCTTACAAATAGTGTTAATGTATGGAATTATTTACCAACAGAAGCAATTAACGCTCCAACATAAAACATTCAAAAACAACCTAGACTCATTCTTCAAGTCACAGGGTTTTATATAGACCTAAGGTCGACTAACTCCCAAGATTGCACTCACTTCTTCTACACTGACGTATTAGACTGCAATCACTGGAAAATCAACAGCCTGAACGTGACACAGGATCCTATATAATGATTGCAAAACTGTGTCCCATATTTAAATCAATGACATAGGAAAGACAAGCCAGCTTCAAGACTTGGCTTAGGTATACTGATCAATTAGATATCCTAAACCATTCAATATTTATGCCAAGAGGCAGAAAACTTAAGATTTTTTTTTTTTTTTAAATATATTTATTGATTCTTATATTTATAGTCTTAGAATCAATAATTTCATCTTTGTAATAACAAATGACATTGTGTTAGAAATCCCAATAAAAAGAAAGATTGAACACTGATACTTGATATTAACTGTCTGGATACTGAATTTTGCAGACGACATATTACAACTGTAATATCTCTGGACCTGCAAAATATTTTGACCGAAAATTGTTGGTGGCTGCTTAAATCCAAAGATTCTCGGCCGTTCCTCCACCCCTCCAGCGCAACCCCCACCCCACTCCAACCGGACCGTCGCCAGCCCCCAGACAACAACTTCAACGAGCAAAAAACCAAGACCCACCGAACAGTCCGGGAACAGTCCGACCGAAAGTAGCCAGTGGCTTCACCGGTATCCAGTCAACTCGGCCCAAATACACCCCGGCCTACCCTCAACTCGGCCTAGTTCCAAATCGGCCCAGGTCAACTCGTCCTATGTTTATACCTATCATGTGTGACTATACCCTTGGGTCGAGCTGACCCTACAGTATCACCCATAGCCACATACGAATGCACATATGCGCACACATGTATATACCTATAGGTGCACTATTAGGCCGAACCGACACTGCGCATTTAACTGAACATATGAACATAGCTATAGCAATATTATTGGGCTAACCAGCACGCTTAAATAGGATAAAGATTATCGAGTGTAGCAGGCCTACCTAGACTTCTATGGTAGCTACTACATACGATAATCTGTATACCATGACACACACGGAAATCTCGTTAATATCTTAAGATCGCCATCGTCTTAAAAAGATAGTGCTTTTAGGATAAAGATTGTCTATGTCTATGTATAATAGTTGCGCATTAGTGAAAATAATAGACACTAATAATTCCGACTGTCTTTTAATAAAAAGACGTAAATGCCAGTAAATATTATTAGTTCCACCAACAGATGACTAATGCTGGTATAATACGACTGGTATAAGAGGGATCTCATATTTCCATATCATCAATTTCTGAATAAAAGTTCCGAAATCAAGGATATAGAAATATGAGATTCCCAATTATTCCATGCTTCCAACCAGGTGAAAGGATTTCATCTTGAGAACGGCTCTCCAAGTGTGATACCAGCGAGTGAATGCATTCCTAGGCCTATTTGACTTTTATTAAATCGGGCCGACATGACTTTTTATCCTAGGCCGAGCTGACTAATTTAAGTAGGCCGGGTTGGCAATTGGACCGACTCGACTGGAATTCGCTTCACCAACAACCCTCAGCCAAACCGTCCCCAAAATACCCAGCAAATCCTGAGTCCCCGCCCACCGAAACCACCGTCCGGAGGCCTGCAGCAACCCAGTCAAAATAGAGCAAAAAATTACGCTAGAAAAGGGAAAACAACCAAAAATCTGGAAAAAATGAAAACAAAACGAACTCACCGAAACTATGTCAACGCAGAAGAAGAATTCGGCTTATATTCCTTCTTCCTGCCCCCTTATCCGCTTGATTATCTTTTCTAAGCGACTATATTTTCTTGTAGACATTAATCTTTTAGTCATACTGATCCCTATGAAACCATTACTGAATCTAATTCTTTTCAGCGACTGACAAAATTAGACTACGATTTACGCAAGAATCAGGGTTTTTCCCTATACAAATTCACTCCCTTTGGTTAAAATAAATGTCAACCTGCCGACATAAGAGGTAAAAGGAGCGCGAAGAAAGGCTGACTGGCCCGAAGACAACTGGCCATCTAAAGTTGGATTTAAGTAAAAATCCTATCTCGAGATAATGCGTAGAATAGACTGACTTATCGGCTGATGATATGCGCATATAAAATAATCTGCAACAAAAAACCCATACGGCAACCAGTCAGAAGAGTCTTTAACTACGTTGAAAATTGTCACTGATAAATGAATAAATGTCTGAATAGACTACAATTCCAAGAAAGACTACAAGACTGGCAATGACCCGGTATGAATATTTTCAGCCATTAAACATTTCCAATATTAAACAAATACGGAAATAAGACTAAATCTTAGGCAAGAAGATGACAAGATTCTAGGAAAGCGAACATGTAAACCGAACTTGAAGAACAAAACTGGAACCCCAGGAAGTTCTCTATCACCTGAAATCCAAAACAGGAAGACAGACCCGGAAGATAATCCTAGAACACCAGAAAGATCCATGAAAACCGGAAATGACCTTATCCCCGGCTGTACGAAATCCGGATGTGGAAAAAAGGAAACGGAAATGCGTAAACCGGAAGTAGACTACCGGAAACTGATCAAGATCCGACAACCCGGATGTACAGAATTACCGGAAGAGGAAGCTGAAAAAACCGGAAACGGATATAGATGAATGATGCAATGCCAGGTCCAACAGACCCAGATAAGCATTCTTCCTACCGGAAGTAGCAACACTACTACCGGAAGAGGAAGCTGAAAAACCAGAAATGGAAATAGATGAATGATGCAATGCCAGGTTCAACAGACCCAGATAAGCATTCCCCCTACCGGAAGTAGCAACACTACTACCGGAAGAGGAAGCTGAAAAACCGGAAACGGAAATAGATGAATGATGCAATGCCAGGTCCAACAGACCCAGATAAGCATTCTTCCTACCGGAAGTAGCAACACTACTACCGGAAGAGGAAGCTGAAAAACCGGAAACGGAAATAGATGAATGACGCAATGCCAGGTCCAACAGACCCGGATATGCATTCTTCCTACCGGAAACAGTAACACTACTGCCGGAAATGGAAAAACCGGAAGTGGACGGAAAAGCCAGAAAATCATGAGACACCGGCTGTTCAGCCAAGCCAGATAATCACAGTGCTCATATCCGGATGCCCGGTAAAACCAGAAGACAAACCGGAATGCAAACCCGCTTGCCCGGACAAGCCAGGAGCAGAGACGGGTCTTTATGGTCTTTTGTCTGGCTCCTACCTGAGGATGAATAACCAGACTTATTCTTTGAATCACCAGACTTATACTTCAGAGATTTCATCTCTTGTCTGGAAGTGCGCGAAATCGGTTTGCCCCATTTATGAGAACGACTGCAAAAATGGGAGCTATGCTCGGAGTTTGACGACTCCACTTAGGCAGCTTAGATCACTGAAGATATTCGTTCATCTAGCGACTTGGCTAGCACACTTGCCATGATTCGAAACTAGCGAAAAAACGCCATAACAGAATCCAAATTTGTATTAGAAGAGGAACCCCCCCTCTGATGTTGAGACGTCAAACGCGAACTTAATAATTCTGACTGAAGACTGGAATCACAGTGATTCCTGAATAAAATGTTTGAAAGCACTATAAAGGATCTACGTAATAACAGTGGTACTTGGCTATTTTATAACATGGTAATTTGATGGTATATAATAGGCATGGTTTCTCAAACATCGAAAACGGGAGTACTGACACGAAAACTGGTAACTCAAAACTAGATTTACAAAAACCCTCTAAAACACCATGACATGAAAGTTAAACATAACATAGGCAAGATAGATTTCATGGTAGGCATGTTTTCTTGAGTCAGAGAATTAAATGTAGCTGAACTTTTCAGTGCAAAGCTATAAACTTTTATCCATATGATAGCAGGCGAACTGATCTGCTAACAGAATATTTGAAAAGTGCATCAGTTTTCACATTTGGGACCTACTGCGCATGCGCGAGTGTGCTTAGTTACAGGCGTCACCAAGGAGTGTGTACAGACTGGTGCCAGTCTATTGTAAGGCTAATGCAGGGGGCCCCTCTACCAGAAGCCTGGTTGAGGGTCTACATGGTGATGGTATTGGCACTAGGGAATATGTAAGCGAGCACAAAAATTTTATTCTGATAGCTAAATGCAGATATTTGATTTAGCAAGTAGTGATTGAACGGTAATGGATGTTTTTGTGGTGTAATAACAACTATATGAAACCAATTTCGGCTTCATAATCCATCAAATAAAAAAATCCAATATGGCCGCCAAACACACTATATATTGGTTGGCCCACAGCAGCCACGTTTTTTGACGGATCAAGTTCTCTTGAACAACCTTTAATGGCCCTTATTCCCTAATCATAGCTGCCAAATTTTGGCCCGATCCCTTCAGCGATTCTGGAGAAGTTGTTTTCACTAAAACTAGATCAGCCAAGATGGCCGCCGAACCATTTGACCAATCAAGCTCCCTTGAACAAACTTGGTTTAGCTCTTGCCCTAGATCATGAGGTTTGCTTCAATCCCTCAAGCAGTTTTGGAGAAGATTTTTAAAGACGTTTCTAAAAATCTGCCAAGATCCAAGATGGCCGCTGGCCAAAATTGCCCGATCGGCTTGGTTTGAACAAACTTGGATCCCTATGCCATAAAGATACTTCCTCCCAAATATAATTGAAATTGGCCCAGTGATTCTTGAGAAGAAATCGTTTAAAAGAAACTTGACGGATGACGGGCGGTCGCCACGGCATAAGCTTACTTGGCCTTTCAGGCCGGGTGAGCTAAAAATGTACATAAATTTTATATTTTGTGTTACTATTAGCGAAGTTATGGAAAATTCAAATATTGGCAATTGCGATTCTTCCAACGGCCATTTTTTCTGCCATTTTCTCTTTCGCCATTAGTCACATTACCGGCTAATAATTTCCACCCTTGGATCAATATCAATAACCGAGGAGCGCATACAATATCAATAGAAACTACTAGTCACAAATAAATCGTTACCACCAGAGTTGGGTTTTGGACTGTCCAAAACTAATTTTGAACAGACTTTGTCCAAAATCTGTCTAAAATGGTTTAAACCAGTCCTAAACTGTCCAAAAACTATTTCATTAATAATAGGATTCTTGGATGAGAGAATTAAACATAACTACCCTTCTCTCTATAAACCCTCTCAATGACACAGACAAAGTATAACAATTACTTTACAACTTGTAACAAATATTCCATAAAATATTTTGAAGATAACTTGACTGGAAGGTATTGCTGCCAAAGTCATCAAAAGCGTGGTCAAATTATTTTCAAACCTTAACTAATAGATTTTATGGTTCAGTCCATTTAATATAGAGGAATTCACAGGGGTGAAAGGGTTAGCTGGATTAGTTTTAACTATGCTAGCACCTAATTATAGGATCATTCACCTGAGACTGTTATAACATATAACATCTACAGAAGTGCTTGATAGTTATCCAAACTTAGATCTATTTACACACAAAGTACCCATTGTTAGTCCACCCAGCCAAGGTCTTGCTGTCCCCAGTCAAGAAGTTACAATTGAGTTACAACCTGTAGTTAACAGTTTCAATGATAATGACAAGAAATAGCAATATTCCTTACAATTTAACTGTTGTACAGCAAATTTTCTGCTAAATATTTTGAAATTAATTTGCCTGGAACCTACAGCAACAGCTTCCAATCAAATTATTGTTTAAATGTTCAACAGTTTTCCTATTATACATACATTATTTTGCTGCATAAATAGGTGATATAGTATTATTAAAGATTTGACTGTACATGTTGTTACACTCTCTAAGATAACTGAGTTAAATTGTGTTCAAATTAATCTGTGTATGTTAACCCTTTCACCAATCATGAGTTCCATGCATTTCATTTTCAAAGGAAATAGTCTGGACTAAACTTATAGGTTTTGGTCTTTACAAATTAAAGCATATTCTGTTGAATATTTTGAAAATAATATGACTGGGAGCTGTTGGTGCCTTAGAGCTTAGAGTCATAACGAGCCAGTAATGATAGTGGTAAATTTTCAAAAATAGTTTTCCATGAGACTATTTTTGAAAATTTATCACTGGAATGACAGGTTTGGTTAACTAGCATGTCATTCCAGCGGTAAGTTTTCAAATAAAATCATTTCTAGGTCTGTAAATCGACATTTTGTATATATGACTTTCTTGAATAAATTTTAGGGTTAAAGGATCTAGGGTGGTGATGTCGGGAGGGTTGCTCAACTAGTTACGAAACAACAATGTAAGATATTTAAAAAATGCTCATTGTGTGGTGGTGGGAGTGGGTGGTAGCTTATTCATAAATATTGCGTTATTAGGCACTAATTATTGTAATAGTCATGGGTGGGTCTGGAATTTTGAAATGTTTTTCAAGATTCAAGATTCAAAATTATTTATTTTCATATAACACATAGATTTTACAATTACACAACAGGCAGTCCACCAAAGACTGAGCCTATACAGCGGTGGACCCCTTACATTTAACATATAATAAACATATAATTCAGTAATAGTTGGATCATGGGTGACGATAATATAATATTTACATGTATAAATTTAAGACAATAGACAATTTACGCACACGCACGCACGCACACACACACACACACACACACACACACACACACACATAGGAATGGGGAAAACACATGCATATCTTGTTTACAATATTATTATTATTATCATTTCTTGGTGCAGCATTATTATTATTATTATTGTTATTATTATTATTATTATTATTATCATATATAACAATGCGGCCTAATTTGTATCAACATTTCTTGGTGCATTATTATTATTGTTATTATTATTATTATTATTATACACAACTGCATCATCCACATCAACAATTACGGATGCATTATTATTATTGCAGATGTGTATTTTACATTCTAGTTGTTATCCTGGCAACTGGGTACATACTTGTTTTTGTATTGCCATGGTGGTGACTTCTGCATTCATGTCATTGGTTTGGATTTTTAGTATCTTTCTAAGATTATTTTTTTAATATTTTGTTTAAAATATTTAGTTTTCTGGAAAAGTATAGAATTTTGGACTACCAAATCTTGTGGACAGGCTACCAAAAACTGTGAGTTAGGTAGCCCGCCTGGCTAGCAGGTTTTGATAGTAATTTCTACCCCTGTAAAACTAAATACATTTGCTTATTCCCATCGTTGCAGAAAATAGAAACATTGAATTTATGAATTTCAAGCCATAATTCAAGTGAAAACGAGAAACTAAGCCCATTGAAATTCTATGTAATGTAGGGGGATAGAAAGACGACATTGCCCTGGATGGTAAGTATACTATTGAAGTGAAATGATGACATCGAAAGAAGTTATTGGGTTGATTTGTTTCTATCAAGTCCCCGATTCCAGGTCCCATTCATGCCATTATAGACATGTTTTATTTCAGTCTATCATTGGTAACTTCTCCAGCTTTTACACTGGTACTCCCTTATTCCTGGGTCACAGGGTGAAGAGGCAATACTATGAATACACACTATGCCGGGGTTGCCTGTTTCACAGCTCTGCTCATGAGCTACTGACCCCTCTAAATGATGATATCGGCCTTATATCTTATATTGCATGGAGATTTGCGCTATATAAATGTACTTATTATTATTATTATTTATTTTGCATTTAATTCATTTTATAAAAATTACGAAAACTGGTAATTTAAAGTAAACCTACACTTGTAATGGACAATTCGGAAGAATGATGAACTAGAATGATTCGGTAATTAATTTATTGTTTTGTTCATCATCATCACATTGCAGAACATGCGAGTTCGGCGTGTTATTTCCCTAAAATTATTGTTATATTTACATTTTTTTTCTTTTCTTATTCTTGTTGAATTACACATCTCGGAGTTCCCCTTTAGGATCACGGCTGAATCTGAAAGGTATCTATTGAAGCATCCAAATGTTTGGCATACATTCTAAACTGGGGAGAGAGTGCGCGTGTGATTGATTCAGTTCAGGCGTAATCTTGCCCGGAAGTCTTCCACTGTTGTTCCTTGGATGGTTGAGTCGCCTAGCTGGTTCCAATCAATAATTGTTTTTAATGAAGAATGAGTTCCTATATTTACAGGCATGGTGCTGTAGTTGGCCACGAAACATTGTGATTTGTTGGTCATGGATGCTCAGTAGGGTTTGAACATGTGAAGCCTTCATACTGCCTTTTCCGTATGAGACGCTACCATCGGATTTCAGTCAGCTAGTTGCTCAGAGGGAATCACATGGACAGCATCATTTATAACTTTGTTTAAAAATACTAATCTGTTTTCTTTCCTGCGTTCCTGTAGGGTTTTATTTCCAGTCTATTCTATTTGTTGGATACATGTACATCCATGTGCACAGGACTTGTAGTCATGACAAATAAAGCGGACACTCCTGGATCCATTCAAGTGTGTCTATATTAGATCGTGTATGCGAGTCCCAGACAATTCATGAATCTATTTGTGTATGCGACGTGATAATCATAATGTCATGAATGATTCCATTAAACCCGTCTTTAATGCTTAATAGTCTGACACGTTGTACGAATGGTATGTTTTTGCTATTTAAGAAACGTGCTGTTGAATATTTTGAACCTAATATGACCCACACTTGGCGCTGTTCCAGCAACAGCACCAAGTCAGATTAGTTTTAAAATATTCAACAGCTTAACTGTATAGTTTTCTGGAAATTGATAGTCAGGGAGTTCAGCAACACGATCGAGATGTGGGTGGAGCTTAGATAAAGATTGGCAGGGCATAGCTAAAACTGAAAAGGTCAATTGAGCTGCATTCCAGTTTTGATCTGACCATTGAGAGGCATGTCATTTTCTTGCATTTTTCTGGAGAAAATTGCGGTGGAGAAAACCTAAGGCTGCACTGGCATGTTTTTGATATTTTGTTGATGTGTATATTCCACTTAATGTCTTCAGTCAGCATGACGCCTAGGTATGGGTTTGAGCTTACTTGTTCAAGGACGTGGTTGTCAAGGGGATCACAATGATTGAGTTTGTTCCGGATACTCAGGATATAGAACGTTTTGGCCTTGATGCACATACCAGGTGAGTTAGTCCACTTTTCAAGCTTTTCTAGGTCTCTGTAGGTGAATGTGATCTTTTACTGATTTTATGGGACGATAAAGCAAGCAATCATCTGCAAACAGTCTAACCTGCGATTTTACGCTCTTCGGGAGATCATTGATATGGCACAAGAACAGTGTAGGGCTGAGTACTGCTTCTTGTGGTATGTCAGAGTCGACTGTTTCTTCCCATGAGGCCTCACCATCGACAACCACTCACATGTGTCGCATTGTCAGGAAAGACTTATGCAGCAGTGTAGATCTCCAGAAATGCCATAGTTCTTGAGTTTCTTAAGAAGGATTTCGTGTGTTACAGTGTCGATTGCCTTCGAAAAGTCTAATATAGCCATGCCAATTTGAAAATGTTGATCATATTGTTTTGCCAAGTCACGAAAAGTTATGAATAGTTGTGTCTCACATGATTGGTCTGAGTAAAAGCCATGATTTGAGTTGTCAGGATGTTATAGTGATCTAAATGATTTTCTTGAGTGGCAGCAGATAATATGCTCTAATACTTGATTGATGTCAGTGACACTGGGCAATAATTCCCAGTTTGATGGCGATCAACTTTTTATACACAGGTGCTATGTTGGCATCCGTCCAGTCTGGTGGAAGCGATTTACTGAACTTTAGAATATGCAGCTCAGACATGGAGCTAGCTCTCTGGAGCAATTTTTGAGTATCTGGTTTGGTATGTTATCAGATACAAACAAGAAGTGTACTCCTAAAAAATTTCATACGTTTTTGCAATGCACATTATTTATGCTGTCACGGTCTCATTATTTGTTTTTCACAGGAGATCCTATCGCAGTTTATTCAAAAGTTATTGGTTCGATTGGTATCTATCGACTCCCTGATTCCACATCCAATTCACACCATATCTAGGCTGGTTTTACTTCAGTCTATTATTGGTAACTTTCCCAGCTCTTACACTGATACCCATTTGTACTCCTGGGTGGAGAAGTAGAGTGAACGAAATTGTCCATATTGCCATCTCTTTCCCCACCCCACCCCCATGTGGATATGCCTTTGTAGTCCACATTTTTTGGAGGGGATGTAAAGCCATCGGTCCCATCTCATGTGGTGTCTGTGCTTTGGGGGACATAAAAAGAACACTCTGTCTAATAAATATATAATAAACTAGACAAAAGTTAGTTCTCATGATTGTAATAAATCACATCCCTCAGTAAATAGCCACCCGGTGATAACATGCTTTGTGATGATTGCTTTTACATAAGATTCCCACAATACAAGACTAGAACTACCACACATGTTTGTGTAAGTCATGGTCTCACAATGTATGTACATATTTGCTAGTGTATATGCTTAGTGCTCTAACGTCAATAACATGATATGTCTTGCGCCTGATATTATTGACCACTGGATACATATTTTGATACTTAAAAGGCAAACTACTTGCATAATCATTATAATTATGAACTAATGAGGGACGTAGATGTGGTGAGAGAATTTTGGTAATGTCCATACACTGACTCATATGATCGCTTATTTTGTAATTCTTTGGAGTCCTAATTGCCTATAACATCGGGTCACTATCAATTTAAAAATGTTAAAATAATTATCTACGTCCAAAACCGTAATGATGCGAATTGGATCTCTGGATTGATGATCAGCAATATGTTAACTGTAAGGGAATTTAGTTAATTTTGCATATTTTATCTAAAAGAAGTTAAATATTAGGATCTGTTAAACTATATTCCATTTACACAGTTTCCAAAACACTGAAAAAAACAGGAGAAATTCCTCACAAATCAAAATAGTAATGATGGGGAATGCATCCATATATAGAATAGAGCATGTCTGTAGTTTCCTTGATATCCGATGAGCCATTGTTGTAAAATAAGGCAATTAAAAACTTTAACACAAATTAATCAAAAACTGTTACGGAAAATATTCAAAAGTTCAAAACCATGAAAAAAACATGAGAAATACACCCCAAAAGAAGATCTGATGAGACATTGTTGACTAATAAGGCTGACGAAAATCCTTAATGCAAAAATTATCCAAAACCATGAAAAAACCATGAGAACTTCACAGTAAATCTGCTTAGTGATGATGAAGATAATAGGCCGATAAGGGATCGAACTAGTTGGTAAAGTTTCATCAAAATCTGATGATCCACTGTAACAATCAGGATATTGAAAAACTTTAACGCAAATATAGTCCAAAATATTCTAAGTCTAAAACCATGAAAAAACCATGAGAAATTACCAAATATCTGCTTAGTAATGATGACGATAGTATCCCGACAAATGATCAAACTAGTTGTTAAAGTTTCATCAAAATCTGAAGTCGTATCGCAACCACTCAACCATGCATGTATATTGTCAAGCAATACAGGATCCATCACTTAATGTGCTTGCCAATTGCTGTACACTTCCACGGTTTGTGGAAACTGACTCATGTTTCACCTTTATTTTAACAAGACATTGCAAGCAATACAAATCCCCTCAATGCCCGCTTTTGTTGAAATGAAATGTAAGGAATTTGGGAAATTCACTTGCCCTCACCATGTAACTGATATATGTGCTTACATTACTCAAATTAACAATGTTTGTATTTTTCAAAGGTGATAACTCTGACAAATATTGACAAATTTTGATATAATGATAGACGACCATACAACACTCGTACAGATGATCCAGGGCCAGTCACCTGAAACATATATTTGCATCATCCCTGCTTCCACGCCCAAACGAACCACACTAAAATGACCTGGTCAGTGAGTTCAATACTCGATTAGAATCCCTGGCTGCATGGCTCGCCGTAACATTCATTAACCACTTTTATTTATTTGCCAGCGAAGAGGGTCAAGTATACGGCGAGTTATTCTTGGACAATGTCCAACCCAACAAATCACAAATTAATCTTTTATCCAGCAACATCCAAGACTACATAAATTATTACCAGTTACAGGATTTTCGAAATGGAAGGATATGGAGGTGCTAGATTTAGAAGCCTGCGATCTATCAGGTAAATTACCAGTCACATATAAACACTCAGCCTTCGACCAACTCATAGTACTACCAAAGTTCACAAAAAATCCAGTCATCTGTAAACCCCAAAACAGAGTAAATGCATCCTCAGTAAACCATTTTTCACCCTTAACAGATGAACTGCCACACTCTACCAAAACGGAACTGTTGGTGTATAACAGGATAAACAAGACAAATCAATAAATTGATGTATGCTCCCAGAAGGCACACTGCAGAGAAACTAAATGTATACCCCGAAGGCATATGCTTCAGGGAAAGGTTTGGAACTGTGGGACAGACACAGAGAAACGAACTTGAAATTGTCAATGAGATATCACCATATTAGGTCATCGTTAAAATATTGTTGGTTTGGGGTAATGATGTTAAATCCACAATTTGGGGAGTAGGAATGATTCGGTGGGCCAACATTCTTTTGGTCTGACGGGATTTGCCCTAACAAACAATTTGTTAAGGATAGCTTAATAAAAGCAAAATCTAAGTTTCTCTAAATAAACACACTTAGACTTTGCTTGGTACCATATGAAAAATACATACAAAAACTATGTTCAAGATATTTTCTGTAATAATCAATACCAAGTTTGGTGAGCATATGTGAAAAAGTCTTGAAGCTATGGCCCGGAGAAACATTTTATGTGATATTCAGTCGATCATGAAAAGTAGGTCAGCATGACCTATTTTCATACCATGCACACCTTCTCCCTAAGATGCAGCCACATACCAAGTTTGGTGACCATATGTGAGTCCTGAAACTATGGCCCGGACAAACATTTTCTGTAATATTCAGTCGACCATGAAAAGTAGGTCAACATGACCTACTTTTAATACTCCACAACCTTTTCCATAAGATGTATCCACATACCAAGTTTGGTGACTATATGTGCAAAAGTCTTGAAACTATAGCCCGGATAAACATTTTCTGTGATATTCAATCGACCATGAAAAGTAGGTCAGCATGACCTACTTTTCATACTCCGCACACCTTCTCCCTAAGATGCATCCACATACCAAGTTTGGTGACCATGTGAAAATTCTCTTGAAACTAGGCCCCGGACAAACTTATATATGGTGAATGGACGGACGGATGGACAGACAAACGGATGGACAAAGTGGCGACTATATGCTCCCGCGAATTTTTTTTTCGGGGAGCATAATAAAAATAAAACATACACAAAACAGAATGCTACTTCTAAACATCACAAAACAAATATGAACAAACCAATGCCTCAGTCAAATCAAAATCTCCAGAAAGAAGACAATATTGGAAGGAGCAGTAATAGTAGATATATATTAGCGGGGAAGACATCCACTGCACAGAAAACTCTACCTACAAACATATGCATCTACACCAATGCAGATAGTCTGCAGAATAAAAGAAATGAACTCGAAGCAATAGTCCATGAAACCTCACCAGCCGCTATATGTATCACTGAAGTTCTCCCTAAATACCAAGATCCCAGCACAAGCATCAAATGAAGCGAACTGCGACTAGATGACTGATTTATTTCTTAACAATAACCCAGTTAGGGGAGTTGCCATCTACAGCCACAAACTACTACAAGTCCAACCCTGTGAGACACTAAGTGGTGATTCTGTCAAGGAGTCAGTTTGGTGTACATGGACTACCCTGAATAAAGAAAATGTTTTAGTAGGATGTATTTATAGCAGTCCCAACAGTGATAGAGACAATAATTTAAATCTCCATTGTAAGATCTTTGCGGATGATACAAAACTGTTTGTAACCCTAACACCGTGAACCTTCAAGACAATATAGATAATGTATGTAATTGGTCTCAGATTTGGCAGCTACACTTTAATACAAACAAAACACATGTAATACACTTTGGTTCAAATAATCCTAGGACCCAGTATTATGACAGACACTAAAATGCCAGTCACAAATCATTGAAATCATACCTTCCACAAGTGAGAAAGATCTTGGCGTACACATAGATGAAAACCTCTCCTTCGATACCCATATAAATGCAACTGCATCAAAGGCTAACAGCATAGTTGGTCTAATTAACAGAACCTTCAATTACATAGATGAAAACACGCTTACCCTGTTATTCAAATCACTAATCCGACCAATTTTGGAATACTGCATATGGTCTCCTCATTTTAAAAGACAATCTTGTATAATCGAAAGGGTCCAGTGCAGAGCCACTAAACTTGTTCCCCATTTGAGAAACTACTGCTACACAGACAGGTTAAAGGCTTTGAACCTCATGTCACTATAATACAGAAGGCTTAGAGGAGACTTAATCGAAACTTACACATTTATCCATGATGATTACAACATTGACAAAAACACATTCTTTGACCAATCAAATAACACACGTACTAGAGGTCACACATTCAAGCTCAACACTAAACACAGCAGAAAAGAAATTCGTAGGCATTTTTCCCCAAACTGCATTATTAACACATGGAACTCACTCCCTTCTGTTGTGGTCGAGGCACCCACGCTCGGCGTGTTTAAATCAAAACTAGATATGCATCTAAATGAGATAATATATGATCATGACATAACCAACTAATAGATATATAAGACAAATCTAGAAATATACCCAAATGCGAGGCACAGAAGGGTGTAAGCATGAGCGTAGGTGGCACCCCGCAGCTGATGCGGGGATAACCCATCTGCACCACAAAAACTCCCAAAGTCAACCAGGGTCCTGAATAATGCCAAACAAACAAATAAACAATTGTAACTAAACAAAGTACAAGCACTAGTAATACAGTACCAACACAGGTCCAGAGGCAACAACAAGCCAAGGGCTTATGCCTCATAAAATGATGATGATGATGATGATGATGATGATGATGATGATAACTAACGAAACAGGAACTTGACCTCCGTCTTAATACTATTAAGCTAAATTCCGAATTTGGTTCAAATGAATCATGGTTATATTTTCAAGGGCAATAACTGTCAAATAATGATGGAAAGTAACGAAACACGAATGTAATCTTTGGCTACATAGTATTAATTTAACTTCTGAATTTGGTTCAAATCCATTTAATCTAGCTCAAGTTATTGCCAGGAAATTGCAAAATTAACGAAGTTTGTATATTTAAAGGGTGAAAACTCTACCAAATATTGACGAAAAAATAATGAAACACGAACTTGACATCTGCCTCAGTAGTATTGTTATAATCGGAATTCCTTTCAAATCGGTTTAGTCTATCTAACAAAAGTTATTTGCTGGAAACGGAAAACTTTCTGAATTTCAGACCTTTCAGGGGCAAATAACTATGGGTAAGCATGACATAAATTGATGAAATCCGAACTTGGTCTCCGTATTCTTATTACTAAGTGGTATGCCAAAGCAAGTTGGTTCAAAGTGGTGCAGGCAAACACAGGTTATTGTCTGGAAACAGATAATTTCATACATTCAACGGCAAATAACTCAGGGTAATTTGACGTGAATTGGTGGAATTTGAGCTTGCCCTCTGTATCCATATTACTAAGAGGTCTGTTGAAGCTGATTCAAATTGGTGAAGGCAAACACAAGTTATTGTCCGGAAATCAATCAGTACGAATATACGAACGTATGTATGTATGAACGAATGTACTCATGATTGGGCGCATTCTTATATTCTACACAATGGAGCCCATAGGCTTCAACCTAGCAGGGTAAAGGTCACTCACTTCCCTGGGTCAACTCGCTCACAAAAATCGGACAGATTCAGTACGTCGTTATTACCCATTCTCATATTCTACTCAAATTCTGCTACGAGGGGATAAAAAGGTGACAGACACTCTGCAAACAATTATCATCCTAGTAGGCTGATGACAGTCGTGTCCAAACCACTGGAATCTCTATTAAGAGACCTTAAAATAGTAACTCATCTAGAAGCCAACAATCTGATAACTAAGGCCCAGCACAGATTTATTAGAAATTTGGTCAGATGTCTTGGATCATAATGGGATGATTGACACTAGATTTTGCTAAGGCATTTGATACTGTGCCCCATGAGCGGCTTCTACTTACACTTGAGATACAGCGTATTCAGCAAATTGTCATAAACTGGATAAGCGGATTCTTATGTAATAGAGAACTAGTGGTAGTAAACGGTACACACTCTAAAGAAACAAAAATTTTCATTGGAGTCCTCATGCTAATGTTTTGAGCCCACTTCTTTTCATTTGTTATGCAAGACCTGCATTACAACATAAACTCATCGTTCACATGTTTGCTGATGACCCACAAATGCATAGAGAAATACGCTGAATAACAGATGCATCAGAACTTGGCAAAACAATACATTGGTGTTGTACATGGCAAGTTAATTTAAATCCAGAAATGTGTCGTGTAATCAAATAGGATCAAATATCAAGGAGTATCCATATTATGCAAACAAAGACGTGTCTGCTCTGCAAGCAAGAACCTGAAACTGTGAGCCATTCTGTAATGGCATGCTGTGCACTGGAATATAGAAGAGACAGACAGATTGTCATCTGCACCTTAAACAATGCTCAATGAGGGTATCTTCCAACTTATCCTAGACCCCACCATGGGCATTGAACCAAGGTATCTTAGATAGGGATTTGAATGAGTAAAAGCCAATAATAGACGCCTACTATACTTCCTACATACACACAGATTTAAACTACTATCCAGTCTATGTGAAGGTGTTTAGGATCTGTCTAACAAGAGGCCCAAGGGGCCTGTATCGCTCACCTGGACCATAGGCATCTCAACTAGAATGGTCATTAACAATAAGTAAAACTCTAATGAGTTGAGCAGACTTGTAACAAGAAAACAGAGGCCATGTATCCTTATGTATCAACTTCTCTTGAACAAACTAATGGCCCTTAGTCATCAATATCATATATCCAAAATTTCGGACCAATCCGTTCAGTGGCTCTGGAGACGAAGTTGCTTTCATGAAAACCAGGCCATCCAAGATGGCCGCCCAACCATTTGGCAAATCAAGTTCCCTTGAACAAACTTGGTTCAGTTCGTACCATAAATATTTTATGACTTTTGAATCAATCACTCAATTTCGACGAAGATTTTTAAAGACATTTCTAAAAATTGACCAAATCCAAGATGGCCGCTGGACAAATTGGCTGATTGGCTTCGTTTGAACAAACTTGAATCTCTACACCCTACGGATGCTTCCTGCCAAATATAATTGAATTCGGCCCAGCAGTTCTCGAGAAGACATTTTAAATTTCTCATTGCTTTAGTATGGGAGCTTTTGGCAGGAAAATGATCCAAGATGGCCGCCAAACCGTTTATCCGACAGTTTTGAAAATTGCAAATTTGTGATCAGAATACCCAAAAACACATATAAAAAAAAATTTCAGCCTCAAAATCCATCAAATAAAAAAATCCAATATGGCCGCCAAACATGCTGTATTGGTCCACTGCGGTCATGTTTTTTGACGGATCAACTTCCCTTGAACAAACTTTAATGGGCCTTAGTCCCTAATCATATCTGCCAAATTTTGGCCCAATCCCTTCAGCGGTTCTGGAGTAGTTTTCGCTAAAACTAGGTCAACCAAAATGGCTGCCGAACCATTTGACCAATCAAGTTCCCTTGAACAAACTTGGTTCAGCTCTGGCCCTAGATCATATTTCATGGGGTTTGCTTCAATCCACCAAGCGGTTTTGGAGAAGATTTTTAAAGACATTTCGGCCAAAATCCAAGATGGCCGCCGGCCAAATTGGCCGATTGGCTTCGTTTGAACAAACTTGGATCCCTACGCCCTAAGGATACTTCCTGCCAAATATAATTGAAATCGGCCCAATGGTTCTTGAGAAGTCGTTTAAAGAAAAAAACTGACTGACGGATGGATGGACACCGGACACACGACGGACGGTCGCCATGGCATAAGCTCACTTGGCCATTCTGACCAGGTGAGCTAATAATCGCTGGCCATTATAAAATGACATACTGGTTTAGCTCTGAGCCTAAAGACAAAATCCCAGACACCTAGACCGCTGATTAGTGAAACATCTTCAGTTTGCATGCCAATATGTTTCTCCTATGGCTGTAGTCTAAGTTCTTGTGGGCAATGAAGTTTGTCATGTACGTACTCATGCTTTTCCAACTGGCTCTATAGATGGAATCCTTTTCTTGTGGCAGAGAGATTTAGGAGTGTTAGTTTGGAATACATTAAAATCAACTCTTCACAACTCGAATGGACCAAACATTTCTTTCTATTCAGAGTAGTGAAGGATTTGTAACAAGCCACCAGAAGATGTCGTTACTTCACCCACTGCCGAAACATTCAAAATAAGATTGCTGTGCCCTTAGGCAAGCGTTAGACCACCAAGTATCCAAGTAAGTATGTATATAGCCATCATTATCTAGGCAGTTGTTAACTGTGGTGTCCTGTTTCCGTTCCAATTATTGATGTTGAGGTATCTCTTTGTATCGACTGGGAGGGGTTCGATTCATTCGTTTTTCATATTATGTTCTTGCAGAAGAGAGAAAACAGACACACCAGAGAAGTTCATGAGAAAAAAATCGAACTGCTTTTGTAACTAATGCTATAAACAGCTTATCAGAAAAGAGTATGTCAAAGATCACCTGGTGAAGAAGCATGGATTCAAGTATGTGGTAGCCATAAGAATGATTGGTCATGCCACATTCCATAATGGTAAAATGATTTGTTTCCAAATTAACTCTTTCATTAGAAACGAGAAATATATATGGTCTAACAAAAGCTGGCTTAAAGGGCTAGAAAATCCCGAAAAGGTGCAGTCTAAATATAAAACATCAGAATATCAAGTCGAAATGTGTTTATTCCAGCAGTATATACCATTTCCAAAGAATACACCCGTCTTTTGAATCTTTTCCATATTCTCAGACACAAGGAGAGGCTTGGTGATGACGTAAAATGCTTTAACCATTTAAATCCCATACACCAGACAAATCATTTATAATTTAACCATTTAATGGTCTAGTGGGCCAAAAATGGCTGCTGCAGCGTCTTGAGAAATGTTCAATTGCAGACCGCGACAAGACTATTGTTGACAAATTACAAAGGGTGTTGATAGAACTGGTGGTAAATTTTCAAGACTATTCTTGTCCTTGTCCACAAATGGACATTCAGTAAACAACAAATTGCCAAAAAGATTTCACCAACATATCAGGTTCCGTTACGCTGTCTGTCGGCATCAAATCTCAGTTGAGCTAATATCTTGGCATGGCTTCAGCTTATTGGGACTAAACCAGGACACCTGCTTCCATATAGCAGAGATGGAGCACACATGATTCCTTATAACAGAGATGGAGCACAATGATATTGAGTTCATGAGGTCAAAGTTCAAGGTCAGTTTGAACGTGCTATAAAACTCTACTTTTTATGGTTAAGTTTTTCGCTTAGCTCAGCATATCATCTTGTATGTCGGCATGGCTTCATTGTGACTAAATTTGGACACATGCTTCCTAGGAATCAAAGACATGAAGCATAATGATATTGAGGTTAAAGGTCACAGTCATAGTAGCATTTGACTTGTATAAAATGCAAATTAACTGTACCACTTTGGCCAAATTATTGGAATTAAGCATAGTCATTCAATTATCTCAACCAGTTGGAGCAGGGCAGGTATTCAAACTTCCGAGATCAATATCATTGTGATCTTGATGCAAATCTAGACTTGCATTTGGAAATGCATAATGCCAAGGTTTTCACCAATATCCCGGCAGCGTAACATTGATATCTTGGTATTATCTTGAACAAACTTCACAAACAAATAGCGGAAAAAGTATATTCTTTACGATGTAAAATTATTGTATAGCCTTTGCTGCCTTAGGCAGCAACGGCTTCCAGTCAAATTAATTTCAAAATAATTGACAGTTTTCTTGTACGGATTCCATGAAAATAAGATACGGGGAAAGGTTTAAGAATAATTCTGTTGACTATTGTGAAACTAACTTGACTGGAAGCTTTTCTTTATAGACTTGCCTTACATGAGTGATATAGATGAATGATAGATTCCATAGTCTGACATACATGTACTTGGATTACCTGCTTATATACTTGGATTTCCTGGTTCTTATACTTGTCCTACATGAGTGATATACTTAGCCTACATGCTTGCTATCCTTGGCCAACATGGTTAATATATTTGGGATACATGGTTGAGATATTTAGATTGAATGCTTGATGCGGTTCATAATCTTGGATTATATGCTTGATGTGGTTCATAATCTTGGATTATATGCTTGATATAATTAGATCACATAGGTGGTATGGTCGATATTCTTGGATTGCATGAGTGGTTAACAATAGATAAAGCAACAGACGTCAATTAATTAAGTAAATCTTTGATTTATCTGTAAATCAAGTAGTACGATGCATTGAATATTTACAATGAGAATATTGATTCTGACAGTTAAAACAGATAAGTATATTTGCACAAAATTTCAATATATATATTTATATATAATTTATATTTCAATTATAGCACTTTTCTTTTCATTATTAATAGTATTATCTGTCTGAAGTTATACTAAAACAATTATGAACATCTAGCTACCTCACACAAGTTTGGGATGAATTTGTACAAAAACTGTACATGCGTAAGAATTTATGTAAATATCAACAGCATACTAGTGTTTATGCATATGTGTGTGTGTGAGTGTGTATGCATGGGCTGGTAATACTGTACATTGTGTGTGCACATGCGTGCGTGCATGCATTTGTGGGCTGGTGATACTGTACATTGTACGTAGAAATATGTAATTTCTAGACTCTCGCGATGATAAGACGATTTCTAACCACAATAGAACTCTAGTTTCAATATGAAATACATGCATTCATGATTTGCACTACTGAAGTGTCAACATTATTCAGTTATTTATTTCTTTTTTTAAGAGAACAGTATTAGCAATGACTGGATCCTCAAGTATATGACATCATAATCAAATACTCATCTATGCAGGCTGACATCACAATAAAAATGCGCAATGAATGACGTGAATAACGAATTGTGGGGCTTTGATTGATTTACTATTTAACCCTTTAATGACTAAATTTGTGGAAAAAATTAAATTATTTACTTATTGAATGTCCATTTGCAGGCCAAGAGAAGACTATTTTTGAAAATTTACCAGAAATGACTGGCTCGGTTATCGAGCCAGTCATTTCAGTGGTAAACTTTCAAATATAGTCCTCTCTTGGCCTGCAAATGGACATTCTCCATGAGCACTGCAGAGGCCGGTTTTGGCCGGCTTCATCCTTAAAGGGTTAATATTTAATAGGTTTACTATTTAATAAACATTCTGTTGAATATTTAGAAAATAATTTGACTGGGCACGGTTTCTACCATAAGCAGCAACAGAACCATGTCAAATTAGTTTCAGAATATTCAGCAGCTTACCTGTATAGTTACCTTGAAAATGAGATTGAGAATTCAGGGGTCATAGTATATAAATCGATCCCAACACGTGCAACACGTGGGTGGAGCTTAGCGAGAAATGGATGAGGCATAGCTACAAATTGGTCCCCTTATTTATTTGCATAGATGTGTCCTGAATATAGACGTAAAAAGCCTGAAAGTACTCTCACATGATCAGGTCCAAGTACTAATAAATCTCTCTCCAACATTATCTGGTCCCCAAATCTCACTTTTTATTTGTTCAGATAATCCGATTTTTCTAACAACCTGTTCACGTTCAATCTTAGATTTCTGTACTTAACAGCTTTGCATATGCTTGATGTCGGAAAAAGAATTTACGCATAATGGAAAACCAGCACCAACTTACTCTGGTGGACAGCTTTGTTACATATAATTTTTTCCAGACTTTGGGAGATATAAAGACCCCACCAATATTATGGTATGTATTCACTTGTCAATAAAAGATATTCACAAAAAATTGTGCTTTGCTATAGAATCCAATGGAATAGATTTATGTTTTCTCGGGAATGCTGACCAGCTTTCATATTCCTGAGTGGTATCCTGGTCTTGGTGAGAGCTGTTCATGTACCATGATCTAAGTCAATAAGTCAACATAACAGCCCACTACTTTAACTATAGTCATCTACCACTATCCATTGGAATTACATTTGCCTATAATTCTGCATCAACTGATAAACTTTAAATTTTCAAGTGCAAATAAGATAGCTTGGTTTCAATATGATGCAGAGACAAGCAAACAATAAACAACCACTAATATGGTTGCATTGTAACACTGAAGCTCGCCTAATTAATATAATACAATTAAATTTGACTTATATCAGGCTCTTACTTTTACAATTAAAATAAAAAAATTGTGCAGGATCGATATATACATTGCATTGAGCAATTCTGTAATGGTCTGATGGAATAAGACATAGTTAAATTAAATGGCCAATTGAAAGGTTGCATTGATAAACCGTGTAAAAAATTTAAGAGACTTACGGTGAAATAATGAAGGCTCTATGACGAAAATATGTGGATGGTATAGTGATATAAATGCAATGTAGTATTGGAATATGTGAAGCAATGTTAACTTACACATCAGTTGTGCTAACAGAACTAGGACAATAACAGGTATCAACAACAGCATTCTGAAAATGTCACTCAATATTCTAGCATTCTGAAAATTGTAATCAGTATTCTTTCACCAATTTGATACATAAAACTTTGCAGCCACATTAAAGTTATCCTGAAGTAATAGAACGAGGAAATATTTAGGAAATTTTATTTCCCAATAATCTTCGAATTCAACATTTTAGTTTGCTATTTGGAGGCAAATTGTTGCGCAATGCTTAATATAAAACCATTCGGATAATGCTAATGCTAGTCATTGTACTGTTGGCTTCCTAAGTGAGCAGGGCTGCCTCAATAGCACATGGTAAAAGTACATTTCTAATTGTGTGTTTTCTATGGTAGAGGTACTCGGCTAGATTTTCTCATAACAAATTGACTGAAAATTGTTTCTGGCTATAGCAGTAACAACTTTCCTTCAAACTGTTTGCGAAAGAATAAGCAAACAATACAAGTGTCACTAGCTAATGTTTTGATAATGATTTGACTCAAAATCATTGCTGCAACAACTTCCAACCAAAACGTTTTCAAAATAATCAGCAGGCGATTCAATGTAGGAACCCTTCCTGAAGATATTTTGAGCAGTTTGATTTGTAGGCATTGCTGACTATGGCTAGACTAGTCTTGTTACTTCAGGCTAACTTTAAGGATTGAAGTCAAATGCTAACCATTTAATTATTTCAGAAATTCCATTTAATTATTCCATGCGACTAGAATGGCTAGATATTTTTAGTACAACAGTACAGGTAAATGAAGCTTTATAGAATATATAATTTTCCTCAAACACTGTCTTATGCAATGTACTAAATTGCACGTTATCTCATATCCATAGTTAGCACAAAGAGAAATTAGTGATTAATAGACAGAGCTTTTAGTTCCAAACAACATGACAGAAAACAATGATACTATTCAACATCAACTTCATCATTTATATCTAACATCTAACAAGAACAAATTTATATTAATTCCGAGTCTGTATGCAAAATAAGAGATCTGATAATACAATTTATTGCTTAATAAAATAAGAAATCCATGGCCAGATTTATTACAGCGGAGGCCCATGGCCGGTAATTTGAGGGAGAGCCTGGGAGGTGTCTCCTTGGGCCCTACCCGAAGACAGTTGAAAATTAGATGCTCTGAAGGCCATTTAATGGCTTGCCAGGTTTCTAATTTTTAATGTTTTCCGTGGAAGTTACACCAAAACACACACCCCACCCCATATATAAAGACCCCATATATGTATATTGGAGGACACGCTGCCATTTGATGTATTCCGAGTGATAAATAACATGTTTATTTTGAAAACATAGTGAGACACTTGGAACGTCATCTACCTACTCACCTGTACACGATGTCAAAAATAATATGTAGGTGAAACAAACGGGAGATCTCCATGTGAATGAAGGTACATTTACGGGATATTAAAAAAGAGATAGGCCAGTAACACATCACTTTAATTTGCCGATACATTCAGGAGCGGAGGTGCCGGACTGCACATACAGTATCCAAACGGACAACATGAGTCAGCTGCAATACCGACAGGCAAACACTGCACAAACTACAGAGCTGAAGTCGAAGCACTGGTCCATGCAACTAATACCATCAGCAGAACAGCAGACCCTATTGCACAGATTGTCTTTTTATCTGATGCCCGCTCCGTCCTTGAGGCTATCACCAAAGGTAAGCTGCCACAACTTGAAGAAGCACTACAAACCATCAAATGCTTTCGGATAGCATTGCAGAGGATCCCCTCACACTGTGGAGTCCAAGGAAATGAGGAAGCAGACAAGATGGCAAAGGTGGGTGCAGAAGAGAATCAGACAGAAAACATGGTTACACATACAGAGATGAAAACTATCATCAAGTCACTCTATAGAACACCTCAATCAGAAGATGTCTACCATCATCTCTCGAGGCCAGAGCAAGTGAGCATTTTTCGTCTCAGAACTGGACATAACAGACTAAACCAACACATGTATAGGCGGTTCCACCTTACGACATCGCCCGCTTGTCCTTGTGGAGAAGCAGAACAGACCACAGAGCACATACTTCAATGTTGCAGTATGTATCAGCTGCTGAGAGAAGAGATCTGGCCTCTTTTCTTGAAAAGCTGTATGGGCCTGTGGAAGAACTGCAGAAAACCACAGATTTCATCTTGAGAACGGCTCTCCAAGTGTGATACCAGCGATCGAAAAGAAGAAGAAGACATTCAGGACAAAACATGTCCTAAGAAATCATACTAGTTCTATCTCATGACCCAGTGGATTCAGAGAAAATACATATACGTAAGGAACAAAAGTATTGGATACACCCCTATGGGTCAATCACGCAGGTGGGTGATTCCTTTAATTAGTTTTAATTAACATCATTATTTTGCTTCGACTGTAAGCAATGATTTTCAATAATGTTTGGACAGAAAATTAACAATCATCACAATAATTCTCACTAATCACTCCTCTATGCGTTAAAATTTTGTTTCCACCACACAACTCTTCTTGGTGGAGACCCCATAGAAATTTCCAAATTTGATTTAGTTGGAGGCCCCTTGGCAACTGCCCGGTCTGCCATGTCCTAAATCTGGCCCTGAATGAATCTATATCTTGATTTAAGCAATGATTCCAATCACTCCATAATGATAACAGCTTTACTGTAAAATATTTACCCTCTTCAAATCTTCTTAAACCGTAGCACTCTGATGTCAATATTCTATATTTTACTGTGTCAATTGCAAAGAAACTGGTGTATGTTTTTCAATAATTTTGGTGGACGATGATGCTGTCTACAACAGCACCATCTTCCACCAAATTTGATGAAAAATGAACACCAGTGCATCTTTTAATTTAATTTGAAAAACACAATGCTACACACTGCTCATTACACGTCATTTGAATCATGATGTCGAATCAACCTCTGCCGTACATCGCTAGCCACTTTAAACATATAACCACATATTTGACTCCGGTGACAAGTCTCAATTGATACTCAAATAACGCGATCATTAATTTAAAGTTCCACGACACGTAGAAGCACCACACAAACATGGAATCTTCTCATCTTCAATAGGGAACTTATAATCATAGGTGATCTCTTCATTCACATCAATGTCACGCTTGGAGTAGATGACAATCTTCTTCAGTGATTCCACAGTGATGATTTTAGCGTAGCAATTAGGCTGAGGAAAGAGCAAAAATAATGAAAGAAAATCCATTTCTATTCCGAGCAACGCATGTGTCTGCATAATAAATAAAAAGGAATTCCATGAAATTAACCCTTTCATCCATGAATTCCATGTATCTCATTTTCATGGAAATCATACAGGAAAACTGTCAAATATTTTGAAATTAATTTGACTAGAAGCCCAAATTCATTTCAAAATGTTCAACAGAATATCTTATATCGTAAAGAATTTACTTTTTTAGGAATTTATCGGTGAAAGGATTTCCTGTCGTCCTCAATGTCGGTAAATATCAGAGGTCAGTGACCTTGAACGTTAACAGTGTGCCCCCAATGTCATCATGGAAATTCCTAACAGCATAACTATTCATGTATCAAAGTTTAGTTCCAATTGTCTCAACCAGTCCTGAAATATATGCCGAGAAGGGTTGCTTAACATAAAGGTTTGTATGTATTATATTTTATTAATTAAAATAAATTTGACAAATTTTAGCAACCTCGATTAATATTAAAATTCTGTTAAATTCATCGATTTGGAAACCACATAAAGATCTCTGTATGATGTCATCGCGTGAATCGTCAACTACATGTGTTCAGATTACACATAATTCCAGTAGTAACTAGAAGACTATTTTTTTTATTTACTACTGGAATCACTGGCTCAATAATCGAGTCATTTCATTCATAAACTTTCTAAAATTGTCTTGTCTTGGCCTGCAAATGGATATATTGTATGAGAAAATGCCATTTTCTTGAACAAATTTGATGGTTAACCCTTACCACCCTGATGTCAATATTTTATCTTTTAAAGTGTCGATAGCAAAGAAACTGGTGTACATTTTTCAACAGTTTTGGTGGACGATGTTGCTGTCTACGACAGCACCATCCTCCGCCAAATTTATTGAAAAATGAACACCAGTTCATCTTTTAATTTAATTTGAAAATTCAAGACTTTGACATCAGAGTGGTAAGGGTTATATGGTTAATCATGATGGGTTAAAGCAGCACAATCTCTTGCCTTTCAAAGGTAGGTGGTATCATTAGCATGTTTGGCTGTTGTACTTGCTTGGTATCAACAGCCATCACACAAATAACATGCAAAATATACCAGTCTTTCACGCATGAACAAAGTAAATAATATTGGCATAAGGTATTCCATCTTCACATTTTATTGACAGAGTTTAACAAAGACCATAAACGTCCAATGGTGACTCATATGCATCATGATCCTACTATCTTTAGCGACCATTTGTTGGTGACTCAAAGCGTGGCCACATAAAACAGGCATGTACTAGCCATGATCATAGCAACAGCATTCACCAGACATAGCAAAGCCGCATTCTCAGGTGTGTCAGGATGTTGTGCATGAGCAATCACCAGACATAACAAAGCAGCATTCTCAGGTGTGTCAGGATGTTGTGCATGAGCAATCACCAGGCATAGCAAAGCAGCATTCTCAGGTGTGTCAGGATGTTGTGCCTGAGCAATCACCAGGCATAGCAAAGCAGCATTCTCAGGTGTGTCAGGATGTTGTGCATGAGCAATCACCAGACATAGCAAAGCAGCATTCTCAGGTGTGTCAGGATGTTGTGCATGAGCAATCACCAGACATAGCAAAGCAGCATTCTCAGGTGTGTCAGGATGTTGTGCATGAGCAATCACCAGACAAAACAAAGCAGCATTCTCAGGTGTGTCAGGATGTTGTGCACGAGCAATCACCAGACAAAGCAATGCAGCATTCTCAGGTGTCAGGATGTTGCGCATGAGCAATAACCAGACATAGCAAAGCAGCATTCTCAGGTGTGTCAGGATGTTGTGCATGAGCAATAACCAGACATAGCAAAGCAGCATTCTCAGGTGTCAGGATGTTGTGCATGAGCAATCACCAGACATAGCAAAGCATCATTCTCAGGTGTGTCAGGACGTTGTGCATGAGCAATCACCAGACAAAACAAAGCAGCATTCTCAGGTGTGTCAGGATGTTGTGCATGAGCAATCACCAGACATAGCAAAGCAGCATTCTCAGGTGTGTCAGGATGTTGTGCATGAGCAATCACCAGGCATAGCAAAGCAGCATTCTCCGGTGTGTCCGGATGTTGTGCACGAGCAATCACCAGACAAAACAAAGCAGCATTCTCAGGTGTGTCAGGATGTTGTGCACGAGCAATCACCAGACAAAGCAAAGCAGCATTCTCAGGTGTGTCAGGATGTTGCGCATGAGCAATAACCAGACATAGCAAAGCAGCATTCTCAGGTGTGTCAGGATGTTGTGCATGAGCAATCACCAGACATAGCAAAGCAGCATTCTCGTGTATGGCAGGATGTTGTGTACGAGCAATCACCAGACAAAGCCGCATTCTCAGGTGTGTCAGGATGTTGTGAATGAGCAATCACCAGACAAAGCAAAGCAGCATTCTCTGGTGTCTTAGGATGTTATGCATGAGCAATCACCAGACATTTTAAAATAAACCTTTTCTTGAAGTCTTACAACCCAGACTCCAGCTCGTTTTAAATCATGCACATTATAAATCACACAAATATAAAAGCTAATCAAAAGTGTCTTCATTTGTCATGGACATTTACCATTATGAACCAGAAAGACCAAATTCGAAAACGCACTTAAAATTTAATAAATATTCTGTTGAATATTCTAAAACTAATTTGATTAGAAGCTGCTGCTGTCTACAGCCATGTTCCAGTAAAATTAGTTACAAAATATTCAAAAGCTTATCTGTATAGTTACCTTGAAGTTGGGATTCTGGGAATTTAAGACAGGTTGTCATCGTCAAGAACCATCACACTTTAGCTTAGAAAAGCCATGTGGATCTGTCTGTAGTATGAATACTTACATTGCAGCTATGATTGACGAAGCGGGACAAGTTACCCCATTTTGTTGCATCAATAATCATCTCACTGTCAACACGAAACAGATAACTACTTCCGATTCCAGTCGCTTCATAATGCTTTTCTCGCTCATCAGCAACTGATTGACGCACCATCTGACCAACATATTCAATAACCATCTCTTCAGCGGTGATTGGTTCCAATGCAAACAGACCCCAGTCATGAATGGAGCTCCGTGCAAATCGCAGCTGTTTCTTTCGGAACTGTTATGAAAGATTTAACAAGAGTTTTAGTGAAACTCAACATACGCTTGCAGGCATACTTGTTTGAGGAATGTTAAATGTGAACAGTTTGTCTTTGATAATTCTCTGAGAGGGTGGTGGGAGGGGGGGGGGGGAGACTTCAATTAGGTACACATTTGGAAGTCTTCACAGCTGCATTGATCATTACAATTACAAGAAAATTTTTTTATGAATTTTAATCTTTCAAGGGAGATAACTGGCGAACATTGGCGGATTTTGCCAAAGCAAAATTATGACACTTCGTCTATCCCTAAAACATCTGCTGAAAAAGAAATTGTGAGCATAGGTTCAAAACTCTTCGAGATATGGTCGGACAAGAAAATTTTGACAAATTTTAGCTTTTCAGGGGAGATAACTCGGGCAAATATGGGCGGATTTTGCCGAAACGAAATCATTGCACTTCGTCTATCCGTAACACATTTGCTGAAAATTTTTTTTAGTGTAGGTTCCAAACTCTGAGATCTGGTCCGGACAAGAAATCAGACGGACGGACGGCAAGACGCATGGCGAGTGCCATCACATAATACGACCCCGCTTATGCGGCCGTATAAATAATAATTATAAATTAGACACGAAGAGCATTGATAATTAATGCAAATGTGATAGATCATGAACAGATAATTAATTATATACTGTATCTGCCACAAAGGTACATCTGACTGTTGGAGACGATAGGTACTCCACCAAAGACAATGTGCTCCACCAATAGAGCACTGGATGATTGACCACTGACCAGGGCATTAAAGCAATACATAATCAGAGTCAGGTTACGTTAGCACACTGTAGTAAACTGCGTTAGGCTTGCACGATTAAATCGAAAATCGCAATTATTTTTTAAATATTGAATTTAAATAATTAACAAGTTTTAGTGAACTCAACATATGCCTGCAGGCATACTTATTTGAGGAATGCTGAATGTGAACAGTTTGTCTTTGGTAAATGACACTTTGTCTATCCCTAAAACATCTGCTGAACAAAAAATTGTGAGTGTAGATTCAAAACTCTTCGAGATTTGGACTGCACAAGAAAATTTTGACAGCTTTTTGCTTTTCAGGAGAGATAACTCGGGTAAATATGGCCGGATTTTGCCGAAATGAAACACATCTGCTGAAAAAAAAATTGTGAGTAGGTTTAAAACTTTTCGAGATCTGCCCCGGACAAGAAATCAAACGGATGGACGGATACACTCACGGACGGATGGCGAGCGCCATTACATAATACGATCCCGCTTATGCGGCCGTATAAAAATTAAACAAAAGGCTCAAGGGCCTGTGGCACTCACCTAGACCATTGGCATTTAAACCATTATAATTTAAATAGACATGATGGATGATTTTCGGAAAATCCAAGA
Source organism: Chaetoderma sp. LZ-2023a (assembly GCA_034401795.1). Taxonomy (NCBI): domain Eukaryota; kingdom Metazoa; phylum Mollusca; class Caudofoveata; order Chaetodermatida; family Chaetodermatidae; genus Chaetoderma; species Chaetoderma sp. LZ-2023a. The sequence goes on from CM067370.1 coordinate 146,017,016, forward strand.
TGGCCACTAAAAAAATTGATTATCGTTTAATATGTTGAAGCCTACCGTCATAGGATCGTTCCAGCCAAGTTTTGTTGAAATCGGGCTATTGATTGAAGGAATACCGTTTTTAAATGGTTCCTGAAAACTTTCAGAAAATCAGAGCTTGCTGCCAAAGCATTGACCTATCAGAATTTCTAGAGGCTATGACAATAGGATTCTTCCAGCCAAATTTGGTTGAAATCGCCAAAGTGATTAATGAGGAGTAGCATTTTATACAAATTCCCGAAAATCCAAGATGGCCACCATCAAAATAAGGGCCATCAAAATTTGGTATTCAAGTTCTGAAGCGTACCCAGCCTAGTTCTTCCGGCTTAGTTCGGCTGAAATCGGCCAAGCGGTTAATGAGTAGCCTTTTAACTGATTTCCCAAAATGCTCAGAAAATCAAAGGCCGCTGGAAAAAATGACCAATCAAAATTCTGTATGCAACTTCTGAAGCCTACTGCCCTAGGCTCGTTCCAGCCAGTCTGGTTGAAATAGCTGAAGCAGTTAATGAATAGACGATTTTCAGCCATTTTTGGAAAATTTTAAATGGCCACTGAACAAACTGACCAATCAAAATTCTGTATACAAGCTCTGAAGCATACCACTTTAGAATCCTTCCAGACGAGTTTCCTTGAACTGGTTAAAAGTAACCTTTTAACTGATTTGACAAAATTTTCAGAAAATCCAAGATGACTGCCGGAAAAATTGACCAATTAAAATTCTGTATACAAGTTCTGAAACCTACCAGCCTAGTATCCTTCCAGCCAAGTCTGGTTGAAATTGCTCAAGCAGTTAATGAGGAGTAGCGTTTTAAACAATTTCTCAGCATTTTTCGGAAAATTCAAGGTGGCCGCCGGAAAAACGAACCAATCAAAATTCTGTATAAAAGTTCTGAAACATACTACGCTAGCGTTCATCCATTCAAGTTTGATGGAAATCTGACAACTGGTTATCAAGGAGTAGGCTTTTAAGTGATTTCCAGAAATTTTTAGAAAATCCAAGATGGCTCCCTGAAAGATTGACCAATCAAAATTCTGCATACAAGTTCTGAAACATACCAGCGTACTATCATCCCAGCTAAGTCCGGTTTAAATTGCCCAAGCAGTTAATGAGTAGCGTTTTAAACAATTTCCCGCCATTTTTTCTGCAAAATTCAAGATGGCCACCATTCTGGCCAGGTGAGCTAATAATCGTGAATAATTTCTATTGCACAAACTACTTCAAAACATACCTTTTAATTGCTCTTTAATGTGATCGGTTACGAAAATTTACATTTTGTTCAATGAATGTATGTCCATTTACAAGCCAAGAGAAAACTATTTTTTTTAATGTACCACTAGAATGACTGGCTCGAGCATCGAACCAGGCAGCTCGAGCATCTTAAATAATCGAATGTAATCATTCAAAGCAATAATCGCACATGTGTATACTGCGTGCCTGAGAGGCTGAGTGTGTGCATGCTGGAGCGCATTGTTGCATACGTGTGCATGATATCTAGCTTTTCTTACTGCTACAATAATACATGGCCATAGACTTAGTCATATGCCACCTACTAACTGATAGCATAAACAAATGAATGTGTCTGATAAAATACACAATCCAAGATTGACTGTAAATATTATTTTCATATTTGTCTAAGGAAAATGATAATATCCTATTAGATTACTAAGTACGTTTACCTTCCTTTATTCGAGCTGCCATTGTGTAACTAGCATTGTTTAGAATTGCTTTGACCACTGCTATGGAGTGCCCTGACCTTAGCTAAGAAGGGATACATGAGATATGCATGCTAATGTTAGTATTATTAGTCCGTACCCTGAGTTGGTTAAACTTCAGAAGATCAGATTCCAAATCTGCAAATGTGGCCATTAATCTCCTGTTTGTGTGACGAGCCTCACGTGATGTCACTACCAGTTTCTTGCTCCGTAATTCTTGCTGTGGACAGAAAGCGATGAAAAATGATATTAGCTAAAAAATGGCAATCTCATTTTTTTTACAAGTGATGTGATTAACAGGAGGCCTTAGGGGCCTTGATGCTCAGCTGCCTACGACTTAACGATATTGGCTAATAGACTTAACCCCAAAAGTGATTTCAACAATCTGTGTAATAGCTGAAAATAATGCATGATACACTGGCTGAATGATTCACTATTGATTCTAATATGAACACAAGGGAGGTAAAATTCAAGATATAGCTAGAATGATGTTGAGAGTTACCTCCCTGGAGACATTATACTGGGGTTTGGGATCGAATCCGCTTCATTTCCGCAACTCAAAATTAGATGGCAAAATGAACATTTTGGATTCAATCTGTCCTTTCAATACGCTGAACAGAGATGATTAAAGGAATAAAGCCAGAAGCTGACATGGTAGAAGATGGTGTAATTTCGAAATGTTGCTGAAAATTATTGCTGCCTTTAAAGCGATGCTAATCTCATCTTAAATGTTGCATTGCACCGATAAAATATGGTTTATAGATTCCATATCATTCATATCCTGTCACATTCCCTGATCTGTATCGCAATTATCTGTTTTGTAATATAGAGTAAACGTTGAACAGTGATCGACACCATTATGTTTCCTCAAGCTAATGTGTGTGATGTCATGCAAGCTCCAATTCATCACATTCTTTATTAGGTAATGCTCATCCCATTGAATATTTTGAAACTAATTTGACTGGAAGTTGTTGCCCTCTATGGCAGCAACAACTTCCAATCAAATTGGTTTCAAAACATTCAACGGCTTACCTGTAGGATTGATTTTATACCACATTGCCAAACCATAGCCGGCACCTCTATGACTGAGCGTATATACCGAGGCAGACACACTAGGGTTTTTCTGATTGGTTGAAAAGTAAATCATGACAGCCATCATAGGGTGTAGAAATGTACCAACATTTAACTACTAAATCCTGAATATCTTTCCTTAGCAGCATGATAAAAAGCTCAAAATTACCTGGATAGTTTTTGACCGGCTTGTTAGATCACCTGAATAGCTATCAAGAGATGGGATTAGTTATCCTTTAACAAGATATGCTCGTAATTATGCAGAAGAAGAGCTATTTGGATAATCACCACATGTGTCAAGTAAAGGGCTAATAGATAGTCACTAGGGTTAAGTTTGACTTGCAAACCGTAGGTAACCATAGTTAGCTCAATTCCAGTGAAACTTGAAATAGTTAACTAGCTAGTTAACTATAGTCGATCAGTCACTCGAACTCGGTCGCAAACGGGTAGTAGGAAATTTGTGCAAAATTCTAAATGGCGGACACAGCTTGCTTCCCACGAATAAATGCAAGTATTAAAGCGTAAATATTTCACTAACTAACTTGATGGAATTATACTTTCTTATTGTATGTCAATGTTCCCAAGGACCATGTCCTTCCCACTTAATCTCATTTTGACATAAGACAAAAATAACCCATTTTCGTAGGTCATCAAAACATATGATGGAAAGGGTTATTCAAGACTGGTACATGTACCTGCCTCCAAATTATCTGTAATAGTAATTCAATAGGGAATACCAACTAACTATAGTTAACTTCAAGAAGCTTGATTGGGCTATTTTGTCCTGATGCCAATTTGTGTGCAAGTTTGAGTCTGGATGCCAAAACACAGTTTGGGCCTTCATTTTATACTTGATGCAGCTATACAGAAGGGTGTGACCGGATTTGATTTTGTAGCCAGGATAGACAATTTGTAGCCAGATTTTAGCTTGGGTAGCCAGATTTTCAAGTTATGTACCCGGGATTGGGTGATCCTGTAGCCGGATCAGCTTGGCGTGCAGCCGGTTAGATCAGCTAGTGTAGCCAGGACTATAGTTAACCACCCAGCATTAGCTTGGGTATAGCAAATGTGCAAGTCCATTAGAGAAATTAACTGACTAATTTTATCCAGTCAAAATTGACATAGGTCTAACTAAAGTCCTGCTGGATCACACAGCTTATCCAGGTTAGTTTCAAATACTGAGTTGCCAAAGTGAACACATCATAGAATTCAGTGCATAGTGATTAGCAGCAGAATTTAGACCTGTTTATGTGAACAATCTGCGAAAGATGGATGGATACGATCTGTCACTCAAGTATATGACATCATACTCAATATGTCACAGGTAGGCTGATGTTGCAATCAACATGCATGATAAATGATGTTTCTAGTTCTGTCATGAACATTTAAAAGACGGTCAAGTTGAGGAATTGTATTTTTCATGGACTTATTATTTAATAAACATTCTGTTGAATATTCAATAGCTTACATGTATTTAAAAAAGGAATAATGAGAATTCAGGGTTCAACATATATAAATTGATCTCCATAACCGCAATACATGGGAAGCATGAACTAGAAATGGGAAGGTAAGTAGCTAGAGAGGGATGCATTCATAGTTCTCTTTACTTACCTCTTTTCGCATGTCTTCTGCCACTTTTTGACTGATCTGCATATTGTAAGCATTACGCAGATAATTCGCCTTTTCTGACATACTAATCACACAATAACCCTCGGACCTCGATGAACCTGATAAAATTAAATATAACAGCAGAATGTATAACAGTTTAAAATTCATTAGCACTGCAAATATCAAGGCATTAATAAATTCACCCGTACCCAAATCATCCATGGTGACAATGAATCTTCCCGAGTTTGATCTTTTAATGGTAAATAGATGATTATCTAATTCTAAACCAGCTTTGATGATCAGCTGCTCCAAGCAAATGTCAAAAATAAGAAAATGAGAACACAATCATTTAAAATTCAGGTATTACTGCGTTTCACTGACTGGCTATCTGCATCGACTTCCACCTTTGCCGAAATGAGGCATGTAACCCTGTAACCCTTGAAATATTAGTGACTCAATGGACCTTTCAAGTTTATCCATCCATCATATGATGTCATAATCAACTACTGAGGTGTAGGATGACATCATAATCAATGAGGTCATGATGTAGAACGCTTAACTGAAAACGGACTAACCATTGTTGTATGAATTGTATGTCTAATATTTAATAAACATTCTGTTGAATATTTTGAAACTAATTTGACTGGGCATGGTTTCAAAATATTCAACAGATTAGCTGTATAGTTTTCTAGAAACTGATAGTCAGGGAGTTCAGTGATTGATCGATCCCAACATGGGCTAAGCATTGGTGGAGCTTAGCTAGAGATGGGCGGGCCATAGCTAAAACTGGAAATGTCCATTTTAAGACAGCTGTACAAGAAAACTGTAGAATATTTTAATAGTAATTTGAGAGGAACCTGCCATAGTACATTGGCAGCAACAGCTCTAGTTACCGGTACCATCAAGATATTCAACATAATATTCCTTACATCACACAGAAGTTGATATTACTGCTCTGTGAGGGTTAAAAGGGCATTTGATCCATATCTTGTTCAGATATATTATTTTTTAGTGCCCCTTGCGTTCTTATTTGGACTACAGTTGAAGGTCATAAATCTGGGTGAAGCTGGCCCTTTAGTCAGATTGTCTTTGTCCAAGTACAGCGCGTCTGTGAGGATGACATTGTTGTTGACAAGTGGCTGTGCGTTTGTTGATTAAGTCATGAGCAACCTTGTAAGATGTGTGGAACTGTTTCTTGACTGGTGCCACAGGGGCACATCCTTGTTACACCGATCTTCAGATTACTGAACTTGTGAGCACGCATCCCGCAATTTCCTGTGCGGAGGCAGAGCACAATCCTGCAGTGTCCTGTGCAGACGCAGAGCACGCATCCCACAGTGTCCTGTGCGGAGGCAGAGCACACATCCCGCAGTGTCCTGTGCGGAGGCAGAGCACGCATCCCGCAGTGTCCTGTGTGGATGCAGAAGATTAATGTTTTCCTCAAGACAGCTGATGATGATGTTTGTTCATGGTCTGATGCTTACCTTCGACTTTTTCCGTAGTGCATGACTGATCACCTGCTTTCCCTCTTTTGAGTGTGCATCGATCATGATATTGTTCTTTTTCTTTGTCCTTTCTTTGGCTAGACAGTCAGTTATTCCATTACCTTATATATTACAATGAGAGAGAATCCATTGGCGGGTAATAATGCTTGTATTGTGTGACAATTCACCTATCCATTTATTATCCGATGTCATAATCAGCTAAGCAGCGTGTAGGATTACATCATAATCATTACTCAAATTAGTTCCAAAATATTCAATAGCTTACCTGCATAGTCTTCTGGAAATTGATAGTCAGGGAATTCAAAGATCGATCGATCTCAACACGAGCGAGGTGCGGGTGGAGCTTAGTTAGAGATGGGCGGGGCATAGCTAAAAATGGAAAGGTCCATTGCCACAAACTGTTTGTCAGGACAATTAATTCAGAGCTTTCTAATACAGAGTACATCAATGAGGAATGCCTCCACACGGTGATCTTTGGTCTGTCATGTCTGTTGCTAATACTTCAATGGCCCTTAAGTGATTTGCTTGTGCTTAATTATAGTTGGAGCATATGTGGTCTGTTGGAATGACCATTCTTAATTCACTGCTGCTTGATGAAAACACTACTGCCACCATTTGAACGTGCCTCAGATCAGTTAGATGCAGATCCATCAGTGAAGAGATGTATCCATTGCTGTTGTCGATATTCCACCAAATACTGACAGAAATTGACCTTTGCATTAATGGGGTTAGTACCTATTTTGAATCCGCTTCCAATCAGTTTAGTCCTAATATGGTGAATCAATCCCAAGATATAAGACGATATGTTTAAGCAAAACCAAAAACTGACTGTGAAAAATAGTTTTATACCGAGATCAAACCTTGACATTTGCCATTACGACCTCAATAGCACTGTGCTACATCTCCTTGATATAGGGAGGCATGTGTCCATGTTTAGTCCCAATAGGGTGAACCAATCCTGAGATAAGATATGTTGAGCTAAACCAAAAACTTAATTGTAAAAATAGTTTAATATCAAGATCAGCTACCTTGAACTTAGACCTCATGACCTCAATACCATTGTGCTCCATCACCTTGATATAATGAAGCATGCATCCAAGATTAGTTCCAGGAGGGTGAACCAGTGAATCCATGTCGAGATATTAGACAATATGTTGTGCTAAACCATAAGCTTAAACGAGATTGGACGCAGACAAACAGACAGACACATGGAGCAATGGAACCAATCGATGTCGGTGAAAATCCAAATTTTTGCCAATAATAATTATACATGTAATAACTTGGTCATATGAACACTGAAGTCACTCAACCTGGAATGTGAACCACTATAAACAAAATCTTATGGATCTTGCAGCAAATCAACAGATTCCAGGTTTCCTGAATGAGGGATGAAGACCTTGTTCATAACAAGAAGGTGTGTGCGGCATGCATAAGCTTGGAGCAATATGATTAACCCAATAGGAGATATGAACTGGCAAGTTAAGGCAAATGAAAATTGGTTGCTGATGTCGTCGGACGACAGAAGGTATCACTATAGCTTGTTTTAGTTCATAAAGTTGAACTATAAAAGGATACATTAATTTACCAAAAAATAGTCAGCCCAGTAGACAGGCTGTACTGAAATGAAAGTATAAGATAGTCATTCACTTGAAAGAATAAATGAACGAAAAACATGGCTGAGAATCAAACCACAAGATAGTCCCAAACCGACTTACAAAAATGTAGTGAAAACTAGATTCACACAAAGTGAAGAGTGAATGAGCCAATCAGATGGCAGGCCATATATTAATATACATGTGAAAGCTTAGCACAGTTAGATGAATAATAAGTTTGAGTATATAGTCATAAAAGCACACCATAACTGACAACATTTGATTCGGGCGCTTCTATGCGACGCTCGATCTATGCACAAATAGAAGTATTAGCACTACTCCTCGTAAGTCAGCTGAGCTAAAAATTGTGACAAGTCAGTTGGTTATTTTCATGCCTTTTTGTATGATAATCATTGGCTTTAGGAATATCTGATTGCAGGTCCGATATTAATCCCGTAAAATTCAAGAAAATCAAAACTTTTGTTTAACCCTTTAACCCTCGAATTTGTTAAGAAAATTTCAATTTTCTCATAGAAAATGTCCATTTGCAGAACAAGAGAAGACTATTTTTGAAAATTCACCGCTGGAATGATGGCTCGGTTATCGAGCCAGTCATTCCTAAGTTAAATTTTCAAAAATAGTCTTCTCTTGGTCTGAAATGGACATTTCTCAAGACCACTGCAGAAGTCAGTTTTGCTTGATATGAGTGTTAAAGGGTTAATGATTGGCAAGATTATTTTTCTCAAATCTACCACCGGAATGGCTGGCTCGACTGTAGTGGTAAATATTCAAACATAGTCTCTTGGCCTGCATTAAAGAACACTCCTCAAGAACACTGCAGATGCCATTTCTAACTGGCATGGTCATATAAGTGTTAATATTAATGGCTTAAATGGAAACCACCATCTACATATACCTTAATTTATGTAGGCATGTATCGTGTTGTGCATTAACTAACCCCCTTCATATATAGATTATAGACATGTACACACCTGTGCTGTGAATCTTTGGCATCCATTCATCCATTTTCTTCTTCTTTCTTGGTGGTGGTAAAGGGTCAGGGATTCTGGTCATGGGATGGTTTACCCACAATATATCATTTAACCAATAGAAATTAGGATCATCTGATTGGATTAGTTCGTCGTAGGCTTGTTTCATGAGTTGTGTGTCTTCATCATCAATACCACCATGATAAATGTCAAAAAATACCTGACGCTCCTCTTGAAACAGTCGCTGTTTGTATTTCAGAACTGGTTTTATTGGAGTTAACAATCCAGCCAACTCTCGACTAATTTTATCATCTGTCCGATTAATTAGTTTATCAGTAATATCAACTAATGCTTCTTTGGATTTGCGCTTGTTTTTTCTCTTGGCTTTCGGAGGAGTAATGTCTTTGGAAACGTCCTCCGCAACCTCTGCTACAGAAGAAAGTGACTTTTGAACGTTTTCACTTCCACTGCTTTCCTCCTTCTTAAATGTAATACTGCTAACGGTCTCACTGATAACACTGGGCTTGAGGTTGATACCAAAAGCATATTCATCCTGAATGACTGGAGCACCATCACTGGACAACTGTTTATCACTATTAAAATCATCCAGTTCTGCTTTCTTTGTTGGGAAGATACAATAGCTATGTTCCATCCATACTTCTAATGATGTCTGATCACTACTAACATCCTCCTCATCCGCTGAATCAGTCTCCTCACCACTCCTCATTTTCTCCTGCTGCGACCAGGATTGTGGCTTGATGAAGTAATTATGCTCGGCCATCGCAGGTGTCATGTACGGAGCCTCATTCCTCGATATACTAGTTACATTTGATCTTATATCTGAGCTGCTACTAAGTACATATGGCTCTGTCCTCACCTTAGACTTTAAACTCTCAGATAACAGGCTACTCTTATCACTAAAATTAATAACCGCGCCTTGGTCACCAGCCGATGAACTAGAGTCCGTATGTTCCTTAAGCAACACAGATGTCTCATCTACAACATTAATGCTGATGCTGCTATCAGTCACCTGAATATTAGTCCTACTATTCAACTCAATATCCGTTTCCATTTTAACTTCAGCTATTAAACTACTCTTTTCTAAATCTTCAGAATCAGATTCTACAGATTCATCTAACTCTTGAGCTAACTTTACTAACATTGGGTCACTTTTCCTTCTTCTACCCGGTGGTCTCTTAGCTTGACTATCACATATCGCGGAGACACTATCATCATGGTTCTGTTCATTTGTCATTTCAATATCAGTTTTATCCAGAACAGACACATCACTTATATCTTCACTCTTGTCTTTCGATATATCACTCACATCTTTACTTGTATCACTTCTATCACTATCAACCTCGACAGGAGGCAGAAAATGATCCTTTGCCTGCTCAGTGACGTGTTCCGGCTTTCTCTTGTCAGCGTCCAGCTTCTCTTCAGAGTTTGTGCTTTTTATCTCAGATTTCATTGTCAGTTTAACATCAGATTCTTTCTCAGCTGAGCCGTCATGATCTGCCTTAGAGGCTTCACCCTCTTCCTCCATTATTGGAGACAAGGATGGGCGACTCGGAGATAAACTTACCGACTCATCAATCTCATCTCTGAAAGCAAAACAAATATTAATTTTATTAATGATATACGAAGATCTGAACATCAAAGCAACCATACAGGTAAATTGCTGAATATGTTTGAACTTTGTTTACTGAAAGGTCATGGCATGGACAGTAAATAATAGTATGAACTTTATGCTATGGCATGGCCACACCATGACTTAGTGTACACAACATGACTAAGTGTACATACCATGACCTAAGTACGCATCCAATGACTTTTGTTCCTACCATGACCTACCCGTTATGCCAGGACCATCACTAAGTCATACTATTAACAATACGTTACAGTATGATTGAATCCTATAATAGATTTGCTTTGGCAAGGTAGTTACTAGCATAATGTTGCGCATATTTATGAGACTATGCAAAAATATGGATTTGTTATATATTGTATTTTATAATTTTGATATTCAATTATACTTTTTTCCAAGAACTAAAGACCTAGGTCTGCGTATGTCGAGATATTAGGGCATTTAAAGGAACTTCAACATTTAACACAACGGGGAAATCCAGTTTTAGCCATGCCTCGTCCATCTCTAGCTAAACTTCACCCACGCTTTGCCCGTGTTGGGATTGATCGATCCCTGCACTTTCTGAATCTCAATTTCCAGAAACCTGTACAGGTAAGCTGCTGAATATTTTGAAACTAATTTGAGTGGGTGTTAGCGACTAGTCATTTTTAGGCTTGCACGATTTTTGCTTTGAAACATCGCGATCGATTTTATAAAAGAAAATCGCGATTTTCGATTAAATCGTAGGTCCAAATTCCCAAAAGTATAAATCGAGGCAACGTGACTTGTTTCTAGAAAAAGTTGAAATAAATGATACAAAAATAGCACAAAATTAGAACACATTTTCATGCGACGTATTCTAACCATCCTACGGCTATGCTTAATGTAAACTTTATATCCATCATCGCGGGAGTGAAATTATTAATTGGGGCCACCTAAATATTGCGTATAGTTTAATAAACATTATTTATTTCATCAAAATTTGAGATAAAAGGTCGCCAAGAAAAAAATAAGTTACATGATGTATCAGCTTCCGCTTATAGCCTCCCTTTGTAGGACGAGTTTAGGTCATTACCGGAGTAACGCGAAGACGCTAATATTAGTACCTGGGGAGATACTGCGCAATCTACATACATAGGACGGTAGCTTTGAGTAGGTACAAGTGTAACGGCGTAAACTCGTCTTATAGTGCAGTTTATAGTTGCTTTCAGAATGTACTATTTACATTTAAGAGTAATCAACAGAACGCACATTTCAAAATCAAACAATCTGGAATGCTGTTGCTTTATTTTCTTTAATTTGACATGACAACCGAATCAAAAAGGAAAAATTATTACACCGCCTGAAATTGCTAACACTAGAATTAGAAAGAAGTATGTTCACTGATTGCCTAACACTCTGCAATTAAGTATATACTTGGCATTTCACGACAGACTCAGGGTACGCAGCGAAAGAAAGAAAATTATATGGCGATTCAACGGAGTAACTAGCTGGTTTTCTCAATGACAAAGGTGTTACCTCGCTATTGTTAGCTTGTTTATTGTAGCGCTTTGTGTTGTGATTAGTAATTATTCTACACGTGCATGGGATATAAACACAATGAACACACGCGTGAATCGATTTTAATTGTACTCATACTGATAAAATGCGACGGAAAAGTACACACTTCAGAATTTTTAAAAACATGAAATTTTGGACGATTTTCAGATTTTCCCTCAATTACATCGTAAAAATCACGATTTTAAAAATAAATCGAACTTCACGATTAAATTGAAAACTCGCGCACACCTAGTCATTTTACTTTCAAACTATTCAATAGAATGCTTATTAAATAGTAGACATACAATTCGTACAACATTTAGTCTGTCATAAACTAAGCGTTCCTGATGAAAGTAGCTCTGTCATTCATGAAGTAATTGATTATGATGTCTTACTACACGTCACATGGTTGATTAGGACATCATATGATTGATGGATAAACTGGGATCCTCCATTCTCTTATTTGCTCTATTATAATTATTAATGAGCTACGGTTCTTAATCTACAACCATAGAGGTGCCATCATGAATCATAATTGCTAACCATGTTACACAAATTAACACCAGCTCAAGAAGCATGACCATATATGGTTGACAACCGGCCATAACGTACAATTTCACTTTGCTTGCTGTACAGTTAATCATATAATTTTCTGCTTGTATATATGTATTTCCAAATGTAAATAATTGAGGGCATCGGGGAAGAACAGTTTTGAGTTTGTACCCTCCTTAAATAAAGATATTATTATTATTATTATTATTATTATTATTATTACAATCAGTGTCCTCTAGTTAAAGCTAAACCAATATTAAAGTTTAATTTCCTGTTACAAGACGATTTCTGTAAATAATGGGATTACCAATTTCAGCCTTTATGGTTACCATATTATTAATTCAGAGGCTAGTGTCTGTGATAAAACAAATCTGCTACAGGAATGACAATGCCAAAAAGTACAAACTCCAGAACAGGTCATCTATGACATGATTCTATTTAAGGCCCTGAATCGAACTTGATATTTAAATTTGGCAGCACACAGCGAGGAATGTGGACATATACTTAAGCAATGTGAATACTTAAGCATGGGATACAATATGTTATTATAAAACCAGCATTTATGGCCAGACTTCATATTTTGGCACTCACCATTAATAGGGCATGATACATGTCAAATTGTAAAATCTGGATACTGAAGTTGTCTGCAATGGGGTACGGTAGGCTAAATACCAAAATATAAAAATGCTGACAGGAAAGATGGTTTCATAGCAAGTTACATTTAAGATAATAATTACTATTTTGATAGTTGAATGATTATGAGGGCACAAATTTAACCCTTTAATGGTCAGAATTGGTCTAGAAAATAGAAATATTTGTTTTTTTAATGTTCATTTGCAGACCAAGAAAATACCCTTTGAAAACTTGCGAGCCATTCCACTTTCAAAAGGTATTCTCTTGGCCTGCAAATTGCCCATTCCTCAAGACCACTGCAGAGGTCAGTTTGCGCTGACTTGACCATTAAAGAGTCAAGTAAAAATCAATGATCAGTTATTTACAGTACACCTCATAACTACATTTAAATGCGTCCAAGACAAAAACAAAAACATGGTTGTTTGCTAAGAAATTTTCTGTTGAATATATTGAACATAATTGTATTGGAACACATTACTGCAATGTGTTCCAATATGATTATGTTCAAAATATTCAACAGTACGTTTTATGTTGTGTGGAAACATTCTACGTTATTTCTGAGCTGTATTGTAAATGGATGGTACTTATCTCACCATAAATTAACCCTTTAACCCTTGAATTTTCTCATATAAAATATCCATTTGCAGACCATGAGAAGACTATTTTTGTAAATTTACCACTGGAATGACTGGCTCGGTTATCAAGCCAGTCATTCCAGTGATCAATTTTCAAAAATAGTCTTCTCTTAGTCTGCAAATGGACATTTCTCAAGACCACTGCAGAAGCCGTTTTTAGCTGATATGAGTGTTAAAGGGTTATTCATACTTCTTTGGCATTGCTTTGTCAGCGTTCACAGATTCACTATCATCTTCCTTCTCAACATCTACATCTTCATCTTCCTCATCTGATGATTCATCACTTTCATCATCCTCGTCATCACTTTCATCATCATCATCGTCATCATCATCATCATATTCCCCATCACTGCTTTCTGCACTCTCCTCATCTTCCTCGTCTTCTTCATCATCATCATCTAAAAAGTATATTTAAATATTTTAAAATTTCATCTAAAAAGTATATTTAAATAATCCTTGAAATTCCAGTGTCTCAATTTCAAGACAGGTATATTAAGACAGGAATGCTGTTGAATATTTTGAAACTAAATTGAATGGAACTAGCTCTCAGTCAAATTAGTTACAAAATATTTAAGAGACTATTGCTTATATCATGAAGAATTTTTCGTTTCTAGTCTGAAAGGATTAGAGAGTTAACCTTTCACTGGTAAATACTTTTCAAGAAAATTGACATTTTTGCTCAGTGAATGTCCATCTGCTGGCAAACTCTTGCGTTTTTTATACTAACTCACATTATAAGAGCTAGATTCAAATAGATTATCAGGCCTGTGCTGTTATGGTAACCTGTTGAAAACTTTCTCCATGAGGTTGCCTTAATTTATTTTAGGGGATCTGAAATGGGTTACCTTAATCTGTTGATTTTATTATGGCCATCAATGAGCTTTCTAAGGTTTAGGTTATCATAGGTCTCATTAAAACATATAAGGCAACCTATTATGGGTTACCATTGAAAATATTACAGCACAGGCCTGATTATCTATTACTAATGAAGGAAGTAAATAAGCCCGGCTGTCTAAGAAATCATCAGTCATTCATTACTCATACCCCTTAGATTACCGAATTGTTAGATTCCTAGATTCACTCCGGATATCGGATCACTCACTCAAGCATCTGATGCATGACGTCACAATCATGACATACATGTAACTCTGTCATGAGTATCGAAAAGTCAGTCACCAGTGTACGAATGTTTGTCTTTCATAAATTTACAATTTACTATGCATTCTGTTGAATATCAGGAAACTAATTTGACGCGAGTTGTTGCTTCCATAGGCAACAATAGCCCGGAGCAAAATTAGTTTCAAAATATTCAACAGCTGTAGCTGGAAATTTTGAATCTGGTAATTCAGGTTCCAAACTACATAAATGGATTCTATGGGTGGAGCTAAGCTAGAAATGGGCGGGGCATAGCTAGAAATGGGCGGGGCATAGCTAGAAATGAATCCCTCCATTCCCCTTAGTAGGCTTGGGTAGCAATTCCAACTACGACTTCTATAATTTTATACAGTCCTTTCATATATTAACTTGTACAACCAGTGCTCATCAGGGAAACAATGTTACAATCAGCTGTTGCAACAATAACTTTCAGCAGCACTGCTTCCAAAATCTACAGCGTTTTCTCTACGGGCTCCATGAGATTATGATTTATGATATTAGAGTGATAATATAACGGCTAAGATCAATAACTAGCCATGCCAGTATATGCAAATTAGAATTATCCTGAGTAATTAAGCACTAGTTAGATGGTTAGTGAATGCTACCTGCAGATGCCTCTTTGTGCTCATCATCTGATGACTCTGATTCATCATCACTGTCACTAACGATAGCTTTACGACTTGATTTGGTCACAGTGGGCAGCCGAGATGCTTCATCGTCTACAATGCAAATAAACAGGGGGATATATATATATATATAAATATGCATGCACGTATTCCTTGTTGGCTAAAACTTAATGCTAAGAAAGAACAACATCTAACACAAATAAAAATATGTATGATAAGCTATGGTATAACTAGTGCATGCTTACCCTGCCATGATGAGCCAAGGAAAATGCAATTGGTATTGAAGAAAATAAAAAAGATTTGTGCTCAACATAGATAGATCAATGCCATAGCTCATTATTTGGATTAGATGGCCATACTGGTTTCCTCTCACAATAGAATCCAACAGATCTATTAAAGTTCAAACAAATCTTCCACATACTAGTGGAATTATAATGCAGACAAAATTTCAAGATGGTTTCTAGCAATATGGCTGGTGGAGTGGCCATATTGCATTACAGATTATCTATTTTGATAAGTTTCTTCTACAGACATACCCAATGTTTCTAAACAATCTGACAAATGGTAGAGGTGCTGTCATCGGGCAAATGATTTTCAAGATGACCATTGGTGGTTGATGGCCATATTGGACTTCGAATCAGCATCAAGTTCCATAGGTTTGTTCCCCAGATTTAAACCAATGGACCAAATTTGAGAGATTAGCGAAATTATCACTGAGAAATCATTTTTCAAGATAACTGGTGGTACAAGTACATGTAATATTGGATTTCGGACCATCGTCGACTTCGACATCCCTACTCCAATGGGCCCATCAAGTTTCAAACCAATCTTACAAATGATAGCCGAATATTCATCCCGACAAAATTTCAAGTTTGGCCACAATTGCTGGTGGCCATATTGTATTTTAACTGTCTCGCTGCTGCAAGCCACCAGACACAAATTCAGTAAGCAAACCCTCTTGTCCTGTTGAATAATTTGAAAACAGTTTGACTGAAAGTTGTTGGTGGCTAAGCCACCAACAACTTTCAGTCAAACTGTTTTCAAAATATTTAGCGAGTCCAGAGATATAACCGTTGGACTGTCGTCTGCAAAAGGTCAGCAGTCAGATGGTTAAATAATCATCAATTTCGATAGGTTTCTTCCACTGATGTACTCCAAACTGGTTTGATAAATGTTAGAGAATTCATCATCCTGACAGTGATTGGTGGTGATACTGGCTTTTTGTACCATTGTCTATTTCAGATACATTTTCTCATCCAATAGACCTATCAAATTTCGAAACAATCCACACATCACAGGAGCTGTCACCCGGAAATAGATTTTGAAGATGGCCAATGGGAGTCACACCATTGTCGATTTCATATATGTCATAGGCTGAAACTTCTTCTAATCAAATTAGTTTCATACTACTCAACAGCTTACATGAATAATTATTTTGAATTTCGATTCTGGGAAGTCAGACTTCAAAGTTTCAAATAGATTCGAACACACGCAAAAGGTATATGGCGCTTAGCTAGAAATGGGTGTGGCATAGTTAGAAAGCGGTCCATCTCTTATCGTACCTGAAAGCTCATCCTCTCCTTCTGATTCCTCAGATTTCTTCATATCGTCATCCTCATCTTCTACTGGCTCAGGAGAAGGAGGACGGTATTTTATACGCTGAAATAAATACAGTGATTATTTCACAAACGCTACAGTGTTTTAGAGAAACGATGTAATGAATAAAACCAAGACTTCAAACTCACAGCACCATCTTCCACCAAATTTGTTGAAACATTAACACCAGTTCACCTTTTAATTTAATTTGGAAATTAAACAAGCCCCATCAGAGATTGCACATTCTCAACCTGCCCTGTTTCTTACACTTCCTTTACCATTTCCCTAAGTTGATGATCCCTAGTGTACAGCAACATTTCTTGTGCGAAGGTTTGAGCATAATCGGACATACATGTACATACATGCAGACAGACAGACAGACAACCAACCAGACACACAGACAGACAGACAGACACACACACAGCCAGATTTTCCTTTATTGGATGAGGGTAAAATTACAGATGTGCGGACAAGTTAGTTTTAGCACAAACTACATGTAAATAGTTGGGCAACTAAGCAGCACAGCATACACACTCATCATGATTGGTGAAAATTGTTAGCTTATGTGGTTTCTTTCTGGCAAAGCTTTTATAGTTATGATTTAATAGCTTCAAATTTATTTTCTTATGATTATGGCTATTGGGGGGATGTTCACACACACACACACACACACGTGCGTGCGCGCGCGCATGCATGCACGCACACACGCACGCACGCACGCACGCACGCACGCACGCACACACCCTCTTGGCTATGCCACTGTTACACCTTTTGGCGATGATACGTGTACATCCACATAGCAAGTTTGGCGACTATATACGAAAGTCTTGAAGCTATGTTGGACAAAACCTCATGGACAGACACAAAATTTCTAATATGTTCAGTGAACCATGGAAATAAGTCACGCTGACCTACTTTTAATATGCGACACACCTTTACCCCATATCAATATACGCCAAGTTTGGTTAGCTTATGAGAAAAACTCTTGAGACTAGAGTCCGGACAATAATTTTTTATGATATTCAATGGACTGTGAAAGTTATGGAAGGTTAACCTGACACACTATTAGGCTATTATGCATCTGTATATCAAGGTTGGTGACTATATGTAACAAAGTCTTGAAGCTACAAGGTACAGACACATGGACAGATAGATACACATGGATGCATGCATGGAGAAAATGATTAGTGTACAACTCTGCAAGATAAATATGAGAGACAATTCCTACTTTGAAAGATGGCATCTTTGGCATGCCTCCTCGAATTCCTAAGAAGCCACCGAATCCCCCTGAATCAAGACCACCTTCTCTGCTCCATGGATGTTGTGTTTCAAACAGTGAGGCGAGTGTGGAACTCATCTCTGGCGGGTGAGTACTGGATGAGTAGGTAGGCTTGACTGGCCTTGGAGAAGACTTCCAGACAGCGGCTCTATTTGTCCTCTGCAAGTGAAATTATCAAAAGTTTTAAAACACAATAATTACTGTATCAGATAATTAACCAGAGTTTATGCAAACTTGAGACAGACAATGGTGCAATGCACCATATTTATGCATGAGCCACACAGATGAACAGACATAAACAAATAATCTGGCCCATGACACACTGTATCATAGATCTATGTTTGATTTTGATATACTTCATTTTGTGACATAACTTAGACAAATCTGAAAAACCTTTGCAATAGGTTGACATGATATAACTACTGTAGATGGACTGCATCCCACGTGTTCAGCCATTCAGTTTTTCCCGCATACCACACCTTATGTATGGCAGTGCCGCTTAATAATGATTTCTTAAAATATTATATACCCCCTTGATGAATCAAATGTATACTGAATTACTCTAATATTCTTCAAATTCTTGAAGATTTCATTGAAATCATATTGTTGATAAAAAAAAGTTGATTAAAAACCTTAACCAAAAGAATTTCTATTGTGCCGCTGCCGGAATGAGTAATCCCTACCATACCTATGTCTCGCTTTCTGCTAAGCAGATGAGACAAAAATGGTGCACTTGAGTATCAATTAACTGCAGTTCCTGTCCCCAGGGCAGTTTGAGTTCTACTTCCTTGAAATCTAGATGCTTTCTGAAAGCATCTCCAGCATGTTAAATAAGAAAGCACATTTGTTTTTTTAATCATTATATTTATATTTTAGACTTTTTATTGTTGGATGGCAATAATGCAGACTAAATTTAGTTTTTATAGAATATCTCACCTTTCCTTAAAAACTTTGACATGTAGATACATGTATTTTCTTGTGTGATACATTTGATACAAAATGCTAGTTACACCAGCTCAGGCAGTCCATAAGAACTACCAATCAAGTGTGCTCAACTGTCTGCTTGTTGAATTTCTGCAGACTACCTATTCCATGGCTCTTAACTCTGGACATGCTGATTATTTTGAAAATAATTTGACTGAAAATTGTTGGTACATGTAGCTTAGTCCAACTTGTCCAAATATACACAAATCACACACAAATAAACTAAGCCCAAACCACATAAAAATATGTAAACAATTTGAAAATCATCACAATTATTATGGTGACTGGATGCAATGATGACAACGGAACAAATCCCTTGATGAATTAAATGTCCATTTAAAAACGTTTAACGTGTGCCTAATTTTTGGTGCAAAATAAGCTTTGTACAAACCTCCCTGATAAATATGGGGGAAGTTGGAAAATCAATTCAATTATGAGGAGACTAGATGCAATGATTGCACAGATCAAAGCTGTAGTCTTATTAAGATCGGATGTATAGCCCTTGATGAATCAAATGTCCATTACCTGGGGAATTCTGTTCATTTTATTAGCAATCAGGCCCAGGGTTGGCAAGTTCTGGACATATGACGTGTGACGTCACAGTAGGTGTGACGTCAGACTATTAATGCTTTAATTAATTTAGGGAACATGGATATGATGGATTAATCCAGTATTACCATTATTCCCGCGCCACTGTCCATGTTTTCCATACCTATGATCATGAAATAAACGTCTGATCGGATAGTTCCCAATTCATATGCTAATTTGGCTCCTGGCTGTGACTGGTTACCACAGAGTATAGAATTGTAAAATCTGTTCTATCGTCCTAAGTCCATCCCACTATGTAACTCGGTGACCTATGGATCGATCTAGTGTTTTTGAAGTCGATGTTTGTACGGTAATATCTCCCGGCCAAATCCCAAAGCAAGCGGAACCTGGTGCCTTGTTTGGGTGGGTAGTAGTCTAAATTCTCTACCCGTGACGTCATCAATCTAATCACCTTCAGACCAAATCCCAAAGCAAGCGGAACCCGGTGCCTTGTTTGGGTAGGTAGAAGTCTATATTTTCTACCTGTGATGTCATCAATCTCGCCATCTTCAGGACGCTTTCATCCTTCTGAAATTTTCTTTATGCCTTGATCGTCTGTATCAGTAACTAAGTCAAGTTACCACACAAATCATCTTAGTGCCTTCGATCTTATCGTTTCTATTTCGGAATACAGAACATTCTTCAGGATTCATCATCCGTTTCCTCATGGTTAGTGGTCTGGAGAGAAGTTGTTTTGCGTGTTTTCACTCCCGGCTCCATGACAAATCAGATCTTCATCTGTTTGCCTTCATTCTGTGACCGGACTTCTGTATTCAGCATATTCAAGGTATCTAATCTTTACCTGTGATTTCTCCAAATTATTTACCATACACCCCGACCAACTCGCGTGGTGCAGAGACTGTCCAGAATTTTACATATGTAACCAAATTCCAAAATATTCTATAAGTCAATTTTCCTACTTATTATTGAAATATTTCTATTTAAAGTGATTGAATATTTGTTTCATTTTGTTGTCATATACGTCACTTGTCCAAGTTCAAATAACCAACAATCATTCAGTAATCATCATGTACACTTAGTTAGTCTCCAGTTCCGGGGCCTGAGTAAATAATCAACCAATTCATAACGTACGTTCTAGATTGGTTGAGTAGTTCATCAGTCTTTTGAATTACCCGGTAAATTTCGTTATTATTATCCTACCGACTAGCTGTCAACTCTCTATTAAAATACCATTGAACTTGTAATGCATAATCCTTGAATTAAAATATGCATTCAAATTGATTATAAGTTTACTATGATATTTGGTGATTGCCTCTTTAATAAATAAACCCTTAATGAAAATTAAGGGCTGATTGATTAAAATTTCAATCATCAAATTTCCAAAAATAACTTTCTTTCGGCTTATTTATGTATTAATTTATTCAGGTACTATATCCGTGCTTCTAACGCATCACTAGCGCTTTTAAAATGTAATAAATTATAGCGTCAATTCACTACTCTATTCATACTATATTGATATCAATTTACATACTCTGTTTCATCTGTAGTGAATGAATGCTTAAAGTTCTTTGTGTTTTCATGGTTTTATTTACAGAATTTTCTCTACCACATGCAGATTAACCATCAAATAGTATTGTTCCCAGATAGACTGATTTTCTGGTTCTGGTAAGGAAGTTTAAACAGCTCTTGTCTTTTGAAAGAGAGATTGGAACTGTTTAACCATTAACTGCTAGAATTTGAATCGATGTATATCTGGGTTAATCGGCCGTAATTTTTCCCATTATGATATCAATTTACATACTCCGTTTCATCTGTAGTGAATGAATAATTAAAGTTTTTTGTGTTTTCATAATTTCATTTACAGAATTTTCTCTACCGCATGCAGATTAACCATCAAATAGTGCCATTCCCTGATAGATTGATTTTCTGGTTCTGGTAAGGAAGTTTAAACAGCTCTTGTCTTTTGAACGAGAGATTGGAACTGTTTAACCGTAACTGCTAGAATTTGAATCGATGTATATCTGGGTTAATCGGCCGTAATTTTTCCCATTACGACTTCAACGTCATTAGATAGATCAAAGATATTATTGTCGTTGGTTAATGAGGAGCTCTAGTGGTGACGTGCAACTTTGACCAAGTCATACATATCTGAATTTTGATCATAACTTGATCACTGGTATATTGATACTATTGATCAAGTTTGGCCAAAAAGTAGTGAGCTTTAAGTTCAATCTGGAGAAATCACCACCACAGTTTGCTATTATCCAATTCCAATAATCTAATTTGAGTTGCTGACATATCCATACCCTATCTCTATTATCTCCTCAACTTCTTTCATTAAATCTGGAATCCTTTACATTGATTCAAAATCCTTTCTATGTCATATAGATCTGGTGTCCTGATACCATAAAATCTACAGCGGCAATATCCCTGTACTTCTTGATCCATTGATACTAAATATTCGAGCCATTTAATTTACACCACTTTGAGTGATTTCCTGTTAACTTGAAACTTCTGAACCGATCATCAACAAATTTAGTACTTATCATTAACAGGCTTTTGAGGTCATCAAGGTCTAATTAACACCTGGGTTGACCTGCTCGTCCAAACATCATAGATTGTTGAGCCTTATAACCCCTAGATTTGCTTCCATTGCATAACAATACTTTCTAGGTCATGCCCTTGAAATAACCGTTGGGTAAAATTTGACATATTTGACCTAGAAAACTCGACATTCCTATGACACACACTAGTGGTTAAAACCATGGCTTAATCCATCTGCCTAAAATAGGTTTTGAACACATTAAAATGTCCAGAACTGTCTAAAACCTAAAATCTTAAGTCTAAATTATTTCCTTGAAAGCGTATTTATCTACAAAAAAAAGAACATGTGTAATATTAATATATGTCATGTGTATGTACACCTCTATGTATATTGCAATGTTCAAAGCTATCTATTTTGGACACTTTAACCCATATTACATTGATGCCAAATCATTACACGTGCAGTGAAATCCATGTCATAGTCAATTGCTTACCACATATACTTAGATTAATTGGAAAAGAATTTGATAGAAAATTATTTAGTATCTTAAGATGCAAATCCGTTAAATTATTTTCAATGTAATGTTTAATATCATCCTGAATTTGTCAGAAGCCTATTGCCTAAAATGTGTTAGTACATGACACAGCACTAATTTTCCATCAACAAGGCTGTATTCTAAAACAGGATACTGATTAGTTCTTTCCTGTTTATTTATAAAATGGAGACCAATGACTTTTATTCAAAATAATAAGCATAAGATTAACTACAGGATGTATCGCCTATCCATACATCTGTGTGTAGAGATAGGCTATTACATAATTAGATCTCTTCGTAGCTGTAACCATCAAGTGCTGATAACCATCAATCACACCCAGAGTTTCATTACAAATCAATGGTGTCACATACACAGCCTACACGTCTATAATTAGATGGTGATAAAGTTTACAGCATAATACATACGTAATGCCCTGTGGTTGACCATTTCATTTGAGAATCCCTGTACCTTCAATTTAATGCACCCACACATGAAATCTGTTTTGAAGGCATCTTAACTAATTTGACTGCAAGCTGTTGCTGCCCTATGTATACCTTCCAGCCAAATGTCTTTTTAAATGGTCACCAAATTACTTAAATTGCAAGTATTTAGTAATCTCTCATATCTGGTAAGACACTAGTCTATGACATAAAATGTTAAATAAACAAATAAAATACAATTGAGGAGTGCATTCAGCGTCGACAAATTGACATATATGCAATCTGTGTTTGACAATTTCATTTCTGAATCCTAGTCTTTTCATTTTAATGTACCGTATTTCGCTTAATTGAAGCCTAGGCTTCTATTAGGACAAGAGGTGTTCAATTTCCAACCCAATGTCTCTGACAAAGGGGGTGGGCTTATATTAGAGTTCTCCCGTAAGAATTCCCACCGCCTACGCCTATGTTTAATGTATACCTCAAAACATCACCGGGGAAGTGAAATTATTTGATTTGAGCACCTAAATGTTGCGTATCCTTTAATAAAGGTCGTTTATTACATCAAAATTAATCCACAATTAGATATAAAATGGCGTCGCGAAAACATACAAATCACATGATTCGCCTCCAATTGAAGAGTTTATTTTAGAGCGAGTACTCAGATATAAATATTCTGGAATCAGGAACTCGGAACCCGGGAATTTCTATATATTATCATTGCGCAATAGGAACTGAGTATTATACTGATCTGAATAACAGGCACCCGTTTGATAAACCCACGTTGGTGTATATCTCGCGAGAACACGCCGCCTCCCATTGCAAAAGAGCCGCTGGCTCGCCAACTTAAGAAGTCGGCTATATTGTCGTTCGTAATAATTCAATTTGGATCATTTAATGTAAAACGGCGTTACAAAATTGATGCACATTTTCTCCCGTGCTTGTTTGGTACATAAATTTGGTCTTAAAATATATTAATAAGGAAGTTATCTGATCATGCCAAGACTGTTTTTTGCACATTTTGACTACAAAAGTGTGGAATAAACGTTATTATATCTTGAACATACATGGCCTACTATTAGTATTAATCTAATAGGTGGTCGAGATTTATAAATCCGAGGCCTGTATTGACTAGGGCCGGAAATGTATCAGGGCAGAGATCGGTCTGAAGTAGACACACCCTGTGACACGATTGTTATTATTATACATGCTATTCTTACAAATTTGCTCGTAAAAAAAATTCTCCTATACAATCTGCTGAGTTAGGGTGTGTGCTTCTAATACAGAGTTTTACCGTTTTTAAACGACTAAGAAATCATTGGAGCTCATATGTCAAAGTTAGGGGTTGGGCTTCTATTAGAGCATAGGCTACAATTAAGCGAAATACGGTACCCTAACATAAAATCTGCTTAAGACTTTGAAAATAATTTCACTGTAACTTTGGAACTTTTTGCTGCCTTTGGTAGACTGAATTACATGTTATTCGTAGAGCACAATATAGGTAATTAATTAACACTAATGGCTGAATTTAATCAACAAAATTTGTCCATTTGCAGGACACTTTTGGACAGGTTTTAACCCTTTAGAACTGCTTTTAGACAAATTTTGGACAATGTCCACTCAAAGTTAGTTTTGGACCCAACCCTGATCAGGAGGCAAGCATTCTATTCACTGTAAGCCTATTTCATAGGCGATTCTGCATGTGCTGGTGGACTGTGTGATCTTTGCGAACATATTTCACACTGGAATATGCATATGAATGACATAGGCCTAACTCATTGTGTATGCACATGTTAGCTAACAAAACAGTCTGCAGATTATTCTGAGAAAAATTTGACAAAGCTGTTATTGCCTTAGTCAGCAACGTCTGTCAG
Source organism: Chaetoderma sp. LZ-2023a (assembly GCA_034401795.1). Taxonomy (NCBI): domain Eukaryota; kingdom Metazoa; phylum Mollusca; class Caudofoveata; order Chaetodermatida; family Chaetodermatidae; genus Chaetoderma; species Chaetoderma sp. LZ-2023a. Next base: position 146,042,087 of record CM067370.1, read on the forward strand.
TAAAGTTGCTCAAAATATCTTCAGCAAGTCTTGCAACATTGACTGCCATGGTGATTATTTTTAAACCTATTTGATTTTAGACCAATTTGATTGAAAGTCGATATGTCAACGACTTTAAGCCTAATTGTTATCAAATCTTTACCTAGTGACAATTGTATTATTTTGACAACAATTTGATGGAAAGCTGTAGCTGCTATAGGCAAAAACAGTTTTCAGCAAATTTGTTATAAATATGTTTGCTTTCAATTGCACCATAGAAAATATACAAGTATTGAACTACGCTAAACGAAATCACGGATTTCTTTTTTTCACGAGAGAGTTGATACATACCACCCTGATACTTCATGATATTTCCTAAATATCGACCTAGCTTCGATAATACTCAGAATTAAAAAGAAACCGCCCCCACTGGGCAGGTTACACAACTGACAGACCAGCGGATGTGCAGCCCAAACTCGCACATGCGCGGGGCTGACTCATTCTATTCCAAAATATTGGCTGACCTAATTGCAACATAAAACGCCGATAGACCGAGCCTCTGTGGGGCGGAGAGGCCGGGATCGTATCAGGGTGGTAAGTATCAACTCTCTCGTGAAAAAAGAAATCCGTGATTTCGTTTATTTCACATCAAGAGTATACTTACCACCCTGATACTTCATGATATAGCCAGAATTCGTAAGAGAATTCGGCGGGAGGGAGGCCAAGGTCAGAAGACCGGCTCATCCCTGGAAGAGCAAGCTTTTGCTTTTAGAGCACAACAAACATCTGAAATTGCGTATGTAAACACAATCAGGAAATGATTTGACATCGGATAACACGACCGATGTTGAGAGTAATGACCATTTCACATCCGCTCCCCCCCTCTTTTAAAGAGGGAGCGATGACCTCAATGTCCTATATGCTCTCTATGTACTCGTGCTAAAGTACTATAAGACATCGGACGAAAGCTTCATTTCGCATACTCTCAGATGGAACCACAAAGAACACAAAACCATCACCATTTTAGTAAGTAATATAAAAAACGTGACAAAAAATAACCATCACCAAATATAGGACTAACCTATTTTGACGAGATTCCGCTTTGATCACCGCTGGCGATGATAGGTACAATACAGAAAACCGGGGATTCCCCCTACTAAATTGCACTGAGTGTGAGTCAACGGCCTTATGTACAATATTTACAAATTTATATACAGATTTAACATTTATGTAAAATCGATAAGGCAAGTGGATGTGACGTGTCACATAGGTAATGATCTGTAACACTAGACTCACAGTGTCATTGTGCTACTGACATAATGTCATCCACCGGCACTCCGTTAAACAGAGCCGTGGATGTCACTACGCCACTGACACTGTGAGCCTTGGCCATGTCGACTTGTTTACCCGTGGCGGCTTTGTGGCAATGCTGGATGCATTCCACAATCCACCTACAAATGGTATCTTTAGAAGGTCTCCCATGGGGTTCAATGTAAGATAGCCATAAAGCACTAGGGTCTGTCCGCCATTCCTGTGTACGTTGTTTATAACACGTTAATGCATGGACTGGACACCAAGCCTTTGAATTAGGATCAAACCTAGACAAAGCGGGTAAAACTATAGGCTGACCAGGATATTTTAAAGACTGGTTCTTCGCCATAAAGTTAACTCTAGGTAGAAGCCTAAGGCCTTCCCCTGTCACCACAAAACGGTCTGGCTCGGGTGACAAAGCATGTATTTCACTTCTTCGTCTGGCTGAAGCTGCAGCAATCAGAAAAACTGTTTTAAGAGTCAACATTTTCATGGAAATGGAGATTAGTGGTTCAAAGGGTTTATCTGCTAATACTTGAAGTACTAACGATAAACTCCAAGACAGAATCACTGGAGGATTCCTTGGTCTTAGATTACCCATGCCTTTCATTAAAGTATTTAGATTACATACTTCATCACTTCCCCTAATAGCCAAGCAAGGGATAACTGACATTTAGTTAGGCTTGAGGCTATAGGCATCAAAAAGGTGACAGAGGAAATCGGCTACTACCTGAATAGATGTTTCCATTGGATTAATACATCTTTTTGAGCACCATTCAGCAAATCTGTTGATTTTATAATTATATGCTCTGGAGGTTGACCCCCTTCTGGATTTTGCCATAAACATGGCTGCTTGCTCAGAAAAACCCTCCTTAACTGCTGATTCCTTGACAACATCCACGCAGTCAATTGGAACATTGGCGGGTTGTTGTGCAAGGCCTTGCCCTGGAAGATTATGTTGTCCATCAGAGGCAGAGGAACAGGATTGCAGACCAGAAGGTCCAGCAGATCCATATACCATGTTCGGCTTGGCCAATTTAGGGCGATCAGAAGCACTTGGCATTCCTGCTGCCTGATTTTCTGGAGAACTTTTGGAATCAGGATTGCTGGTGGGAATACGTATGCGTACATTCCCTCCCAACTGATAGCTAATGCATCTATTGCAATAGCGCTCAGATCTGGAATCGGAGAGACGTACGTCGTCATCTTCGCATTCTTGTTCGTTGCGAATAAATCTATGTTGGGCTTGCCCCAGTGGTTGAACAGGCGATCCGTCACACATTGATTTAGTTGCCATTCCGTGGGAAGAATACTCATTCTTCAGCTCAATGAGTCTGCTAATAGATTTAGCCTTCCCGGAATATGAACTGCTTTCAGGGAAATCCCATGGTCTAGGCACCAGCAAAGCCGTTTCCACGTCATCATACAGAGACTGGGTGACTTCGTTCTGCCCTGGCGGTTTATGTATGTCACTACTGTTGTATTGTCTGATCGAACAAGAACACTCTTGCCCTTGACCTTCTCTAGGAAGTGTTCCATGGCTAAGACTACCGCTCGCATTTCCAGCAGATTGATATGTTCTCTTGACTGATCCAGATTCCAAAGCCTTTGTTTTCTTCCAGGCAAGCTCCCCATCCCTCCATTGATGCATCTGTGTACATCGTTAACTGAGGGTGGGGAGGTGACATCACCCCCACCAGGAGATTTTCTCTCTTCATCCACCATTGAAGGTGGTGAATAAGAGGTTCCAACACTGACATTTTTTAGTCCAGGAAACCTGTACTCTGGGTCCACTGTCATGAAAAATAACTGGATTGGCCACCGGCGTAAGGCTGCTTGGTTAAAAAGAAACCATCAACCCCAACATTCTCAAGTAGACCCGTGCCAGGACATGACTATTGCACACTGACTGTATGACCGAGATGAGTGTTTCTACTCTCTCCTGAGATGGATAAACATATCCTATCTCTAGATCGAAGAACATGCCCAGGTAAACAAACTTCTGGGATGGAGTCAGCTCTGACTTTTGAAAATTGATTATCCAGCCTAGATCTGTACGAGTTTTCAAAACTATCTCCAGATTTGCTGATAGACTTTTTTGAGCGTGTGCCTTTAACAGCCAGTGGTCTATGTACGTGTGGATTGATGTGTCTCCTGCGGAGGTATGACGTCATAGCTTGGACCACTCTAGTGAAGACCTGAGGAGCCGTCGATATACCAAATGGGAGAACCCTGAATTCCCATTGGCGGCCCTGAAATGCAAATCTCAGGAACCGACGAAAGCTCTTCGCAATGGGAATGTGAAAATAGGCATTTTTAGATCTATTGATGCTGTCGACATTCCCTTCCTCAATCCTGCTAACACCATTCTCAGTTTCCATTTTGAAACTTGGTGTGAGGATAAACCTGTTGAGTGGTTTGAGGTTGAGAATTGGTCTCCACCCTCCAGTGCTTTTTGTCACTAGGAACACGGTTGAATAACCCGTAATTTTTGTGCTGGTTGAATAGCGTGTTTTAGTATGAGGGATTGAATTTCTTCCTCTATACACAACCGTTGATCTGGATCTCTTGGATTTTGAGTCCAGATCGGAACCAGAGACAGGCGCGATGGCTGATTTGAAATCCAGTCGGGATGGTAACCGACTGAAAGCCATCGCAAGACTGAATGGTACTGAGGAATACCGCTGAGTAACTCTTTCATGTGGAAGGCCAGACGGTCTCCCACGGGTGCACCTAAGGACTGAGGTGGACCCGAGAAGTGCAAGAGAAGCCCTGTCTCTGGTGGCTGTCCTAGCAGCACTGGTGTGGTCTTTATGAGAGGCGACCCATCAGGTTCCGCTCCCACAACCAGAACCCCGAGCTCCTCTACCAGCGCCACGCACACCTCGGTACGCAGGCTGTCTGGCGGGTTGCGCTGGAGGATCCTGCGCTCCCCCCTAGCTGGCTTACGCTGTCGTTGCCGTGGCCGACGCTACGTAGGTGGTTGGCCTCTGACAAGGCCACCACCACCTCTAGCCTGCTGTGGGTGGAAGGCAGGGGGCGCTGCTCGAACACGCTCCCAGCGTAGCACTTCAAACTGCTCTCGCAGCGCCCTCTGGTTGTTCACCAGGTTTACGGTTTGTTGGAGGTGCAGACATCCTTCACCTCCAAACAACCCTGGACCTGCCATCGGCGTCCAAAAAAGCCGATTGCACAGGTTCTGTGAGGGGCACAAATTGTCAAGGACAAATGTGCGCCTCGCCCGTAAACTCCTGGTTACGGATCTCGTCATGCAGTCCAGAGCCATGTTAATGCCGTCCTGGATGGCTCTCTGGACTGCAAGAGAAGTTTGACGGGCCACGGATGCTGCTACTACCCCCTGTAGCAGCTGGGTAACGTGCGAGAGAGCCGATATGGCTCCTCTCGTACTTTCCTCCGTGTCCCGCAGCGTGGAATTAGTGTTGCGCAGAGCGTTAGCGCACAAGGGTCCCGTGTCAGACAGGGACCCAGGCAGCGTGTCTTCGCCCTAAGCCGCACTGTCATCCGTGCAAGGCTTTGGAACGACGCCATACTTCTGATATAGATCAGAACTTATACGGCAGCGCCGTGCCACCTCGCGAGGGGCCTTCGCAAGGCGTCCTTTCAGCACAATGGACGTCTCTGCCCCAGCAAACATATCAACAATATGCTCCGCATACGGCAGAGATGTCATGGTGCTCGTCACCGGTTTCCCTCCTAACCATGGATGCTGGTCCCGCTGGGAAGCCGGTGGATCCACCTGGAGTTCTGGCTTGATGTTCACCAGCCATTGCCAAGCATCCAGCCAGTCTTCCTCGGTGGCCACCTGTGAATGTTCGAGGAGCCTAGGGCCTTCGTCGTCCTCAACCACATTCACTGGTGGAGTAATGGCCGGAGATGAGCTTGCGCCATGGCTATTCCAGGAGCCGGATCTGCGGCATCATGGGAGGCTAAAAACATGACGTCACAGTCTGGGCCTTCCTCACGGTAACTCTCGGCAAACCCATGGATATGGTATGGACGGCCATCGGCTCCTAGCCGGCCTAGCCGTTGAGCCATGAAACCCACTATCGAAGAAGTAGTTCCATGGAAAGGGTCATCCATGGGCCCCCATGGGGGCCCATGGGAATCCATTTCCATGGTCATCGACTCATCGGTAGGCCATAACAGAGTCTCCTCTTCTTCCTGCCCAGAAAGATTAGACGCCAAGCTTGAAAAGTGATCAAGCTCGGCCTGGGCAGGACGGATATCGCGTGAGGTGCTGATACCCTTAGCCGTAGGCTGCTCTAACGCACTCGATAAGCAAGCGCCCGAGGCCATGGCTTTCGCTCCCGGGTCCACGGGCGAGGCAAGCCTCAGCGCCGGACCAACGGGAGCCGTCTCTGGGTCTATAACGAAAACTGGTTTGCTAAGAGAACCAGACCCAGAGACGGAAACACTGTCCCGGAGCAAATGAAGAAGACAATGACGAACTTGACCCGGGAAGCAAGCTGCTAAGCAACTCCGGGACAAGATCCGTGATCGTCTTCTTCATTTCTCCCATCATTTCAAGACAGAAGGCCTCCATGTCTGACATGGACGCCTTCCTCTTCTTACCACACTCCTTTTCCAGACGCCTTTTCTCGTCTGCCGCCCGGTCCTTTACCTGCTGATTTAAAAAATCAGTTAAAACCTCCACCGGCCACGACTCACACACATGGCAATTTAGAAGAGGCCCGCACGTACTGCACCTAGTGCAGTCATGAGGGAAAAAGCGGGTCTTCACAAAACAGTGGCAGGAAGGGCATTTGTTCTCCATAACCCTCTGAAAAGACACAAACGGAAACAATTAGTTTTTAGTTGTGACGAACCAAAAAAAAACAATTGCAGAAGGCTAATAAGATCCATAAGGAAAACTTTTGACCATCAAATGAAAGATTAGCCAGGCCCATAGAAAAAACTATAGGCCCGACAAAAAGTAAACAAATCCTAAAACCTTGTTATACTTCTTTAAGAAGACAAGGGAGACATAAGAATTTGAACTTGAATACTTGAGAGGTGAACTTTTTTAGACTTCACAGCTCAAAACAGATTCATTAGTAATTGAACGTTATAAACACAATGAACCTATGCAAACCATCAAGAGAGATAAATAACTCAACACTCGGTCAAAAAACATCTAAAATATTTAGAAATACCATGACTGAAATTTTCTCTCTCTCTCCTAAATAACCTCATAAGATGACTTCGGAGGACGAGTGAAGTCTGATAAACAACACAGGAACACCTGATCCTGAGTCCAAAAACCCTGTGGTGGGGGAAGAATGCGGAGAAATTACTTCTTATGGTAATAACTCCCTCAGCAAACTCATAATAAAATAGAAGGACCCAGAAACCAAGCAAAAATATTGTTTAAATAAAAGGATACCCTTCAAATATCAGCTCATGTGTTTGAAAAATAAAGCACAACATGTGTTAGCTAATATATAGGCCTCCCCAATAAAAGAGCTTGCCTAATAAAGACGTATCCACGAGATAGCGCGAATTCCGGAAATACCATCCGAGTTAACCCGCAAATTTTTTATCAATAAATTTACTAAAGTACACCTGATGGCTTGGACCGGGAGCATCCTTGGCGACTTGGCAGCGTCAGACATACTAATAAACAGTCAAACAAGTTGCAAAACAACTCAAAGCTTCAAAAAGAAAGAAAGCAAAAGCAAGGCTAAAAAGCGTGTTGCAATGGCAGGTCAATATTTTAAGAAGAGAATGAGTCAGCTCCGCGCATGAGCGAGTTTGGGCTGCACATCCGCTGGTCTGTCAGTTGTATAACCTGCCCAGTGGGGGCGGTTTCTTTTTAATTCTGAGTATTATTGAAGCTAGGTCGATATTTAGGAAATATCATGAAGTATCAGGGTGGTAAGTATACTCTTGATGTGAAATATGCACTTACTAAGTGCTAACCATGGAAGCCAGTGGAAGAATGACTAGCATTACAAGAATGGTATGGAATGCTCACCGGCAAAAACAATAGAATCCGAAATTATGGCACCAGCAAATATCTATCTAAAATGGCGGCTACACTACTAGTTCCGTAAAGTGTTCATAAAGTAACACAGTAACACATAGTCCTAAATTTATTTAGGATACAGATACATATCATTTATCAATATATGAGAACTTTAAATATAACATAAATGTAGTTAAATGTGGAAATAAGACATTGAAGTCTGTGCAATGGTACATGTATTGCCATCCATTATCCAGTTTTTGTTATATGAAACAGCGCTCACACTATCAATAAAGTTATACATTTAAAAGTTGTCCAGTTGATGCATATAATACACTGAGCAAAAAACTATGTAACGGTTTTTTAGCCGTCAGGCCAAAGTAAAAAATTGTTTCGTTTCCTGTAAACCTCCCGGGTGAAATTTTTCTTTTTTTCACTAGGCCGGGAATAAAATAATAATTTTTTTCTACCCAGCATAAATGTTAAAACATGCATACATTTGTCAAACTATACAAGCTACAATGTTTTTAATGACAATTTTTATGCAATGTGAATCACTTTTGCTAATTGTGTCATGACAAATTTGGCAATTATAACCATATTTAATGGACAGCTAGTCAAATATCGGAAAAACAAATAGTTATGACCGTATTAAAATAAATTAATAATTGAAAAAAAATAAATTTCCTCCCTCACTACTGGTCTTTTTCCCCACCCGGTTTTCAGGAAACTAAATCTTTTTTATGGATGGCCTCATAGATCACAATGACTAGTCTAGAAAACAATGTTTGTCACAGAGGGACCCACATTGATCATATCCAATTTTACTAATACATGAATGGAAACAGATTTATGAGAAATATTCCTCCATTTCAGAAGTATTTTACTCCTCCTAGACCATTTCAGATAGAAACTTGAAACTTTGGGGATGATTGCACATATGGAAAGGGATGTGCATGACACTTTTGGGATTTTGGCATGAACTCCGGGGTAGGCCCTGGGGGTTGGAAATGTGGGGTAAAAAATAAAAAATTTCCAAAGCTTGTTATGTCAAATTGAGGGTCGGGGTGGGGTCAAAAGTGGGCACCAATCGACCACATGGAAACTTTAAACTTTGTGTATGATTACACATATGGCATGGGATGTGCATGGCACTTTTGAAACTTTATTATGACCCCCAGGCTCAGGGTATGGGGACTGTAGGCAAAAGATTAAATTTATCCAAAGGTGATCATGTCACATATCATTTTGAAGCCCATGAATAGTAGACCACATTACAAGGAATTATTTTGATCTTGGGTCAGTTAGGGTAAAGGCGGGGTCAAAAGGTCAAAACGGGGATCATTGCATTTCATTTTGAAACCCATTACCCACTGAAACTACATTTCAAGGAATCTATTGTGTTTTGGGTCAAAGTGAGGGTAAAGCTCGAAGTGGTGAATGCGTGGGGTTAGCGATGGCATGCCATCGACTGTGCATTCTAATTTAAACATGTGGTCATATACACGAGGATAACTGATCACGTGCTCATCTACCCTAGAGTAGCTATGCGAGTTTTCGCCCAAACTTGGCCAAGATGTCGTCGGGAAAAAACACAAATCATGTGATAAATGCGCTTCAGCTTTAGGACGAGATTAGGTTGTTACTTGAGTAGCGCGAAAACGCGAATATTTGTACCTGGGTAGATACTTGCGCAATACACGTAAATAGGAGGGTATCCTCGAGTACATAGCCGAGTACCTGTGAGTGACGGCTTAAACGCACTAAATTAATAAGTATGAATACTAAAACTAAGTACTCGGTAGAGTTATCTCCGATTTACAGACGTAATAAACTGGACTCGGGAACTCGGAAATTACTATCTATACATGTAGTCATCATTATGTGATGGTGACTGATTATTATACATTCAATATGATTACCTCCACTTAATGGTAGTACCCATTTGATAACATTTTTCTTTGATAGTTGTTTCATACAAGAAACCGCTGAAATTCTGATGCGACTTCTATTAGATTCACTTGCTGTGTTAAAACTGCTAAGAAATTTAAATGCCTCAACCCCAAGCGACTTCTATTGGGGGATGCGGTTACTAATAGGCGATTTATGGTAGTTAAATACATTTTTTTTATTTTTAAATTTGATTATGGAGAGGAAAGACCCAGAAACCTTCAAAAGGTGCATATATAGGCAGGTATAAACCAAGTTTCATAAAAAATACTTTCAGCAATTCTGTATGATATGCTGTTTATAAGAACATTAACAAAAATCAAGTTTCACCTAAAATCATGTTTGACCTACGAAGAGGGAACCTGTCTCTCAAGCTGAAATGGTTAATACCAAATTTATAGAAATTCATGACAAAATTCATATTTATAAATTATGAACATACCCAACTTTTCTCATTATCCCACCATGTCTCGAATGATTTGAATGCAGAATTTTCCACCATCTTCTTGCACAAGTCCTTGTGCATAATCTCCTTGAGTTCAGTGACGAAATTCTTAAGCACTATACCAAATGCCGCCGCCTCCTATAAATGATACAGAAGTACATTTGTAAAGCATGAGCAACAGTTAATGGGTACAATCTGTCAATCACGTCAATGTTTTATTATCCAACACACAAATCAAAATTTCTTATATTCATTAGTCAAGTATTTGTCTATTAATTTCAGATGCCTGTCACAGAACTACTCTGACTCCACAAGAATTGTTTTCCTTTCCTAACAACAAGCATGTTTCCACTATACATGTAGATCCGACCTATGTTCTTGTGTCAAGACATCTGACAGATTTACCAACTTAAATACTAGTTGTAAGTCAATCATATGTCGTGAAAACAAGTGCGACATGTTAGAGTCACCTTTCCTAAAGCAAGTACGATGTATGTTAGAGTCCGCTTTTCCAGAAAGACTTAATTTGTTATAAAGCTGGTCTTCAATATCAATGGACCTTTCCATTTTTAGCTATGCCCCCGCCCATCACTAGCTAAGCTCCACCCACACCTCGCCGTGTTGGGATTGATCGAACCCCCAAATGCTCTAGCTATCAATTTCCTGAAAACTATACAGGGAAGCTGTTGAATATTTTGCAACTAATTTGACTGGGTGCTGTTGCTGTATGGCAGCAACAGCGCCCAGTCAAATTAATTTCAAAATATTCAACAGAATATTTATTAAATAGTAAAAGCAACCAATTTGTACAACAACGCATAGACCGTCTTCAAATATGCGTTCGTGACGTACTTATCGACGTCATTCATGACGTCATTCATTATGATGTCATTGTACACATCGCACAGTTCATTATGACGTCATATGATGGGTGGGTACTCTGGAAAGGTGAATTGCAATGTTAACAATAACAATATGTTGTCTGCAAATTTGGATTAGATATGGTATGCATCTTAGATAGCTGCTTTAACCCTTGAATGGTGAAGCAAGCCAGAACTGGCCTTTGCAAAGGTCATCAGAAATTCCTGGCATGTGTATGCCAGAAGACAATTATTTCAAAAATTTTCTACTGGAATGACTAGCTCTTCATTTGCATGTCAAGATAAGACTATTCTTGAAAATTTACAACAGGACTGTCTGGCTTTATTATGGACCCAGTCATTTAAGTGGTAAGATTTCAAAAATAGTCTTTTCATGGCTTGGAAATGGACATTCTGGACTCAAGAGGCCAGTATGGTCAGCTTGACCATGGTAAGGGGTTATATGTCAAGGAGGCAGACTAACAAGGATTATAATCACTGATTGCTGATCTACATGTATGCTATGCACTATGCATTACCATTTTCTCGTCACCATAACATTTTTGTAATTTGTCTTCCAAATAATTAGGCACTTTCAGGTTGTCAAATGCATCCTACTGAAGTTGGTGAAGAAGAAGAACTTGAGTTCATGTTTTCAAACACAATATCAACTAGAACGTGCTGTCAATGGCACGCAAATGTTGCAAATCTACAAATTTTCAACATTGACATTTTTACCACACCATCCACCCCAACTCTAAAGTGTGGGGATTTACAGAATTTGTATGCTTTTTGACCCGGGTCGAGTCAAATAAGTGTTGTCTTGCAATCTACAATCATGAACATAGGTTGCTCACATAATAAATTTGGTCGAATTCTGCCAAATGGTTTTTGAGGAGGTAGGACAGACATGTAGACAGATGGACAGATGGAGGCGATTGCAATATCCTTGACATTTTTTTTCAAAATGCACGCGGATAATAATCAGGTTGCTTTAACTATTACGCTTCAATTACAAATCGATATCGCCCATTGAGAAAACATGAATACACTATATACACTATATTTGGCAAACAAAAATTTGTCTGACATCAGTCAATGTTTGACGTATTTGCTTATTATGGCATACATACTGTAGTATACTTTTATAAAGACAGATTGGTCCCCTCTATTATGCTATTGACATGGAATTTGACCACATCAGAAAAATTGATCTATCAAAATATCTTCCGAATCTTAACAATTTTGATAGACAACTTATTGGATTATATTTTCTTCACAAAAATTCATAGGATACTTAAGAAATCATTGCAAATGACAGACAGTTTTTGATTTTCTAATTACGGTGAAATTGTGGATCATTTTCAGAAGTGGAACAACTCAAAACAATTCATACATAACAAGTTTACATTTAAATTTCAGATTAAAGGTTGTGGTAGCTGTGTTAAAATGATAACAGAATTCAAGTGATAACTGTTCTAAAACACGTTTAAGCCTAACTTTATTAATACATGTTAATTTTCGACAAAGTTTCGCACATACATGTAAATGCACTTCACGTCTTCATCATGTCAACAAGTCAAATGAAGTCTAAAGTTTGTTGAATCTTTATAGTTATTCTTAAAAGGAACATGGATCACCTTTGAATTGAATTTTTTATTCAACAAGAGCTCCGCAAACGGTGCATAATAAATTCCCTGCCATGATGACAAACCAGTGAATGAGAGCTATTAGAAAATAGAGATTACTTCCTCAGACCCAGACCAGTCATCCTATGAAGTTTCAAAGCGATCTGTTAAACTGTCAAGGAGCTATCATCTGGAAACCAATTTTCCAAGATGGCTGTCAATGGCTGATGGCCATATTGGATTTGGGATTATCGTAAATTTCAATAAGCCATAGTCCAACCACCCTATGAAGGTTCAAAGCGATCTGATATATAGTAACGGAGATATCATCCAGAAACCCTGAAAGCAACTTTCAAAATCGCAGCCTGTGGCTGGCAGCCATCTTGGGAGTTCGGATCATCGTCAGTCTTGATAGGATTCTTCCCCAGACCTAGTTCAACCACTCTATGATGTTTCAAAGCAATCCGATAAATGATAACAGGGTTATCATCTGAAAACCAATTTTCAAGATGGTTGCCGGTGGCTGGTAGCCATCTTGGATTGAGGATCATTGTATATTTTGATAAGTTTCTTCCCACTAGTCCAACCATGCCATGAAATTTCAAAGCGATCTGATAAACGGTAACAGATTTATCATCTGGAAACCAATTTTCAGTGACTGGTGGCCATCTTAGATTTTGGATAATTGTCTAGTTTGATAGGTTTCTTCCCCAGACCCAGTCCAACCATGCTATGAAGTTTCAAAGCAATCCGAAAAATGGTTACGGAGCTATCATCCGAAAACCAATTTTCAAGACGGCCACCGGTGGCTGGGAGCCATCTTGGATTTCAGATCATACCCGATTTCGATAGGTTTCTTCCCCGGCCATAGTTCAACCACGCTACGAAGTTGCAAAGTGATCCGATGAACGGTAACGGAGTTATCATCCGGAAACCAATTTTCAGGTAACGGGAGTTATCATGTGGAAACCACTCTGCCGACCACCCGCCCGGACCGTGCTATCGCATAATACGCTCCCAATTTTTTTTGGTGGGGTAAAAGCTTGGTTGCGCTTATTTTGTCCTGACACGAACTTGTGTGTAAGTTTGAGTCTGGATACTAACCCACTGTCCAAGCATTCCTTTTATACATTTCCCAGGGTGGTTCGACAGGCATAACAGGGTGTGTGACCGGAATTATGATTTGTATGCAGAACAGACATTTTGTGACCGGAATTTGTATTGAATTTAGTTAGATCCTTATTGGTGATTCTCAAATACTCAGGGTTCTGCCAAGGCAGCACCCTTCCCGCAAAGAAAGACCCAATGACGCAATACAAATTGCTCTCATGGGCCAGTCGGCGCAGCAATTTCTGCAAAAGGAACTTTTTGAGAAAATTTAAAATTTTCAGAAATTAATTTTAGGGTTACAGGCTGGTGGTGGGTGGGTTGGATTGGGCTTGGCAGGGTTACTCAACTAGGTAAGACACAACAATGTAAGATATTCAATTGTTTGTTTTTGTGTTGGGCAACTTGGGTGCATGTTTTTTGGGTGGTGGGGTGGGGTGGGGGTTGTTAGATCACACTGGGCGATATAGATTCAGAAAATGACCTCTATCTTTCTCTAGTGATGGGCCATTGGTCCCACTAAATGAATTTCTTAGCAGACCCCTGAACACTATGGCTGGAATTCAATAAGGCGATTTAAACATCGGTTTAGCCTAAACCTGGTAACAACTCGCCACATAAACCGGGTAATAAGAGATTTATTACCAGGTTTATGCTCAACCTCATCCATATTCAGATACCAGGTTTAAACCATGTAACAGCTAAACCACGTTTAAGCCTGTTCTAACCATGTTTATTTTATCAGCATTCGTCTATCCAACTCGGGGATTTAATAGCAATTTGATATTTACATTCTAAACTAACAATATATATGGGACATGGCTTATTATTAAAATATATTAATACACCGATGGACATAATAATAAAAATAATAATAATAATAATAATAATAATAATAATAATAATAATAGTAAACAAGAGCTCCACAAACGGCGCATAATACCCCGCCATGATGACAAACTAATAAATTACAGCTATCAGAAAATGTTTATTTCTTCCTCAGACCAGTAAACCTTATTAAGTGTCAAAGCGATCCGCTAAACGGTCAAGGAGGTATCGTCTGGAAACCAATTTTCAAGATGGCTGCCGCTGACTGATGGACATATTGGATTTCGGATTATCGTAAATTTGATAGGTTTCTTCACCAGATATATTACAACGACCCTAGGAAGTGATCCGATAAATGTTTCAAGATGGCAGCCCGTGGCTGGCAGCCATCTTGGACTTTGGATCAGTGTCGATTTCGATAGGTTTCTTCCTCAGACCTAGTCCAGCCACTCTATGAAGTTTCAAAGCGATCTGATAAACGGTAATGGAGTTATCATCCGGAAACCAATTTTCAAGATGGCCACCGGCAGCTGGCGGCCATCTTGGATTTCGGATCATTGTCAATCTAGATAGGATTCTTCATCAGAGGTAGTCGAACCACCCGATGAAGTTTCATAGCAATCCGTATAACGATAACGGAGTTATCATCTGGAAACCAATTTTCAAGATGGCCACCGGTGGCTGGAGGCCATCTTGGATTTCGGATCAGTGTCTATCTAGATAGGTTTCTTCACCAGAGGTAGTCAGCCCCCTCGATGAAGTTTCAAAGCGATGCGATAAACGGTAACAGAGTTATCATCTGGAAAACAATTTTCAAGATGGACGCCGGTGGCTGGCGGCCATCTTGGATTTCAGATCATTGTCAATTTCGATAGGTTTCTTCCCCAGACCTAGTCCAACCACCCTATGAAGTTCCAATGCGATCTGACAAATGGTAACAGAGTTATCATCCGGAAACCAATTTTCAAGATGGCCACCGGTGGCTGACGGCCATCTTGGATTTCGGATCATTGTCAATTTCGATAGGTTTCTTCCCCAGACCCAGTCAAACCACTCCATGACGCTTCAAAGCGATTCGATAAACGGTAACGGAGTTATCATCCGGAAACCAATTTTCAAGAAGGACGCCAGTGGCTGGCAGACATCTTGGATTTCGGATCATCGTCGATTTCAATAGGTTTCTTCCCAAGACCTAGTCCAAACACACTATGAAGTTTCATTGCGATCCACCAAACGGTAACAGAGTTATCATCCAGAAACCAATTTTCGAGATGGCCACCGGTGGCTGGCAGCCATCTTGGATTTCGGATCATCGTCGATTTCGATAGGTTTCTTCCCAAGACCAAGTCCAACCACCCTATGAAGTTTCAATGCGATCCGACAAACGGTAACGGAGTTATCATCCAGAACCCCCTCTGCCGCCAGCACGCCCGCCCGTTTTCTATTGTTAGCAGGTTTATTACCTGGTGTAACATTTGATATTCTTCTAACGTTATGCTATAGCTTTCACAGAATCGATCTAAGTGTGCATACCTTTAGAAAGGTTATATTAACATGTGTGTTAAATTATTTTTATTTTGGACCAGTGTTTTAAGTCTAAATGCGGGTTTAAACCTGGTAATAGCTAAACAATGTTTAGCTCTTTAAACCAGGTCTAGCTAAACCGCCTTATTGAATTCCACCCTATAAGTTCTAAGTTGGCCTGTCAGTTGGTTAGTCAAATTTATTACATTTCTCACAATGCTGAACATTCAAGTAACAACAATGTGGCCAAATTTCAGATCAATCTATAGGATAAATGTAAGCATCTTGGCATGGCCAAATGTAGTGGACAAAGACTTGGGATAGACAATAGTTATTCACCTCTTTCAGTAGAGATGATTAATTAAGGATGACAGAATGATATCATCCACTTTCAAGCAATTTGTTCCAATGACTGATGTGCATAAGTACAGCAGATCAATTTCTGTTGCAAATGACATATATATGAGCTCTAGATAAGCAGGGTTGGAGTTTTCAACCAATAAAAATGGCCAATCACCCAATTAATTTTTAACATCATGAGTGCCAAAATAGCAAATCACCCAATTAATCTCAGTTCTATTGCTAATAATGTATAATAACATAATTAAAAAAGCCCAATTAATTTACTCCCACCCTCACCAAAACAAAATTTTGTAAATTGTTTTTATATATATATATAGTGTTTACAATTTTGACAACAATGTGACAAAATTATTACTACTTTTAAAAGTACACAGCAATGACTCAATCGGACAGTTAAATCATTTAACAGATGAGTAGCTTGGTTATATATCTAAAATGTTTTCTCCTGGCCTACCATTGGACCTTTCTCAATATTGCTGCAGAAGCCATTTTTTGCTCACTTGACCATTAAAGGGCCAAAGCTGGCCAAAACAGCTTCTGCCCGTGGTCTTGAGAAATGTCCATTTGATTTGCAGTCAAGAGAAGACTACAGTATTTTTGAAACTTTATCACTAGTATGACTGGCTCAATAAACAGGAGAATCATTCCAGTGATAAATTTTCAAAAATAATCTCTTGGTATGCAAATGGGCATTTTCTATGAGACAATGGAGGATTTCAGTTTATCCATCAATGATGTGTAGGATGACGTCATAATCAATTATGTCATGAATCACATAGATAAGGTCATTACGAACGCTTAGTTGATGACAGGATAAGTGTCCTCGTACAAGTTGATTGTCTTTATTATTTAATAAACATGCTGTTGAATATTTTGAAACTAATTTGACTGGTGACAGCAACAGCACCCAGTCAAATTAGCTTCAAAATATTCAACAGCTTACTGTATAATTTTCTGGAAATTAATAGTCGTAGAGTTCAGGGATCAATCGTGCCCAACATGGATGAAGTGTGGGTGGAGCTTAGCAAGAAATAGGTGGGGCATACCTAAAACTGGATTCCTTCACTATTAGGAATCACCTTTAGTAAGTTTCTGTAGACATACCTTTGAATCCTGTTCTTCTTCCTCTTCTTCTTCCAGTTCAGCTTGCTGATAGTTCATCACATGCGGCGGTGAACCAAACAACATAGAACCAGGCCCAATCATAGGTTGCATGTGCTTGTATTGTGCATCCACAGCATTAACCAGTGGTGGAGCCACATCATTCACATTTCTATATATATTATTGATATTGATATTGTTATTGTATAGACTCTGCTGCCACTGGCTGTTCGGAGTACTGGAAATAGCTTGCTGGAAGGGTTTATTGTTTGTAAGTTGTGTTGTGGAATTGAGTTGTAGACTCTCGTGTCGATTCCGAGATGGTGGAGGTTTCTCTGGTGTAACAATTAACTTTTCCTCGCCGTCACTTATCGATGATAAACTCATTTTATCCTCTTCATCAGAAACATCGCCCTTATTCTCTGAAATTGTTATTTGTTTCAGGTCATTATGACTGCTTTCATCACACAAAGGAGTTCCGGCAGATTTCTCTATTGAAGTGTCTGTATCAAGTTTAGCACTAACCGTCGTTTCACTGATGCTATCATTATTATTATCTGAAACATTGCTAATTTCAACATTCGGTGTACATGTATAAGCAGTAGAATCCATCTGCTCACTAGGGGTCACAGAATTACTAAATGGTGTCCTATCTACTAACTCCTGTTGCTGTATATAGTTATTACTAGTATTGTTATTATACGTCACTGGGGACATCGCTTGACTGAGTGCCAGACTAGCTGCCGTGTAAGGTGAGCCTTTCATTGGAGATTCATGCACAGATTCATCATCAGATAGAGCTGGTAATGGTGGCAGTGAGGATGCACTAGAATTTGATGGCTGATAATGGGCCTGATCCGCTACAGGGGATGAATTATAACTACTATGTGAGAGCGGTGATGGCTGCTGATGTACTTGCTTTGGCGGCGGAAGAGGTGGGGGTGTCGGATCACGTGGAGGACTTGTTTTCTCAACACTAATCACATTTTCTAATAAACTTTTAATTCTGGATTCTAAGCTCATATTACGTGGTCCACCCATTAGTGCTGAGAATGATGTGTTATCCGCTTTCTGGCCGCCTCTTCCAGCCGGATCTTGTTGTGTGGAATAAGGCAGATCTGGCTGATGCAGCGGTGGCATGCTTGAATATGATGACATTTCAGCATCATTATGATCTATAGTGTCTGTATACTGATTGGTAGTGCCTGTCGGAATAGGGGTGGGCATATGGGTTGGTAACATTGGTAATGGAGGTGGTCTAGTAAAGTCTGATGTATTATGGTGCACTGCTGGTGTGAATCGATTATCGCTATCAAATGGTGTGTATCTATTATCACTATCAAAACCTGAATGTCTACCTTCTGGACTGGGACCATGGCGAAACCTTCCACCACCATTGTTAAAGTCAGTATTACAATCTTGCGGTGGCAGAGGCTGGCTAAATTCAAATGAGTCCCTTCTATACCTATTAGCACTTCCGGGTGTGCGTGGATCCTGAGGTGTATAACCTGATGGGGTATCCATTGGATTATTTCCTAGAAAGTCTTCAAATGAGTTCTCAAGCGGCATTAATGGTGGTGGTGGCTGATGGCTCTGATTGATGCTTGGTAATGGAGGCTGTGATGTATGACGAGGCGATGGAACTGGAGGCGGTTGATGAGGAAAGTTATGAGGATACTGATGTTGTTGTTGTGTATTATGCTGTTGTTGATGTGGTTCTTGCTGATGACGATGATGCTGATTATGTGGATGATGTTTGTGATGTTGATATCCCATTGACAAGTTACTACTTCCTGTGGAATACGCAGAATCAGACTGGCCTGAGAAGCTTTTATCTGAGCGTGGGGTATAGTCAAAGTCGTTATCACCAGGGTCATAAGCAGCTTCTGAGGCATAACCTTCCACTCGTGACACAGCATTTGTTGGTATTATCCGAGGGTAGCTGTTTCCCGGACTTGGTTTTGGGGGTGGAGGAGGTGGCTTAGCGTTTTTTAATTTGTTATACAGCAGGTCTTCAATTAACTTGGTTCTTTCCTTACCTGCAAAAATGAAAATATTCATGTTAATGGAGATATAAAATGTGCCAGAGACTGAAAATGATGACAGTGGTGATGATGATAGTAAAAGTAGTATAATAATGCAACGGATGAATCCAGTTTTAGCTATGCCATGCCCACTACTATCTATGCCCTGCCCATTCCTAGCTAAGCTCCGCCGACGCTTTGTTCATGTTGGAATCGATCGAACCCTGAACCTCAATTTCCAGAAAACTATACAGGAAAAGCAATTGAATACTTTGAAACTAATTTGACTGGGTGCTGTCGACTGTCCAGTCAAATTAGTTTCAAAATATTAAACAGAATGTTTATTAAATAGTAGATATACAATTAGTACAATTTGACCGACTATTAAGTGTTCCTGACAGACTTAGATATGCCATTCATGATATACAAATTGATTGCGATGTCAGCCAGGGCTCGTACACCTTTCCATGTTTGAAATTCCATGACTTTTCATGACCACAATTCCATGACTTCCAAGAATTAATCTCTAGTAGATTTGTGCTTATGACGTACATGGAGCTTACGATCGGCGTTATTCTGCAAATGTCTGAAGATTTCGTCTTGCAACAACCAAGCTAAAGTCTTGTTTTGATAAGCTGTTAATGAAATGACACTTGGAGATCGAATCAACCGAAATGGCCTGTGGAAGAACTGCAGAAAACCAGATTTCATCTTAAGAACGTCTCTCCAAGTGTGATACCAGCGATCGAAAAGAAGAAGAAGATAAGCTGTTGCCATGATTTTTATTGCATAGAGGTGAAGACAGTAATTCATGCCAAAAAGATTTATTTTATTTTTCATGGTTACCATTTCCCATGATTTTTCCATGACCTATGATAAAAAAATGTTGATTTTCCATGACTTTCCAGGACTGGAATTTAAAATTTTCAAATTCCATGGCTTTCCGGGATTTCCATGACCAGTACGAACCCTGGTCAGCCTACATGTACATGTGATGTAATGGAGGATTCCAGTTTGTCAGTTAATCATGCAACGTCATAATCAACTATGTGATGTGTAGGATGATGTCATAATCAATTAAGTCATGAATAACGTAGCTAAGTTTGTCACGAACGTTTAATTGATGACGGACTAAGCAGTTGTATGAATATATTTGCTATTTAACAAACATGAATATTTTAAAGTAATCTGACTGGGCTATAGCAGCAACAGTACCCAGTCAAATTAGGTTCAAAATCAACAGTTTACCTGTATAGTTTTCTGGAAATTGAGTTAGGGGGTTCAA
This sequence comes from Chaetoderma sp. LZ-2023a, assembly GCA_034401795.1. NCBI lineage: Eukaryota > Metazoa > Mollusca > Caudofoveata > Chaetodermatida > Chaetodermatidae > Chaetoderma > Chaetoderma sp. LZ-2023a. Next base: position 146,062,478 of record CM067370.1, read on the forward strand.
GGATCGATCAATCTCAGCACGGGTGAATCGTCGGTAGAGCTCAGCTAGATGGGCGGGGCATAGCTAAAACTGGATTCCCCCATTGATTATGACATCATATACTTGATGGACAGATTGGATTCCCCTATTAAGGTAAAGTAATAACAGGAATAATGATGACAAACACACAGTCTCCCACACAAAGTGCTTACATGATCAGATTTCTACAATTTGTATATAACTGAGTCACAATAACCATGATCTGTTGACATTTGACACCAAAATCAAGAAAATTGTTCGGGAGACCAAATCTAGTGAATGTTCCCTCATTAAGCTTGAGGTAGAATAAGCATATGTAATTTAAATAAATGCAAGGAATATAAATCCTCTTGATTCACACCCTTTCTGGAACCAATAAAGTCTGATTAGTCTACTATATGACAAATCATTTACAGTTGATCTGGTAAAATATAAATTCTAACACTACTTCCTGAAACTACTATATCCGATGAGAAAAAAGACTAGTCAGCAATCCTTTTGATTATTTAGACCATTTCTGTTACCCCTTAGCACTCTGATGTCAATATTCTATCTTTTACTGCGTCAATAGCAAAGAAACTGGTTTATTTTTCAATAATTTTGGTGGACGATGTTGCTGTCTACGACAGCACCATCTTCCACCAAATTTGTTGAAAAATAAACACCTGTTCATCTTTTACTTTATTTTGAAAATTAAAAATTTTGACATCAGAGTGGTAAGGGTTAAGTCACGAGGTCTCAGATCTAAAGGGTATATTACATACATGCATTAGAAATTCAAACTGTGAGCAGTTTTTGAAATATCAAGACAATGAAGCACAAAAGACAGAAATATTGGGAGTTAGCCTTTAGATTTGACATTGCTTTTAGAAATAAGCTTACTTAAAGTTTTTTGACCTCCAGATAGACATTCCTCAAGAGGGCGGCTTTGGCCAGCACGACCATTAAAGAGTTAATTTATCGCACAACGTAAAGGTTTGTGTCCTAATTCTATACCTTGTCACTTGCAGGGCTGGGGTCAAATACAAAAGTATTTGTATTTGAAGTAATTTAAATACATTTTTCAGGTATTTGAGAAAGTACATGTATTTGTATTTGAAGAGTATTTAAGGCAAAAGTATTTGTATTTGTATTTAAATACATTGTCAATGTATTTGAGTATTTTCAAATACTATTCAAAATACTTCGCTGTCTATTTCTGACAAATTCTTACATTCAATTGTACATGCACAGTGCAAATTAAAATCTAATACAGATTTCTCATATCTTCTATAACTTTGCATGTCATACTCTGTTCATCTTCAAATTAATTTGACTGTTACAGTTATTGCCTTAAGAAGCAGCAACCTCCAGTGAAATCTTTGTCAAAATAATCAGCAGTATGGTTGTGTTGAAATACAGTTGCTAGGGCTTCAGTGTTAAAAATGTGACCCAATAAGAATAGAGCTATTCCTTTTATAAATATAGCTTTGCAAATTGCCTTGAAATTATTTTTACAATTCTTTTTCATACACTTCACACATGTTATCCTCAGTTTTAATCAGCCTGGTTTTAAAGAAGATAGAAATGAAATTTTGAAAACAATTTAGCTGAAAGTGGTGTGGTCTTAGGCAGCAACAATTTTCAGTCACATGGTTTTCAAAATATTCACATGATTTTCTCTGTTTTATGTAACACACATTATCAATGCATATATAGAATGAAATGGGCTTTGCTTCCAGTCTGGTCTTAGTTTGCTGTTGCATCCCAATTCCTTAAGCCAATGTATAGTACTGTACTGCTCTCTAACTGCATCATACTGTGTCAGTCTTGTATAGCTGGTTTGATTCTCAAATTCTTATCTGTAGTAGAATGGGCAAGTATCACCATATCATTTACACTAAGTAGAGCTAGTCAACTTACAACAACACCCATTATACTAGCTTGCACAACTCATACCAGAGTCTTAACCCTTTTCACCTTGAATTTTATATTCAAATCATTCATTTAGATTGGATGGGTTAGTGGGTGGGTGGCTGTGGGGTTAATTACCCTTTCCTGTGCACTTATGTCAAATGATAAAAATTTGTAGAGGAAAAGATCATGTAGATGTTGGAAATTATAGTGTTGTTTTCTTAGACAGCAGCAGCATATAAAAGCTCCGAATATTTGTGGGTATAATTTGAATACAAGTGTTTCCAAGAAATCTTTGAGTCAGATAGTTTTAGCACATCTAAATAAATAAATAAATAAATAAATCCTGTTATCCCATTCATACTGAAATTTTAAAAACCTTGTTTCAAAGGTAATACATATATCCCAGGCCACTGGAATGACTACATTGCTTATAAAGCCAGTCACTTCAGTGGTAAGGTTTCCAAAATAGTCTTGGCTTGTAAATGGGCAATACCCAAGACCAATGCAGAGACCAGTTTGGGCTGGCTTGACCATTAACCATTTAAACCTCATATCGGCCAAAAATGGCTTCTATTTTTGAAAATTTACTACTGGAATGACTGGCTCGATAACCGAATCAGTCATTTCAGTGGTAAATTTTCAAAAACAGTTTTCTCTTGGTCTACAAATGAACATTTTCTATCAGAGAATTTAAATTTTCTTGAACAAATTTGAGTGTTAAAGGGTTAAAAGCATAAAACTATGATAGATAATTGAGTCTGAGTAAGAAACTTGTTAAGCTGGTCTAAATCTCACACTTCATATCAGTAATGGATTAGGCAATTATCTCCTTTCAAAGCAAACTAGGTAGAGCTGGTAAGGTACTAACAACACCTCCATTGTACTAGCTTACATGACTCTATACCAGAGGGTTAACCATTTTCATCATGAACTTTATATTCATAGCATTGATTTCGATGGAGTTTAATTATCCCTTTTCATAATGATGTTAAAAGATTAATTGTAGAAGAAATACTGGTGTACATTTTGGAAATATTAATGCTTTTCTTAGGATACAGCAACATTGGTTTTCAAATTAAATAGAGATCGGAATATCTTTGGCAACAATTTGATTGCAAGTTTTTAGACGAGATAGTCTCAAGAATATTTAGCAAGCATCTAAATAAATAAACAAAATCAATAAATAAACAAGTATTTGTATTTGAAGAATTCAAAAGTATTTGTATTTAAATACCTTTGAAAGTATTTGACCCCAGCCCTGGTCACTTGTCATGCACTTGATTTCAGGCCATGACAATCACCAAAATACAAAATTAGGACATGATGCGTTATAGTTTTAGGGTAGATGGTTAGAAACCTATACATGTAGATAGATCTAAATCAAGGCTTTTCTAAACTATACTGTCTCCAATAATTGATACAAAATTCACGAGTATGTGGTGCTCACCTGGAACAGCTTTATGTGAACAAAGACTGGATTCATAAAGTAAGATCTGTTGAACAATCAGATTTGTGTCTAGCAATAGGGAAACCCTAACATCACAGTCAAGTTTTCTTAATGCTAGATCATGAAAGATTTTTGATAAAACCTGTCCCTGTGATGCTCAGTATAGCTCAACGGGACTATTAGTATTTGAACTAAGTTTGCTTGAAATTAGCCACGTGCTTAATAAGGAGAAGGCTTTTAACTAATTTCTGTATACATGTTCTGAAACCTACCAGCCTAGTATCCTTCCAGTCAAGTCTGGCTGAAATTGCTCAAGCAGTTAATGAGTAGCGTTTTAAATGATTTCCTGCCCTTTTTCAGAAAATTCAAGATGGCCATTAAAATCTGAACCATACCACTCTAGCGCCCTTCCAATCGAGTTTGCTTGAAATCAGCCAAGTCGTTAATGAATAGGCTTTTAACTGATTTCCAGAAATTTTCTGAAAATCCAAGATGGTCGTTGAATAAAATTGACCAATCAACCAGGTTAGCTAATAACGTGCATTATATGTATATAATCGGTTAGCTAGGAATGAGTGGGTTATAGCTAAAACTGGATTCATCCATTGTGAAGATTCTACCTGAAAGAGCTCTGTTATACATTGTAGTATCCAACAATACTCTGAAAACCTTATCAAAGTAGTCTGTAACATACCCATAGTGTCAATAAAGACATTCATTATGTTGCCCATCTTTGAGGTCTGGTTAAGTTTTTCCACACATAACTGAGAACATTTCGATGAAACAAACACAATCTGAAAGAGAAAATCACATAACATAAAGTAATTATTAACAAGAAGATCAGTACTGATCACGTTGTCCCCCGACGGATGTTGTTAGTAAAACAAAATTTTTGAGATTCCTGCCTTTGCAAAATTGCGTGTGTGTATATGCATGTGAATCTATTGCGGCTACAACACTACATACATAATGAGATGAGGCAGTGCAATCACAATCCATTGTAGAACACAATGCTAACATCTACTAAACTAATAGCACATGCATATACAGCAGACAAGTAGTTTGTGTCAGCATTTATGAAATAGCAAAATTAGCTAAAGGTATTGAACGGAAACCAAATTTTCCTTGAATTCTATGTCATTCAAGGGTAATAACGCCATCACATCTGGACGCGCATCGTTGAAACACAATCCCCACCGAGGTCTCGTCATAAGGAATCACTATACCAAATTTGAAATAAATCCATGCAGGCTACATGTAGCTAAAGGTATTGAACGGAAACCAAATTTTCCTTGAATTCTATGTCATTCAAGGGGGATAACTCCATCACATCTGGATGCGCGTCGCTTAAACGCAATCCCCACCGAGGCCTCGTCATAAGGAATCACTATAACAAATTTGAAATAAATCCATGCAAGCTAACTAAAGTTATCGAGTAGAAACCTAGTGTGACGGACGGACAGATGGACACACACATGGACTATTACTAGTGTCCCCATCGACGGGCATCGGGGGACAATACGCAACGGCTTTCTGAAGGACAATACATTCATTCTTCTTCAAATTAAAGGAATTTTGAGATTAAAATAAACTTATTGAGTAACACATTCCTTATAGATGTACTTCTGGGACGGATTGACAAAAAAGTGCAAGTTACAGTTAAGTCTAAGAAAATCGTAAGTGTGGCGCAAGTCTGAAAACAGACATAAATTTGTATTCAATGACGCAAATTAGCCCAAATATTGGCATAACTTACGGCTGCTATGTACCACTATGTACCACTGTGCAAGTCTGGGGTAAATGTGTAACTTTGGCAAAACAGCAATGAATGGACAAAGTTAGAAAAGCAAATTGACATTTTACATTGTGACATGATCTTCGGACAGCAGTGAAAACCTAATTACTGCAACGTAAACAAAGCAACAGCTGTTCTTGATTTGTGTAGCGTATAGATTGATATTTATATGCGATCGATTGGCTACTTTTGTTAATTTAATTACTCGTTTGAATGAGCATTATTAATAAATCATTACAGGCATATTGTGCATCATTTCGACAATTCAACCTGTTATTTGGCACATGCATTATTCATATCAAAATCTTTAGTTGAAGATCTATGTTCCAATGCCCTTCCACGCACACATCTAGACAAAATACGATGTCACCACCATTACTGATTCCTAAAAATGTCATTGACAAGCACATATTAACCCTTTATAAACTTCAAAATTGTTCAAGAAAATTTCCCTATGATTTTGTCTTAGAAAATGTGCATTTGCAGACCATGAACCATTATTTTTGAAAATCAACCACTGGAATGACTGGCTCTATTGTCTCTTACCGACCCAGTCATCCCAGTGGACAATTTTTTAAGTCTTCTCTTGGTCTGTAAATCGATATTTCATAAGGTAATGCACTGAGGAATCCGCGCTTTTTTGCTGGCTTGTCAAATCTAAAGGGCTACGGTTTGTGGTTATAAATTCTCAATTCTTGAGTCACTTTATAGCCTATAGGTACAGGCGTCATAAAAACCACACAAATATATAGCCTACTACCTTTTTTATACAAATTTGTTTCTTGTTTTTTGTGACAAAAATTCAAAGACCGTTCCTAGGCCGGGTGCCTACGTGCTGAGAAAATTAGATTGAGACATAGTGAAAATTTATCACATAGGCCTAGCTGTCACATTCGCATATGTGTAGGAACAGCCGATAGCGGTGGGGTTTGGGGTTAGGAACGGTTACGCAGGTTTTTTTCTCTCCCATAGAGTATCCTTATAGCACCCCTAGGTTTTGGCCCCACCTACAGTGTCCTTTAGCTCTCAACCCCTGGTAAAAATACGTTCCTACGCCCATGTGGCCGCAGCGCATATAAGTAAGTCTTTTGGTGTTTGTTATTCTCGTAACACAAACCATTAACAAATCCAATTCATGCTAAAAAAAATCGCTTTTCTCTGCATTGTTGTGACAAATATTAATTCTGACAGCTCTGTCAGATTCAAGGTCGTCTGCATTTCCGCTTTCAAGTCAGAATGACAATTTGCGCACCCACGTATGAGAGATCTGTGTTCATTTATGACAAAAAACGTACGCAGGTCTTCGTGAATCCTGGTTAAATCAAACATGTAAGTGTGATGGCGTAACTTTCACTTCTTTGTGAATCCTCGCCCTGGCATGTATGATTATTGTATTCATTATGCATTAAGCCATTGTATTATTTCTTAAAGTTATGCACAACATACACAAACACTAAAAATTCACTATAATGGCCACCCAAGGAAGCACCAAAATGTCCCCAACAAAGTGAAGTGGTCTTTTAATCAAGGACAACAGAAGGATCCATTTCTAGCTATACCCGTCCAATTCTAGCAAAACTCTGCAACTTTGTATGTGCATTTGAATTGATTGTAACACTTTGACCTCTGAATTCGCAACACAATATCTGAGTGAGGCAGAAAACCCCATTAACAACAAATGGAGATTGTTGAAATCTATACCCCCAACACCATGGAACAATGTAGCATAAAAATGGTCTAGCAGGGCAGTGGCAAGGGAAATTGACACAGGATTGTGCTCACGCTTACGTATGTATATGTGCAGGTATGTACTGCACTGATGGCATTCATGCAGCCAAATGGGCATATTATTAGAATTAAAAACAATCATAATCAGATTAAATCTCATTAAGTTGGTCACAGTGACAAAATTTTGCAGCCAATTTCTGAAACCTAACCCCATAGGGTCCTTTCAGGCAAATTAGGTTGAAATCCGACAAGCGGTTAATGAGTAGCGTTTTGACGATTTCTGGTACATTTTTTATCAAACCTAAGATTTTGACCCTAAGAATTGACCAATCAAAATTCTATATATATAAGATATGAAGCCTACCCCAATAGGGTCCTTCCAGCCAAATTAGGTTGACCTCTGCCAAGCCGTTAATGAGGAATAGTGGGCCATCCGGTCGGTCACCATGACATACGCTCACTTGGTCATTCTGAGCATGTGAGCTAATTATACCTCAAAAGCATGCCGCCTGGTTATGGTAAGTACATGTATACTATTGATGTAGGTTAACTCATGCCAAAACAAACACCGTGCATTTGTATTTAATAACATGCTTAACCCTTTAACACTCATATCAACCAAAAACAGCTTCTGCAGTGGTCTTGCGAAATGTCCATTTGCAGAGCAAGAAGACTATTTTTGAAAATTTACCCCTGGAATGACTGGTTCATTCCAGTGGTAAATTTTCAAAAATAGTCTTCTCTTGCTCTGCAAATGGACAGTTTCGAATAAATTCGAGGGCTAAAGGGTTAAAATATTTAAAATGCTTATACTGGATGCTAGACTGCATCAATATTTTCTTTCCATCACATGTACTCATACCTTAGCTATACCCATGTGCTTCTTAGTTTTTGGATGATAATAAACTTTAATCTCTTCCATTTTGCCAAATGTGCTGCACATGTTTTCTAGGAAGGCTTTGTTGATGTTGTCATTTAGATTTGTGATTGTAACTTCTTTAGGTGGCACCTGACCAACATAATACTCATCATACTGAAAAGACGAAATTACAGTGATTAAAAAATGATAATATATTTAGATAACCAGAAGAACCTGTTCGCAAACTGCATGCATCTGCATTAGCCTCGAACATGCTACAGAGTCTACATGTAGGCTTGCATGATTACATGATTAAATCGAAAATCATGTTTATTTTTTAAATCGTGAATTTATATGATTAACTGACGGACTGCGTCCCGCGTGTCGAGCCCTTCAGTTTTCCGCATATCACACATCGTGTGTGGTAGTGTTGCAAAATAAGGATATCTTAAAATAGTGTACTCCTTGATAAATCAAATGTCTACTGAAAACTGTAACATTATGCTAATTCTTGAAAAGGAACCAAATCACACACAAATAAACCATTTAAAAGTATAGAAAAAACATTTAAATCATTATAACTGTGCTGCAAACTGAATGCAATGATGACATAGAAGAATTCTATAATGTATTGATAGAATCAGATAATCACTTGATAAATTAAAAGAACATTGAAAAACTTTAACATTCTTGTAATTCTCGGTCCACAATAAATAATTTCAAACCCCTTAAAAATATGGACATAATTTGACAATCACTTTCATTATGATGGAGTCGGAATGCAATGATGGCATAGAGACAATCTGTAATGTTTTATTGCATTTGGATAAGCCCTTAATGAACCACACGTTCATTGATAAACTTTAACATTTACCTAATTCTTGGCACAAAATAAGTTAAGCCAAACCCCATAATAATATGGAAAAAATTTGAGAATTATTTTAATTAGGATACAGACTTGAAGCAATGATGGTATATAACAAAGATGTAAAGTTTTATTGAGACCAGATAAGCATAAGCCCTTGATGAATTAAATGTAAATTGAAAAACCTAAAAACATTTATCTACAGGCTGCACGTCAATTTGGATCGCTATGTCGAGTCATCCTACGCTTCGCATACGGCCAACAAAAGTTAAATAAGCGAACGATCATGAATCATTTCTAATGCATAACATATTTCAGAAACCTACCTTATGATTACTCTTTGATGTGACTGGTAGTTTACAATATTGACATTCTGATCAAGGAATGTCCAATGACGAAAACTAAAATCAGAGACGAAAACTAAAATGGTGTTTAGAAGGGTCCATCTCAAGGCCAAGACAAATTTTTTTTAAATGTATCACTGGAATGATTGGTTCGAGAATCGTGCCAGGAATTCCAGTGATATATTTTCAAAAACAGTTTTGTCTTTGGCTTGACGCTGGCCCCTTTTAAACACCATTTTAGCTTTTGTCATTGATATGGTATTGTTACACAATGTCTGGGTAATTTGTAATGAGGATGATTAATCCTGTGATCAGTCAAAACAATAATCGCACAACAGAAACATTGTAGAACCAAAATACTTATCCTTACCACATTTGTCATGTAACCATCGCAGTCATGAGACTCATGATAGTAAACAATAAAAAAAATGCATCCTGATCCACAATCCATAGCCATCATTCAATCAAGGTTGATGTAATGTCATAACATAAATATAATATTAATGGACCAGACTGTCTGACATCACACCTCGCCAAGCATCGACGAAACGCATGAGCCTTCCACCCACTATAGACGCATCGACGCCTAATGCGGGTGTCTGGCTCGCGATCCGCTCCCCCCCCCCCCCTCTCTTGACGAGAGAGAGTGAGAACCATTTTGGTCTTGGCCTGGCCGGTCTAACTGGCACCGCTGTTCCTGTCGCACAGGTGCAGTCCAGGCAGATACGAAGGGAGCCCTCGTACCCTCCGGTACGATCCGCTCCCTTCTTTCCACCCTTAGAGGACGTACTCTTCCCCTTCCCACCTCTCGGGCGATTAGGAGCAACATTGGCGAGGGTAGGGGCCTCCACAACCTTCTTGGCCTTCTTCGCCGGAGGCGGCTGAGAAGACCCAGTAGAAGCAGAAGCAGCACTAGGCTTAGCTTTCGCCTTGCTTTTGTGCTTCTTCTGCTTCTTAGAAGGTTGCCCGGTTAGTGGCTTGGCTACAGCCCCTAGTGCGTGCGCCTGACGCACTAGCTCCAGCTGTAGATTAACCGCCAAGGGATTCTGCGCGATGTTGGCAGTGTCTTCTAAGATGGACCACGCTTGGCCACCAAAGATGTTAGGGCGAGTAAGGGGCATCCCAAGAAGACGCTCCCTAATGGCAGTAGCTGGACGTATATGGTCAAGGACCATCTGCCCCCTAGACTTCGTCACGCGCGCTTGCACCCTTGCCAATGCGTCCATAGACAGCACCAGGCCGTCATTGACACATGAAAGCACCACAGGTGGCACAGGGTGGCCTGCCCCCGCTTCAGCCCACACCGACTGAAGAAGGCGACAAGAATGATTGACAGCACTCATTGCTGCCCTCACCCCCTCATCGCATAGGGACAGGACTTTGTCATGGTATACCTGAGAGTTGTCCACCAGCGCCGGGGCGGGGCCACCCGCTCCAGCACTCTGGACAACCAGCGGTCATCCTCGGTGACTGTTGGGACCACACCATATCTGTCATATTTCCCCCCGTGGGATACGACACCTCGCCCGCACCTCCCTGGAGCCCGCAGGAAGCTGGCCCTTGGTCAGGAGTTGTTTGCTATAAATAGTATCCAATAACCAGGCTGCGGACAAGATCCCCGTCCTAATCGATGTCACCGATGGACGGGGTGCATCCTCCTCGGCCGTGGTCAAAACCACAGACTGCAGGAAATTTCAATTTCCCTTTCTCCGAGATCTAACAATACTCACCATTCTGTTACTTCTGATATACAGCTGGCCTTGACAGCTGGCTCTAGGACTATAGACTTAGAAAGCTTTACCGACTCCTTGGAACCGGGTACTCGGCTCCCAACTGCCGAGTACCCGTCTACCATAGAGCTCATATTGTTTGCATAGCCACCAAACAAGAGAAATCCATGGCTTGCCTCCGTGGGGCTGGGAGGCTGGGTCCGTAACAGAATGGTGAGTATTGTTAGATCTCGGAGAATGGGAAATTGAAATTTCCTGCATTCTCCTTCGATCAATACTCACCATTCTGTTACTTCTGATATACACCAGATTTGATCAGTAACCTGGTGGGAAGGGGCAAGCCATAAATGCTACTTTTGCCCCTTGGAGAAAGATTTAGACTCAACAACTTGACTAACGGAGACCTAAAAGGACCGTCAAGTTATCGGAACCGAATCACATTCGCGTCACTGCCCCCCCCCCCTTTTTCTCCTAAGAAAAGGGAGAGAACTCACGAACGTGTATCTCGCCTGAAACACAAATATGCCAAGAGGGTTAACTGCTCATTGCATATCCACATGTATTAGCGGGGGAATGAGCATGAATATATAAGATGAATGAACATGACATATAGACATAATACAAAACACTCTCACTAATGAATTACCTTATGATAATTGGACTTCAGACGTACCGCCTCCAACCATTCACTGGTCCGGCCATCAGTGACACAATCTGGTTGTCATCCTCACGCTCGACCATGCATGCTTTAGGTTCTTTTCTTACCAAAGTGAAAAAAGGGTGAAAAGCAGTGTGGTCACTTAACTATCGTCTCAAAAGCGAGTGGATTGGCTGAGTCTGACACATCCCTCATTTAGTAATCCGTAAATGAGGACTCACAGTGCCATTGTGCAACGGCCATGATGTCCTCTAACGGAACACCACTGTAAAGGGCATTCGAGGCGGCTATTCCTCTAACATCGTGTGACCTTGCGCCTTGCACCTGGTGCCCAGTCGCCATCTCATGAGTAGTCTGAATGCATTCGACTACCCAACGAGAGATAGTATCCATGGATGCGGCGCCATAAGGCTTTTTATGGCAGATCAACAGATGTCTATCGTTCGACTGTAACGAGTCAGTCCTTTTTCTGTACTTAGTCAAAGCACGGACCGGGCACCAGACACTGGCATCGCGATCAAACCTAGTTAACTTCGGTATTATGATCGGTTTGCCGGGATATCTCAAAGATTGATTCTTTGACATAAACTCTGCTCTTGGCAGAAGACGCAGACCCTCTCCGGAGACAATAAATCGGTCCCTCTCTGCCGAAAGCGCATGGATCTCACTGCGCCTTCTAGCTGAGGAAGCTGCCAATAGAAAAACCACCTTTAGAGTCAAATGCTTTAGACTAGCCGAATGCAACGGTTTGAAAGGGTGCTTGGCCAGTACATTAAGCACTAAAGATAGACTCCAGGCTGGAATGACTACCGGTTGTCTCGGTCGGAGATTGCTCATTCCCTTCACCATCACATTTAACTGGGCCACCTCTGGACTATCCCTGTTGGCTAGACAAGGGATAACTGATGCCAAAGCTGACTTGTATCCAGTAATTGTGACGGGAGCTAGTCCTGAAAAGAACAGCTCACAGAGAAAGTCTGCTATTTGCTGAATAGTGGATTGAAAGGTATCAATACCTTTTTCTTCACACCAGTCTGCAAATCTGTTAACCTTGTTGTTATATGACTTGAAGGATGACCTCCTTCTCGCAGCCGCGATGAAATCAGCAGCTTGTCGAGAAAAGCCTTCCGACGTGGAACGTTGTTTGATAACATCCACGCAGTCAATTTGAACATTTCGGGACGCTCGTGTAGGAAGCGTCCCTTGGCCTGGGAGATTATGTTCGGAATCTCGGGCAACTGCACTGGATTTTCCACCAGCAGATCTAGAAGATCCGTGAACCACGCCCTGCTTGGCCAATACGGCTCTATTAGCAGGACCAGACACGGTTCCTCCCTGATCTTCACCAACACCTTCGGTAGAAGGATGGTGGGTGGATACGCATAAGCGTGCATCCCTCTCCAGCTTATCGCCAGAGCGTCTGTATCGACGGCATTTGGATCTGGAATCGGCGAGACATAAGTCATGATTTGAGCATTTTCCCTTGTGGCGAACAAGTCCACGTTGGGTTTGCCCCAATGCTCGAAGATCCTTCGTAGAACCGGAGGGTTGAGGGACCATTCTGTTGGCAGAATTCTCTGTCTGCGAGACAAAGCATCCGCCAGAATGTTCAATCACCCAGGAATGTGAGCTGCTTTCAAAACAACCGAGTAATTCCTGCACCATTGAATCAAGTGCCACACTTTGATACACAGTGTGGGTGACTTGGTCCCGCCTTGGCGATTTATGTATGATACTACCGTCGAATTGTCCGACCGTATCAATATCACCTTGCCCCTGATCATCGGAAGAAACTCTTCCAACGCCAGTTCCACTGCCATCATTTCCAACAGATTGATATGCAGCTGACTCTCCAGGAGAGTCCATGTGCCCGAGACCTGGTGTTCTCCCAGGCAGGCACCCCACCCTTCCAGCGATGCATCCGTGTACACGGACAGCTGGGGGCGAGGTAGGTGCAGCGAAACCCCTACTAGGAGATTCTGACGCTGTTTCCACCATATGAGATGCGATATTATCGGCTCCAAAACTGGCACCAGTTTTGACAGGGGTTCTGTTCTCTGTTTCCACAGAGACATCAGATACAACTGGATAGGTCTTCGCATTAGAGCAGCGTACGGGATCACTTGCTCCATGGAGACCATCATGACCAGCATCTGAAGAAACCGCCTCGCCTGAATGTGGTTTCCCACTCGAAAACTCTCGAGGATGGCTAACAGAGACACCACTCTGGGCTCTGACGGGTAAACCCTGCCCTCCTCGAGATCGAATCGCAACCCCAAATAAACGAAATGTTGAGTGGGCGTCAACTCGGATTTCTCCTTGTTGACTATCCAGCCTAGATCCGAAAGTAACTTCAGAGTCAGAGCAGTATCCACGTTCAACCTGGCTGCAGAGTCTGCCTTGAGCAGCCAGTCGTCTATGTAGGTGTGTAGCGCCACGTTCTCTTTTCTGAGAAACGCTGTCACCGCAAGGACCACTCTTGTGAAAACCCTCGGAGCTGTCGACAGGCCAAACGGGAGAACAGTAAACTCCCATACTTGATTCTGAAACGCAAATCTCAGAAACCTGTGCCAACTCGGGTCCATAGGAATGTGGAAGTATGCATCTTTCAGATCGATCGACACAGACCACATTCCCTTCCTCAATCCCGCCCTCGGTGTTTCCATCTGGAACCGAGGCGTATGGATAAACCAATTTAATGGCATGAGATTGAGTATGGGTCTCCATCCCGCCGTGCTCTTGGGGACAAGGAACATATTTGAATAGAAGCCCGGAGTGTTCTGGTTCGCTGGTTTTATTGCTCCCTTCAGAAGCAAACCCGACACTTCGTTTTGAACGGCTTCTAACATGTCTGGGTCCCGTGGTACGGGTGTCCAGACAGGTGCCAAAGACAGATTCTGCGGCGGAAAGTCCCACCACTCCGGCATGTACCCCTGGGATAACCATCCCAGGACCAGACTGTCTGACGTCACACCTCGCCAGGCCTCGACGAAACGCATGAGCCTTCCACCCACCATAGACGCCTCGACGTCTAAAGGGGTTGTCCGGCTCGCGGTCCGCTCCTCCCCTTTTTTAACGAGAGAGGGAGAAAACCATTTCCGCCTTGGCTCGGCGGGTATAACTGGTACCGCTGTTCCTGTCGCACAGGTGTGGTCCAGGCGGATATGAAGGGAGCTTTCGTGCCCTCAGGTATGATCCGCTCCCTTCTTTCCGCGCTTGGAGGACTTACCCGTACCCTTCCCCTTCCCGCCTCTAGGGCGATCAGGAGCAACACTCGGGAGAGTAGGGGCCTCCACAACCTTCCTGGCTTTCTTAGCCGGCGGCGGCTGAGAAAACGCAGACGAGGCAGAAGTCGCAGCAGGCTTGGCTTTCGCCTTGCCCTTCTGCTTCTTTCTTCGAAGGTTGGCCAGCTAGCGGTTTCCCTACAGCCCCTAGTGCGTGCGCTTGTCGCACTAGCTCCAGCTGTAGGATGACCGCCAACCGATTCTGCGTGATGCTGGCAGTGTCCTCTAAGATGGCCCGTGCCTGGCCACCGAAGATGCTAGGCCCTGTCAGGGGCATCCCAAGAAGACGCTCCCTGACTGCCGTAGCCGGACGCATATGGTCAAGAACCATTTGCCTCCTGGACTTTGTCACTCGCGCTTGCACCCTTGCCAGTGCGTCCATAGACAGCACCAAGCTATCATTGATGCACGAAAGCGCCACAGGTGGCACAGGGTGGCCTGCCCCCGCTTCAGCCCACACCGACTGAAGAAGGCGATAGGAATGGTTGACAGCACTCATAGCTGCCCGCACACCCTCATCGCATAGGGACAGGACTTCCTCGTGGTGCGCCTGGGACTTATCCACAAGTGCCGGACCGGGGCCACCCGCTCCAGCACTCTGAACGCCCAGAACCCATCGGTCATCCTCGGTGACCGACGGTACCACACCATATGTGTCGTATTCCCCCCGTGGAATACGACACCTTGCCCGCACCTCCCTGGAGGCCGCAGGGAGCTGGCCCATGGTCAGGAGCTGCTTGCTATAAATAGCATCCAACAACTCTATGAACCGTGGATCCAGTCCAACAGACTGGATCCGGGCTGCGGGCAAGATCCCTGTCCGAATCGATGCAACCGACGGACAGGGCGCATCCTCCTCGGCCGTGGCCGAAACCACAGACGGGTCAACCCTGGCTAGCCAAGCCAGAGCCTCCGACCAGTCCACTTCCGAGGAGGACACACCCGTGAACACGTCAGCCGCGGCTGACATGCGCGGCTGACATGCCAGGCACTCCGGCACCAACCGGTTCCGCCGCCACCCCATGAACACCAGTCCATGGGGTAGGTCCGCACGGAAAACCGTGCAGACCCATAGCAGACGCGGAACCGTGGCCAAACAGGGGCGCCAACGGCACCCCACGTCCGACCGCCGGACCAGGCGAGATAGGTGAGTACCACGCCCGGCCCGGCACACCAGTCACCGTGTCGGCTGGCGTCAAACCAACCGTCACGGGACCGGTGCCTGGTACCAGATTGGCCTCAACCACGGGCGGAGCCGCTGCCCTGGCTTGCGCCAAGCCAGACAGATGGAGGACGGTTCCGTCCGGGATAGAATCGACCTCCATATTCTCCACCCGTGGCATCACAGGCCGCAGCAACTTCTCCTCTTCGGCCTCCTCGTCTTCAGACGGACGGCTCCCACACCTGACGGATCGGCCACCGCTACTGGACCACCCAGAGGTGGCCGCAGAGAGACGGAACCCGTCAGGCCGGAGCCCGACGGGACCGCCAGGGGGCCGTACAAGATGGCCCCCTCGGTAACCAGTCCAGAACCCTGTCCAAGGACAGGGTCCGTACCAGGCGTGGAGAGAAACTGTCCCCCAACCTTCGGTAGCAGTGACGACACCAGCGTGGGCAGAACGCTATGCAGAAAACCCTGCATAGCCGGACCGAACCACGCCGGCGGTGCCATCTCCGCCACCTCCAGCCGGGGATGTGGAGCGCCCCCACCGGCCGAACCGGACGCTCCACGATTTACTTTCGCACCGCCTGACCCCGCGTCAGACCCAGCCACATCCTTCTGGGCAAGGAACTTGAGCATCATCTCCACGGACCACACTGCACACACACTACACCTATCATCTAGGTTACAGGGCGCACACCTAAAACACACATGGTCCTTGAACAAGACCCGTACAAATTTGTGGCACTCGTCACATGATGGCGGGGCTGGCTTGGCCTATAAAATAAGCACAAACCTACAATAAGCAAGCGGAACGACACACGGATGGAAGGCAGACAATTAATTTTCAAATAATTTGACCATAAATTAACTGCAAACCCTCCCGCACCCCACCCCGCAACGTTACAGCAAAGATCGCATTGACTACAATGACAAGAACGAAGCGGGCATAAATACACCCATAATTGATCCTCCAGGATGTATAACGGAACCAGGAATCATATCGCATAGCATTCGGGGTATATGTACCAATTAATATAAGTTATACTCCTAACGAAAGCCAAAACGATATGTGAAGAAACAACAAAATGTAAACAAACTGCTGTAGCACACGGTAAAACCGCAGACCACGCATCTTAATCAAGAATTTTGAAACCACCGATCATTGCAAACAGATCGTGACAACACGTAAACTTGAACATTCCAGTTTCCGGTACCATTTTTAGTATGCAGCACCCAGAACAAGATGCGCGAATTAATGACAAATTTTCTTCACATAAAGATCCGAGCACCACGGGTGTGACGTCACCCGCTCGGATCCTACGGAGAACGACGTCAGCCGATATTCGTGTTAGAAATACCGTAGCAAACACCTATTTTCATATCTGCCGATCGCCTGTTGGGGTTTAAAGAAGGCAATCATCCGGCATATCTCGTTGTTAACACACGTCCCAGATTCTCTGGGGTCAGAAATCGGGACATGCAACACAACGAAATTTAGAGACCTAAGTCTTTTAACTATGGATAATAAGGAATTATACAACCTGGTTATCCTCGGCGGTATCCATTATTATCCAAATTATCCTTTCAAGAGAGCACTAGCTATCACAATCACAGATTATAACAAGACTTAGATTAAATCTTTGTCCACTGCGAAAAGCATGTATTGACTTGTTGCTATGCAAACAAGAATGAGCTCTATGGTAGATGGGTACTCGGCAGTTGGGAGCCGAGTACCCGGTTCCAAGGAGTCGGTAAAGCTTTCTAAGTCTATAGTCCTAGAGCCAGCTGTCAAGGCCAGCTGTATATCAGAAGTAACAGAATGGTGAGTATTGATCGAAGGAGAAGGGTCTGCCCTGGCTAGCCAAGCCAGAGCCTCTGACCAGTCTGTCTCCAAGGAGGACACTCCCGTGAACACGTCACCCGTTGACGTGTTCACGGCCCTACCAGCAATGGCCTCCCGGCTAGGAGCCATTGCTGATATGCCAGGAACTCTGGTACCGTACGGTTCCACCGCCACCCCATGAAAAACACCAGCCCATGGAGTAGGCCCGCATGGAAAACCATGGGGACCCATAACGGTTGAAGAACTGTGGCCAAACACGGGCGCCAACGGCACCCCATGCCTGACCGCCGGACCAGGCGAGATAGGTGAGTACGACGCCTGGCGGACGGCTCCCATGCCTGACGGACTGGCCACCGCTACTTGACCACCCGGAGGTGGCCGCAGAGAGACAGAGCCCATCAGGCCGGAGCCCGACGGGACTGCCAGGGAGCCATACGAGACGGCTCCCTCGGTGGCCAGTCCAGAACCATGTCCAAGGACAGGGTCCGAACCAAGCACGGGAAGGGACTGCCGTACAACCTTTGGAAGCAGGGATGACACCAGCGTAGGCAGAACGCTATGCAAGAAGCCTTGCATAGCAGGACCAAACCACGCCAGCGGTGCCGTCTCTGGAACGCCCTCAAGGGCCAAAACGGACGCTCCACGATTTGCTTTCGGAGCGCCTGACCCCGCGTCAGACCCTGCCAAGTCCTTCTGGGCAAGGAACTTAACCATCATGGCGGACGACCACACTGCACAAACGTTACACCTACTGTCAAGATTACATTTGGTACAACGGAAACAGACATGGTCTTTGAATAGAACCCTCACAAATTTATGGCACTCGTCACATGATGGCGGGTCTGGCTTGGCCTATAAATATGCACAAACCTACAATAAGCAAGCGGAATGAAACAGGAATGGAAGGCAGACAATTAATTTTCAAATAATTTGATCATAAATTAAATGTTAACCCTCCCGCACCCCACCCTGCAACGTTACAGCAAAGATCGCATTGATTATGACGACAAGAACGAAGCGGGCAATAACACCCATAAACTGATCTTCAAGGATGTATAATGGAACCAGGAATCATATCGCATAGCATTCGGGGTATATTTACTAATCAATATAAATTATACTCTTAACGAAGGCCAAAACAATATGTGAAGAAACAACAAAATGTAAACAAACTGCTGTAGAACACGGCAAAACAACAGACCACACATCTAAATCAAGAATTTTGAAACCACCAATCATTGCATACAGATCGTGATAACACGCAAAACCTCAAAATTCCAAAGTTTTACTGGTACCAATAAAGTATGCAGCACCTAGAATCAGATGCGCGAATTAATGAAACATTTTCTTCACATAAAAATCTGAGACAACACGGGTGTGATGTCACCCGCTCGGATCTTACGGAGAACGACGTCAGCCGATTTTCATGTTAAAACACCGTAAAGCCAACACCTTATTTCATATCTGCCGATCGCCTGTTGGGGTTAAAGGAAGGCGATCAATCTGGCATATATTTCATTGTTAACACGTCCCAGATTCAGGGTCAGAAATTGGAACATGTGACACAGACGAAATTTTGAAGACCTAAGTCTTTTAACTATGGAATAACATCGAATTATACAACCTGGTTATCATCAGCTCCATCCATGGTAATCCAATATAATCCTTAGAGAGCGCACAAAGTTATCACAATACACAGAAAGACTTAGAAACTTAAGACTCCAACTGCACAAAAAAGCATGTAGCTCTTGTTGCATGGCAAACGGGTACTCGGCAGTTGGGAGCCGAGTACCCGGTTCCAGGAGTCGGTAGAGCTTACAAAGTCTATAGTCCTAGGGCCAGCTATTCAGGATAGCTTGTATCAGAAGTAATAGAATCGTGAGTATTGATCGAAGGAGAAACTAGTTATCTCCCCTGAGTTGGTGTATTGGTTACAAATCAATTTTAATCATATATCAACACTGAAAACAATCAATTTCAAACTAACATACAAATAAGAAAGGCTTAGGATTAGGATATATATATATATCTAAAACATATGTCATGAAACCTTTTCAGGCAGTAGCTACATTGTAGAATTTATTTTACCTGTTATGTCCATAGTATTATCTGAACAACTTCAGTCAATGGAGCCAGAATCCAGATGAAAACATTAATTATATATTAATAGTGATTTAGTGTTGATTAATGTGTTAGTTCGCATTGTTGACATTTTGTAAAAATAGATTTAAAAAGTGAAAGCTTATTAAGATTGCATTCATTGCTGGTATTATTTTTGTGATGACTTGTTTTTTAAAGGATTCCTGGACCATTTTTAGATCTCAATATTTTATCAAAACCTGGGATATTACACATATTTGCTTTAGAAACCTAATTTAGTGATCCAGTTTTATAAAACTGTAGCCTATGTTGTTGTACTACAATAGCACGTCATGTCATTAATATTAGGACATATAAGTCAGATGTCATTGGAATCCTTTCCAATGAGGCTGACTGAACCTTTTCGAAAGATGCATACACGTAGTTTAATACCCCAAGTCTCCTGAAACCAGAAAAATCATATATTTTATTGAATAAGGGAGGCCTGACACTGAGATTCATATTTACAAAATTCTTAGAGCAATGTTAATATGGGGACATACACTTCAGTGTTTCAAATTCCATTTGAGCCTATGTTCTTATACAAAGCAAGAGGTTCAATGGGGTCTGAAACACTGGAAGTTCAAGAATAAAGGACATGTCCTACAAGTAGAGCCTTACTAAACATGCTAAAAAAATGCAATACTTTTGGCCAGGAAAACAGAAATTTCAGTTTGAAAAGCATGACTTGTGGCTGGGAAGATTAAGAACATTTTAAGCAATGTTTTAGACCTTGTAGAAATCCAAAATGGTCACTGGAAAAAACTGACCTATCAAGTTTCTATATTTAGTAATCCGAAGCCTACCACCATTGAAATCAGTTTTAAATGATTAGAGTAATCGCCTAATGGATTTCCTGGACATTTTCAGAAACCCAAGATGTCTCCCGAAAAAATACACACCCTTGAGAAAAGATCTGCATTCCTCGGCTCGCAGATGACACATTTATAGGATCTATAATCATGACATGTGTTTTCATTGAATTGCTTTACAGTAAATGCATAAATGTATTTACCTTAAACCTAGGTACAGGCAGATCGACAGGTTGCCGCCGTGACCATAGCTTTTGAAAACGTGAACGTGGGTCTCTCGTTTCTACTGGCCTGGTATCCTGAAAACAAAGATTGTCAGATAAAAGCAATTATATAATATAATAGTTAAAAATGAGTAGATACATAAGCCAATATCATAAAATATGTTGATATGAGACAGAGACACCAATGTATTATCCTTTCTCATTTACTCGAAAACTTTTGAAGTGGAATGACAAAAATACCCTTTAATTAATCTCTTGACCCTGAATAGAATATGCAGTCAATGACGAGAAATTGTAACTGCCAATCCCCACACCACTATTGTAGGTAACTATGCATCTAAGCTTACAGAAGTTTCAACAGGCTTAACCACACATGATAGAATAAACGAACAAATTTATGGGTACACTAACATTGACCTTTAGTGTTCTGTCGAGGCACCAAAGGTATAGGGACAAGTGATGCGTATACTCAGAAGAGAATTCCATTTAATGTACAAAAGACTACTAAAGTTGAACACGGTCTTAATTTTTTGATTACATTGAAGCTTATATGATATTTGCATTGGCTCTTTGTGAATGTCTTCATGTTAAATAGTGCAATGGCTTTGCCTAAGTAGAATCCAACCATTACACCGAGTAACATCAACGTCACTGGCTTGGTTAGTGTTATCAGTATGGCCATGGGTATCCATGTTTCCAGGCTTAGATCCCCAATATGTCTGACCAATTAGGACTGAAAGAGAGGATGAGATGAGTAGGGAGAGTTGACTAGTAGATATTAGCTAATTAGAAGTCAGACTATTATCTCTCTTGACGCGCCAGACAAGTAAAGTGCTGAACTTGCACTTTAGTGGAATCAAGTCCATCTGTCAAGTTCATTTACTATCAGTTCGAAATACAAAGCCAATTATGACCAATATTTTAAACAAGAGGCCCAAGGGGCCTGTGTCGCTCACCTGGAGCACCATCAATTTTTGTCAAAATTGCTGGTGGGTGGTTTAGCAGTCTTTTAAACGAGTTGGTGGGCATTTTTGCAAACGCAATATGGCCGCCAAACAGACTACATTTTGATTGGCCCACAGCGCCCATGTTTTTTTGATGGATCAACTTCCCTTGCACAAATTTTAATGGCCCAAATTTTGGCGTAATCCCTTCAGCGGTTCTGACAGTCATTTTCGTGAAAACCAGGTCATCCAAGATGGTCGTCGAACCATTTGGTAAATCAAGTCCTCTTGAACAAACTTGGCTTACCTCGTGGCCTAGATGAAGATTCTGCAAGTGGTTTCGGAGAAGATTTATAGGCATTTCCTGAAATTGGCCGAAATCCAAAATGGCTGTTGGGCAAATTGGCCGATCGGGTTCATTTGAACAAACTTGGATCCTTATGCTCTAAGGATGCTTCATGCCAATATAATTGAAATCGGCCTGGTAGTTCTCGAGAAGACATTTTAAATTTTCCATTGCTTAAGCATGGGAGCTTTTGACAAGAAAATTATGCAAGATGGCCGCCAAACCGTTTATCTGACAGTTTCGAAAATTGCAAATTTGAGCTCAGAATACCCAAAAACATATATAGAACCAATTTTGGTCTCAAAATCCATCAAATAAAAAAATCCAATATGTCCTCCAAACATGCTCCATTTTGATTGGCCCACGGCGGACAGGTTTTTTGATGGAGCAACTTCCCTTGAACAAACTTTAATGGCCCTTAGTCCCTAATCATATCTCCCAAATTTTGTCCTGATCCATTCAACGGTTCTGGAGAAGTCGTTTTCGGGAAAACTAGGTCATCCAAGATGGCTGCTGAACCATTCGGTCAATCAAGTTGTCTTGAACAAACTTGACATACCTCTTTGCCTAGATGAGGTTTCATAGGTTTTGAATCGATTCCACGAGCCATTTCGGAGAACACGATTTGTAGACATTTCTAAAAATCAGCCAAAATCAAAGATGGCCACCAGCCAAACTGGCCGATCGGCTTCGTTTGAACAAATTTGAATCGCTATGCCTTAAGGATGCTTCATGCCAAATATAATTGAAATCGGCCCAGCAGTTCTCGAGAAGATATTTTTAATTTCCCATTGCTTTAGTATGAGAGCTTTTGGCAGGAAAATGATCCAAGATGGCCACCAAACAGTTTATCCGACAGTTTCGAAAATTGCAAATCTGAGATCAGAATACCCAAAAATCTATATAAACCCAATTTCGGCCTCAAAATCCATCAAATAAAAAAATCCAATATGGCTGCCAAACACACTATATTTTGATTGGTCCACTGCGGCCATGTTTTTTGATGGATCAACTTCTCTTGAACAAACTTTACTGGCCCTTAGTCCCTAATCATATCTGCCAAATTTCGGCCTGATCCCTTCAGCGGTTCTGGAGAAGTTATTTTTGCTAAAACTAGGTCAACCAAGATGACCGCCAAATTATTTGACCAATTAAGTTCCCTTGAACAAATTTGGTTGAGCTCTTGCCCTAGATCATATTTCATCAGGTTTCTTTCAATCCCTCAAGCGGTTTCAGAGAATATTTTTAAAGACGTTTCTAAAAATCGGCCAAAATCCAAGATGGCTACCGGCCTAATTGGCTTCATTTGAACAAACTTGGATCCCTATGCCCTAAGGATGCGTCCTGCCAAATATAATTGAAATTGGCCCAGCGGTTCTTGAGAAGTCGTTTAAAGGCAAAGTTGATGGACAGACGGACGGACACACAACGGACAGTCACCACAACATAAGCTCACTTGGCATTTCAGGCCAGGTGAGCTAATAATATTTCCCAAATTTGGGCCCGATCCATTCAGTGGTTCTTGATAAGTTGTTTTCGCGAAAAGTAGGTCATCCAAGATGGCCGCCGGACCATATGGAGTATCAAGTTCCCTTGAACAAACTTGGTTCACTTACACGCCTAGATGATATTCCATGAATTTTGAATCGATCCCCTGAGCGGTTTCGGACAAGATTTTCAAAGACCTTTCTCAAAATCGGCCGATTTGGCAGACGGCCATCTTGGATTTTGGCCGACCGGCCCCGTTTGCACAAACTTGAATCCCTATACCCTAAGGATGCTTCCTGCCAAATATAATTAAAATCGGCCCAGTGGTTCTTGAGGTTGTTTAAATGAAAAGTTGATGGACGCCAGACGACGGACGGTCGCCATTACATATGTAACACTAGAATGCTCTTTATCAACAAGATGGCCAGCAAACCATTTATCCGACAGTTTCGAAAATTACAAATTTGAGATCAGAATACCCAAAAACACATATAAAAACAATTTCGGCCTCAAAATCCATCAAATAAAAAATACAATATGGCCACCAAACATGCTATATTTTGATTGGCCCACGGCGGCCACGTTTTTTGACGGATCAACTTCTCTTGAACAAATAATGGCCCTTATCATATCTGCCAAATTTTGGCCCGATCCCTTCAGCGCTTCTGGAGAATACGTCATTTTCACTACAACTAGGTCAACCAAGATGGCCGCCGAACCATTTGACCAATCAAGTTCCTTTGCCATAAATCATATTTCACTAGGTTTGCATCAATCCCCAAAGCTGTTTTGGAGATTTTTAAAGATGTTTCCTAAAATCGGCCTAAATCCATGATGGCCGCCGGACAAATTGGCCGATCGGGTTCATTTGAACAAACTTAGATCTCTATGCCCTATGAATGCTTCCTCCAAAATACAATTGAAATCAACCCAGTGGTTCTTGAGAAGAAGTCGTTTAAAGAATTCCCCATTGCTTTACTATGGGCCCATTGCTTTACTATGGGAGCCTTTGGTGGGAAAACAAACCAAGATGGCAGCCAAAGCGTTTATCCGACAGTCTTGAAAGTGGCATATTTGAACTCGCCACACTGATAAGCAATTATAAAGCAGTTTTCGCCATCAAAATACATCAAATACAAAAAAGTCAATATGACCTAGAAACACTGAATTTTGATTGGTTGATGGCGGCCATGTTTTTTAACGAACACACTTCCCTTGAACACACTTGAAAGGCGCTTGGTCCCTAAGCATATTTTCAAAATTTCAGCTCTATCCCTTCAGCGGTTTGGGCGGTCGTTTTCGCGAAAACTAGGTCATCCAAGATGGCCACCAAGCAAATCGGCCAATCAGGTTGCCTTGAACAAACTTGGGTCTACCGCTGCCACAGATGATGTGTTATGAGGTTTGGATCAATTCCTCCAGCGGTTTCGGAGATTTTTCAAAGGGTTTCTAAAAATCGGCTATTTTGGCTGGCGGCCATCTTGAATTTTTGCCCATCGGCTTCATTTTAAAAAACTTGAATCTCTATGCCCTAGGGATGCTTCCTGCCAAATATATTTGAAATCGGCCCAGTGGTTCTTGAGAAGTCATTTTTAAAGGAAAAGTTGACGGACGGACGACAGATGGTCGCCACGACATAAGCTCACTTGGCCTTTCAGGCCAGGAGAGCTAACAATACATCACATCATTGATCACTATCATTAGTGTTATGACGAAAATTTATTGTGATAAATGAACTGGATGCCAGGGTTAGTACAACTTTTCGTGTTTGAAATTCCATGACTTTTCATGACCACATTTAACAAATTCCATGACCTCTAAGAATTAATATCACGGAGATATAGGTACATAAATCAGGATCCGACTTTATTCTGCACAAATTTTTAATATTGTGTCTTTAAACAACGAATCCAAAGATTTGTTTTGATAAGCTGTTGCCATAATTTTATTGTATAGAGGTGAGGGTGGAAATTTATTCCTAGAGATTTCCTTTATTTTGCATGATCACCATTTTTCATGACCTATGATAAAAAATGCTGATTTTCCATGACTTTCCAGGCCCGGAATTTTAATATTCAATAAAAAATGCTGACTTTCCAAGATTTCCATGACCAGTACAAATCCAGGGATGGGCTTACATCTCCAAATCAGACTTGGGGTTAATTAAATCTAAATATAATTCATTTTCACCACACATTTTGAAAAAAGTTGAGGGGATAGTGCAATTGCTTGGAGTCATCCGTCTATCTGCTCAGAATTGAACCATTTGGTGGAAATCAATTAAATTTGTCAGGTGAGTTACCCATATGATTGTGAACTGCAAGATAACATCAACTTTAGGCTCCAGCCACAGCGTGGGTGGATTTATGGTGGACCTGGAGTCCAGAAAGTCAAGGTTGGCAGAATTCAAAACAAATTTGCTATGTTAGTTACCTATTTGATCAGGGATTGCGCGACAGCGACAATGTTTACATTAGGATCTGCCCCCAACCCATACCCCAAATTTGGTTGCATTAATTCTGTCCAACGGTTTCGGAGTTGTGTTATAATCAATTTGTTTACCTTTTCAACCCCCACCCCCCTAAATTTGTCTTGCTATGAGTAACTAAAATAACAAATTTGGTTGAATTTCAACATAAGAGTCAGACAGAGGCGATTACAATATTCCCTACATTTTTTTTTAAACGTGAGCAAAATTCGACATTAATTTATCAAAACTTTTTTTTTACTTAGAACACCTTCACAGCTGAAATCATATACATATATCTCCCAGCCCACCAAATTAATTTATATGCTTAGGATACATATATAAGTTAGTTTAAATACATATTTTGGTGTATAATTTAAAAACAATTTGAAGATATTTTTGGATTTGACAAATGGCAGTCAAATTATTTTCAAAATATTACCATGGCTAGTCTGCATGCTTAATTGAGTTTTTAGATTTATAGGGTTAAATTAATAAATCATGAAATTTACATATATGGATAAGTCTAACTGTTATAGAATACCCTTCCAAATCTTTTGAAAAGACGGGTGCAACAAATGCAATTGTCAATTACATTTGCTTCAAGCAATTACTTGCAAATAACAATTTTCCTTTACAATTACATAGAAAATGTTAATTAATTAGTACAATGAATTACAATTACATCTGTAATTCATCCCAAGTTAGATCCCTATGGCAAAAGGCCAGCTGTACAATTCCAATAACTGAATTTAATCAGAATTGGTCAATCAACTTTAATTGATCTTAAAATAGCCAGGATAGCATGGTGAGTGAGCATACCCCATGACTGATGCCATCAAATCTATAAACTTTCGGGGCGTCTTTGTGCAAAAATGGATCTGAAATAAGCTTGTAGTTCTTTGATCGTTTCTTGTCTCCGCTTCCATCTGCTGGTCTGCTCAATCCATTTATATCTGAAAAACATAAATTGTTCCAAGGGAAGATGATTTTTAAATAATTACAAACATAAATTTCACTAAGTGCATTTAGCTTTATTTAAATTATTATAGGCAGTCGTAATGGATTAATCTGACCTACTAACAACAAGAGTAAAGACATGTTAAGACAGTTGTACCATAATATTAACATTGAATTAAATCTCCATTGACTAAGTAGTAACTAAGTAAGTACTAAATAAACTGCATTAAATTAAATGGCAGCTGACTGATCTAGCTTAAGCCATTACAGCTGAATAATGTACACTACGTTTAATAAATTGTGAGAGATTTTTGCAACTAGCCAGTAGCAATTGTATTGATACTATTTGGAAACACTGTCAGTGATAACACTTAATTATTACTAATTGTAGACATTGTCACATAGTAGACTCTTACAGTTTCTTCTGTCGTATTCCATACTTAACATAGACGAAGCTGTATACACATTATGTATTAGCTACATAGTTAAGTATGTTAGGAGCAGCTGGGGCCAAAAATTGTGACAAAACAATAATTTGATCTCCATTTTCAGGTCCAATGAGTAAGAGCTAAATCATCAATGTTTTGCTCCTTAGTATACTATTTGTATCTATCCCATGATCCGCCGCGTAAGATAAACGGAGTTAGCCGTTTACGAATTAGTAGTGGTTTCGTATTAAATAAATAAACTTTACCAATGTTCATTGCTTATTTTAACAAATTTATATATTTTATTCAGAAAGTCGTCATTGTGCACATTTCTTTATTAAATTTGTTGGAATATCAAATTCCCCCAACGCTTCGTAAATTAGCTGACCTACTTTTTTAACCAATCAAATTAGTTTTTACAAAGGCTTACGGTCAAGGAGGTAGACGGAATAATCACAATTACACGTGTTTTCGTTTTTGTGAACGTTAGCAGAGATCTCATTGATCTGTAGCAATGCTTCAATGCAATAAGGTCAAGAATGGTGTCAAGAAAAAAGCATCTACGTTCCTCCGCATTCTAGCAGACAAGACACTAAATGGTACACTGTAAAATATAATATTACTCTAGTCAAGTCTACACCATCATTAGTAATAGTATCTTAGTCTGCTGTCATTGTGTACCCTGTATTTGCGCATCCCCTCTTTTTGCGCATACGCGTTCAAAGTCTTTGTGAGAGTCCCTCACGATCGGCACGCACACATATTGATTCACATGTCAATCTATGGTTATTCATTTAAGCCAATTAAAATCACATGCTTAATTCATTATCAAATGAGAAACCACACGATCCAAGTAAAGGAAGTAGAAATCACATTCTCTCAATCATCAATGTTTAAATCAATGCGATAAAAAGTAGAATGGTTAAATAATTTGACAGAAAGATATTACTACGTAAGGTAGCAACAACTTTCAGTCAAGTCTGTGTCAAAATAATTAGCTGTTATGTACTACTGCCCTTGACATAGCTTTAAAATTTAAACTCAATTAAAGATTATCTAACAAATCAGCTGTGGCCCGGCAAAAACTGCACTGCTAATATTTTGAAAACAATTTAACTGAAAGTTGTTGGTGGCCACCAACAACTTTCAGTCAAATTGTTTTTTCAAATATTCAGTTTTTTTGCTAATTGAAATTATTGTTTGTTGAGTTGCAGCAGCGAGACAGTTAATAAATGACTGATATGAATATAAGTATATAACTTGCCTGAATCGACTGCACCAATTTGGACTACGTATAAATGACCATATTATTCTGGAGTACATATGACAGTATGTCGCTCATTATTCCGAGATTCCAAACTTATGAACCAGGATCGATACAGTGTTCAAACAAATGATCAAAGTGTAACGTCCTTTCAGTAAGATATGTTATTCACATGAGCGTGAGACATGGGCAATCAACCCTCCTCATGCCAGAGAGCCTCACACGATTATCCATGCTGCCTTGTGAGGTGACGTAGGGGTTGGTGGCTTAGAATTCCACTTAATGTTAGGTGAGAGCAAAAATAATCCAGATAGAGGGATGATCAGTCCTCTATCACCTATATTTACCATTTCTAACCTTAAATGAATCAACAGTTTACGAGGTTTGAAAGTAGGCTTTATTGCTTCTGGTCAACACAATGGCAAAAATTTAACTATGCACAACCGCTAATAAAGCATAGTGTAAACATGGAGATGACAGAAGAAGAGGACTCCTAACTAAGAGACCTACAGTGTGAAGAAGATCTGTGCGTATGATTCTGACACCCCTCTACTGCCCAAACCTCACACGTTACAAACTGCAATTTATATCACCCAATGGGGGACATGTATTGCAAAACAAGTACTTACAGACTGATTGTTGGTTTTGGCGTAAACAGGTCAAACTTCCTTGCATTGACTCAAAAAATATTACAGAAATTGTGTTTATCGATTATCACAGATTTTGCATGTAAATTATGCTTGGTCATGTTGGTTACCTGAAGTGCTAGTCAAAAGCTCAAAGATTGTGATCACTATTTATTGAAATGGTGTTTTTGAAAGACACATTCTAGTGTTATTTATATCCGCGTTTTTCTCAAAAGTGGGGTGATTATGTTTTTACTTCCATCCACGCGTCCATCCGTCTGTCTCACACACAGGTTTTCGTTCCATAACTTTACTTTTGCTTGGAGTATTGTGACGAAAGTTCAAGGGAAGGTTTGCTTTGGTAGTATGGACTCGCATGTTACTTTGTGAATCCATGTGCCCATCTGTCTCTTAGTTTACATCACGTCTGTGCAAATTTTGGGTTTTCATTCGATAACTTTGTTTTTGCTTGGAGTATCGTGATGAAACTTCATGGGAAGGTTGGCTATAACTGCCTGTTATTTTGTTTGTCAGTCAGTCTCTCCATCTGTCCGCCCATCTTAGTTTGTGTCTGTCTGTTCGTGCAAATTTAGTTTTCCATCGATAACTTCACTTTTGCTTGAAGGATCGTGACGAAGCTGCATGGGAAGGTTGGCTAGGGTAGTAGGGAAATATACAATATTTTGTGGGTCAGTCATCCATCCATCTTTCTGACTGTGTCTGTCTGGGCAAATTTTGGGCTGTCTGATAATACTCTTTCTTCAGTGTGTGCATCCATGTGTCAATGCAAACCAGTCCTATTATATCATCCCACTAACATGGGCTGTCATGGTGGTTTGGGGTGTGTGTGTGTGTGGTGGGCGTGGGGGATCATTTGATTTAGACCATTTAGTTTAGCTAAATTTTGTTCGGCCATTGTCCTTGATATCACAAGGATGCCTATTAACCTTTAATGGTTTTGAGAAATATCTATTTGTCAGCCAATAGAAGACTATTTTTCAAAACCTTCCACTGGAATGACTTGCTTGGTAATCAAGCCAAGCATTCCAGTGGGACATCTTGAATATAATCTTCTTGGCTGACAAATGGACATTACATGTACTGTAAGAAAATTAAAATTTTGTTGATCAGATCAGACCATTAAAGAGTTACGGTCATAATAACCCTATTATGAAAAGTGTCCATCAGAAAACTGGGTGTGAGTTATAGATCTATCACTAACCTATGATTGTCATCCTTGTAAGACTTGCTTATGTTTATTTTTAGATCTACAGACAACAAAGCCCAGTCATGTGAGGCATGTTTTAAAGGAAGCAATAAACAGTTTACCAGATGGTGTGCTGAAATCAGAGCTACGGAATAATAACAAACTTTATTATAAGAAGCTCAACAAGTAAGATTTATTCTGTACAACTTACACAGTGCTTCTAGTTGCTTCTTAATCTATTCCCAAAATCTTGATAACATTTGCATCTTCCATGTGTGTGTTCATTTGTCCATCCATGTTTCTGTGCAGTTGTTCAGATTCTACTGGTAGAATGAACACCTGCACATTGCGCTTGAGGACCTAAAAAGACTTGATTTTTGTCTCGCCTGCGAAGCAGAAGCAAGACATAGGTATCACTATTTCCGGCGTAAATATCAATATTTCTCATCATTGCTCCATCAGATCTTGCTGAAACTTTACAGACATCTTATCTATAATGTAGGGAAGCTCATTCCATCATTATTTTAACAGAATTTTGAAAACATTTTGCTGAATTTTCCATGGTTTTCGACATAGAAAATGTACAGGTTTTTTATGGTTAAGGTTTTTAGAGATCATTATTTCTCAGCATTGACCCGTCAGATCTTGCTGAAACTTTACAGACATGTTCTCTATAATATAGGGAAGCATACTCCATCAATATTTTTTTTAATTTTGAAATTTACTCCACAAAAGCTGATCAGATTTTGATAAAAATTCACAGATTTGATAAATTTGATAACTGAACTTAGATTCTATCCACGCCTTCACAGGCGAGACATTGTACGCTGCAGCATTCTTGTTTGTTTAAAAGTCAAGTTAATGATGGAAAAATTATGAAAATTTTATTTCAGAAGTTCTAACATATCTTCTGCAGGCTGGATTTGAGGGTTCAAACATGTCAAAGAGTTTAGTACTTTGCTGATTTTGGATTCATGTCTGCATCATATTGCATCTAAAATAGCTTCCATGATGGTATAGATAGTTAAGAAAAGATGCCACTTAGAATGTTAATTATTATCCCCTTGAAAATGAAGTATGAGGGAATATCTAGGAATGTTCCCGTTCATACTATTACATGTACATATAAGTTCGTAAATATGTTCTTGACTAATTGGTTTCCACACAATGACTTGTGATAAACTAAGCGGATTTGACCCAATTTTACAATACAACTTGATACTTGTAAGGCTTGGGTAACATTCATTATACCCACCCACCCAATATAGATACTATATATTGGGTGGGGTGGGTATATATAATTTGTTTTTTCTGTCATTTAGTTTTTTTCTGTTTGTCCTTCCAGACTTAATTTCTGTGTGATAAATCAAGTGCTACTAAACCAGTAAACCTATCCTCAGGAAACATTTATGTCCTTCGGCTTGTGGTGTCTCTGAACCCTATTGGTTTTGCTATCAAATGGCCATAGGTCAAGGAAATTAGATGTGGTTTTTGGATGATAACTCGGGTTCTACTGAAAGGATCTTCACCGACCTTGGCCTGTGTTTTGTCCTTAACGGCCCACAGAAGCCTGTTAATTTTGGGGTCAAAGGTTTACGGTCATGATGGCCCAATTAACGAATTTGAGGTGAATTTCTTGATGATGACTCAAGTTCTATTAACAGGATCTTCATGAAAATTAGCCTATGCGTTGCCCATGTGGCTCTGAAGAACCCTTTTAAATTTGGGTCACAAGTTCAAAGGTCAAGTTCACAGTAATCCAATTACAGAATTTGTGTTACATTTATGGATGATAACTTAAATTCTACGGAATTAACGAAACTGTAATTGTACTGGCGCTACGTGTCAGGGGCGAGTTATGTTTTCATCCCATCCGTATGTACATGTAATGTACATACATCCCCCAAATCTTGTCACTGCAGTTCCTCCTATGGTTTAAGAGAGAACTGGATGAAACTTAGCCGGATGATTGTACACCAGCCACGTGCTTAATGTTAAGAATTTTGCATTGGTCATGTATGACTGATTTCGTGTTGGGTAGGAGTGTAAAAACATGGAATTTCAATACATACGTTGTACATCACGAAAATCCTATCAATGCAACTACAGTTTGAGAGAGAATTGCATGAACATGACATGATAATTGTACACCACCCAACGATGTGCCTAATAATACGTTTTTGCATTGGTCATTCATGACTGATTTAGGGGATACAAAAAGCATGGAATTTTAGTACGTGCATTGTATGTCCAGAAAATCTTGTTGCTGCAATTCCTCCTCTTACAGTTTGAATTGTACACCACTCAAAGGTGTTCCTAATGTTAAAACTTTTGCCATCGATCATGCATAACTGATCTGGGGCGTGGTGTAAAAAACAGAGAATTTCGGTACCTACATCCCTATCTTCTCGCTGTAAAAATCTTGAATTTTGAGAGAGAATTGGATGAAACTTGACAGGATGCTCCACCCAAACATGCACCTAATATTAACCCTTGAATGACTAAATTTTATAAATAAAAAAATAAACATTTACTTATTGAATGTCCATTTGCAGGCCAAGAGAAAACAATTTTTTACTATTTAACAAGTCTGGAATGACTGGCTCGATTATTGAGGCAGTCATCCAAGTGGTAAATTTTCGAAAATAGTTTTCTATTCCGGTACCTGCAAATGGACATTCCTCCAAGCAATTGGTGAGGCCGGTTTTGGTATAAAAGGGTTAAACGTTTTTGCATCGGTCCTGCATGACAGTTGAAGAGGGAAAGAGGGAGGATGAATCGTTTATCAATTGCTCTTGGTACTTTTCCCACTGGTCAATAATGTCAACGATGCCAATATTTTTGCATTTTCTCATCCAGATCTTTTACTGTGACCATTGTCCCATTAGTAAATGCCATCTGTTAACACACTTGACCTATTTGACAGTAGTGTCAGGGATGGCTGCCCCCTCAATGGTACTTTTCTGTTGGTAAATAATGTCAAGGATGTCAATATTCTTGCATTTCCTCTCCACGTCTTTGCCTATGACCATTGGCCCATTTGTAAATGGCATTTATTATGTGTGCCCCATGAGGCAATGGAGCTTTCTGTGGTGGTCAGTAGTGTCAGGCATACACAGATTTAGTTTTTCCTGCATAAATTTTCATACTTCCGGCCCATTTGTTTTCCACTTAGAGCCTTGACCCATTGTATCATAGCCATCAGTTACAGTTTATATCCCCCAGGTCTGGAAGACAGGGCATATAGCGATCAGCATGTCCATCCATCCGTTCATCTGTCCCCGTCTTGTCAATGCAACTCCTCCTAAAGTTTTGAATGGATTAGCTTAAAACTTTGTCCACATTATCATATCATGTGCATGTGCTTTTTACGCAGCCAAGAAATTATTCATTGCAGAGTTATCACCCTTTAAATATCTTAAAGCTGATACATAAACTGCATTGCCAATCATTTCTTGTCAACGCAACTCTAGCTGCGATTCTTTTGAAACTTGGTGTGTGTCATAATTACAACATGAAGATGTGCGTGTGCTATCTGTATACCTGTATGTCCATCCGTCCATCCCAAATGTATGTTCGTCTGTCGGTCCATCCTTGTCAATGCATCTCCTACAGTTTAGTTAAAATTCTTTTGAAACATGTTAAATCTAGTCATTATCATCTGAAGATGGGCATGTGCTTTTTTCATGGCCAGAAAATTATTCATTACAGAGTTATCCCCCTTTAAATAACTTTAAGCCGATACATGAACTGCAGTACCAATCATTTCTTGTCAACACAACTCTTACAATTTAGCTGTGATTCTTTTGAAACTTGGTAAGGGCTCTACCAGTTGAAGATGTGCGATTGCTATCCATATGCCTGTACATCCATGCGTCTGCATAGAATGTATGTATGTCAGTCTATCGGTCCGTCCAACTCTGACAATCATTTCAAGATATCAACACAACTCCTACAGTTTAGATACGATTCCAGAAGTCTCTGTTTGATTGACATTAAGGGAGTCTACTCCATCCAGAAACCTGGTCTAGAGTCGAGAGTTGTGGTTCTTGTATTAAATTAGAAATCTTTTTCTAGCGCTAAATGTAAGATTTATTTAGCAAGTAGTGATTGAACTATAAGTATGTTTATGTGGTTAATAAAACGACAGACCAACCCCAATGGGGTCTGTGGTCGTTATCTCCCCTGAAATACTTAAAATTCATCAAAATTGTCTTGTTCGTGCCAGATCTTGAAGAATTTTGAACTTATGCTCTCAATTCCTTTGTCACTGAATATATTACTTGAAGAAGCAGTGCTATGATTCCATTTTGAAGAAATTCATCCGTATTTTGCCGAGTTATCTCCCTTGAAAAACTTAAAATATACCAAAATTCTTCGTCCAAGTATAATAGTTGATTGGAATTGAACCTGCACTTACCAATCTATCTTTCTTTAAGGAGAGATGCAGTGTCAGGATTTCATTTTTTGTCTCGCCTGCGAAGCAGAAAAAGCGAGACATAGATATCACCTTTCCGACGATGGCATCGTCGTTGGCGTCGTCGGCGTCAACATTAAGGTTCTGCGTTTAGCAAAATTTATCAGCTTATATTTCAGGATTGGTTAAGCCTATTGCAACTAAGCTTGGATACATGATTACCTATAATGATAGGAAGCAGCATGATGATGTTCGGGGTCACAAGGTCATGGTCACTGTTCCCTTGATACAGAACTCGATTATTTCAACATTAAGTTTTTGCATTTAAAAAAACTTCAGCTTATATTTCAGGCTTGGTTAAGCCTATTGCAACTAAGCCTGGGTACATGGTTACCTATAACGATAAGACGCAGCATGATGATGTTGGGGTCACAAGGTCAAAGATCAAGGTCACTGTTCCATTGATACAGAACTATTATTTCATCATTGTTTTTGCATTTAGCAAAACTTCTTAGCTTATATTTCAGGATTGGTTAAGCCTATTGAAACTAAACTTGGATACATGGTTACCTATAGTGATAGGAAGCAGCATGATGATGTTGGGGTCACACGGTCAAGGTCACTGTTCCCTTGATACAGAACTCTATTATTTCAACATTATTTTTGCATTTAGCAAAACTTCTTAGCTTATATTTCAGGATTGGTTAAACCTATTGCAACTAAACTTGGACACCTGGTTACCTATAATGATATGAAGCAGCATGATGATGTTGGGGGCACAAGGTCAAGGTCACTGTGACCTGATACAGAACTCTGTTATTTCAACATTAATTTTTTGCGTTTAGAAAAACTTCTCAGCTTATATTTCAGGATTGGTTAGGCCTATTGCAACTGACCTTGGATACATTGTTACCTATAATGTTAGGAAGCAGCATAATGATGTTCGGGTCAAAGGTCAAGGTCACTGATTTCGATACAGAACTGATATTTCAACATTAATTTTTTGCGTTTAGAAAAACCTCTCAGCTTATATTTCAGGATTGGTTACGCCTATTGTAACTGAACTTGGATACATGGTTACCTATAATGTTAGGAAGCAGCATGATGAAGTTAGGGTCACAATGTCAAAGGTCACTGAACTTGATACAGAATTGCTTTTTCAACATATAGTTTTTGCGTTTAGCAAAACTTCAGCTTATATTTCAGGATTAGTTAAGCCTATTGCAACTAAACATGGATACCTGGTTACCTATAATGTTAGGAAGCAGCATAATAACATTGAGGGCTGAAGGTCAAGGTAACTGTGACAAACAGGAGACAGGCGAGACATTTAATTCCGCAGAATTCGTGTCTTGATGTATGTTTATCTGAAATGTTTGGATCCAGTGTGGTTGGGATATGCCGTCTTCTGATGCCTCTTGTTTTCTCAGTTCTTCTTGTCCCATCAGTCAATAGTGTAAATGAAAACTTGATTTGTTTGGAATTAGCGTCAGAGATGATTGCTGGAGTTGTCAATAATGCCAAGGGCCCTTGCCGCATTTGTCCATGGCATCAGTTACTCTTCCCACGTTGAGAAGTGTCTGTAACACTTGCCTCATTGGTCATTAATGTCAGGAACCCCTTGGTAAGTGGCATCAGTTATGCTTACCCAGTTGTTAAATTTTGTGAATGATACTTGACTTATTGCTCAATTAGGCCAAGGCCCACAGTTCCATTGGTCAGTGGCCTCATTTATGTGTGTACTATTGCGAAATGGTGTTTGTCCCATTGGTTAATAGTGTCAATGACACTTGCGTTATTAGTCATTGCTGGTAAGGATGATTGCCTCATTGGTTGATGATGATAAGGACCATTGCCCCATTGGTCTATGACAACAGTTATGGTTGCCTGATGAACTTGCATAAATCACTTCTATGCAATAAAAATTAGGGCAACAGCTTATCAAAACAAGGCTGTGGCTTGGTTGTTGCAAGGCGCAATATTTAGAAATTTTGCAGAATAATTCCTATCATATTTTTGGAGCTACATCATAAACACAAATCTCCTAGATATTAAGTCTTGGAGGTCATGGAATTTGTTAACTGCTCATGAAAAGTCATGGACGGAAAGGTGTACAAACCCTGCATTTATTTGTTGGAGCAAAGGTTAAGCAAATCTTTCTGACACAACCTGTTTTCCGCAACACGGGTTTTCTCATATGATTACACTTCCTACATAAATGAATAAAAATGGTTACGCAAAACAAAATGGGTTACCTAACACAAATTTGCCCAAAAAATGAGTTTCGCACATTTTCAATTTGGACAGGCCCACTTACCTGTAGGTGCATAAAAAACATTGATTGGTAAAAGAATTATGCATTTATTTTATTACAGAATTATTTGCAAATATGTGTCTATATCAAATGCAGAGGAGTCTTCTAATCCTCATTATGATGGTAGAACCCAGCCTACAAGTCAATTGCGACAACATTTTGACGACAAGTTCATTCTGTCAGAAGATGCATCGTGTCTTACATCACCACACCTTGACGATGCAACACAGTTTATTGAATTGCCTTGCAATAGTTATCACTCAAGTCAACGGATAAACAAATCTGTGTTGGCCTTGTTGCAAGGCGAGCTGTCATTGAAGACATGTGAGTAAGAAAGTTATTGTAATTAGTGTCACCATAAAGGGAAGAATCACATCTGTGACTCAACTATATGACATCATCATGAATTACGTCACATGTAGGCTGACGTCACAATCAAAATGTGTAATGGATGACGTATCTAAGTCCGTCAGGATCATTGATTTGATAGTCCTTTGTATATAAATTGTATGTCCTTGCCTAGACAGTCAGTCAAATTGTTTTCAAGATATTCAGAAGGTCCAGAGCTATTGCCCTTTGATGATATTCTCTGGTGGCTTGCAGTAGTCGAACGGTAAAGTGTATGTCTGTGAGTGCAGGCCTGCTGCCTGTAATTGAAAATGTTGTAACCTATGTTTAGGTACCATAATATTTATAACCTTGGTGTGAACTAAAATGTATTAATGTCAAGTTCTGCATGCCTGGTGTATACATGGTAAATACTATAGTTAGTTTTGTCACAGTTGTACACATACACACCACACACATGTATGATGTATAGGCTGGTAATT
The DNA here is from genome assembly GCA_034401795.1 of Chaetoderma sp. LZ-2023a. Lineage (NCBI taxonomy): Eukaryota > Metazoa > Mollusca > Caudofoveata > Chaetodermatida > Chaetodermatidae > Chaetoderma > Chaetoderma sp. LZ-2023a. The sequence continues at coordinate 146,100,576 of CM067370.1, forward strand.
CACCTTTCCAGAGTACCCACCCATCATATGACGTCATAATGAACTGCGTGATGTGTATAATGACATCATAATGAATGACATCGATAAGTACGTCACGAACACATGTTTGAAGATGGTCTATGCGTTGTTGTACAAATTGTTTGCTTTTACTATTTAATAAATATTCTGTTGAATATTTTGAAAGTTATTTGACTGGGCGTTGTTGCTGCCATAGGCAGCAACAGCACCCAGTCAAATAAGTTACAAAATATTCAACAGCTTCCCTGTATAGTCTTCAGGAAATTGATAGCTAGGGCATTTCGGGATCGATCAATCCCAACACGGCGAGGTGTGGGTGGAGCTTAGCTAGAGATGGGCGGGGCATAGCTGTACATGTTGGGGGAATTTATAGTGCTAATCTCAGAGTATTAGGTTAAGAGATTGCTTCTAGAAATGTTCATAAACACACTATATGTTTCATTGCTTTGCAGTATCTGTACTTGTGTCTACTCGACTGCATCGTCTGCATTCAAACTCATCCCTGCTGGAAGACTGGAAGCATCAGATGAAGGAGGTAACACGCTTTTCACATTATACTGTAATTACTTTGACATGTTTGAGGGATTCATGTTATGCTGGAGAAAGGAGCTGTGTTAGTCATGTTTTAATATTAAAAAAGGTTAGAGGTGGTACATTTTTTTTAGAGTCTTAACTTTATTTGTTCTGACAAGCTTTGTCAAAATAAAAAAAGTTAGGACTCTATAAACGGTACCACCTCTACACTTGTTATGTTAAATTATAGCGTTGCCAAGTATCTTTGATAACCTATTATACATTACTTATTTGTGCATTTATTAACCAATTAATTGTCACGCCAGCTTAAACCACTGCATTGGTCTTGAGTATTGTCCATTGAGAGGCCAAGTTGACTAATTTTGGAAAATCACAACTGGACTGCCTGGCTCGATAACCGAGCCAGTCATTCCACAGGTAAATTTGTCAATAACAGTTCATTTGGCCTGCAAATAAACATACAATAAGTAAATATTTGATTTCCTTTACCAAATGTGACCATTAAAGGATAAACTAGTAAAGGACATTGATCTTAAAATGATACATGTACCCATGCATGGTTGGGATAGATTTGGCCGTACTGTACGCTTTTAATGTCTTGCCAGTTCACTATATCTCTTTGCGGTAAAATTTCTGACTACATCATACATTACATTGTTAGCTCACCTGGCCAGAATGGCCAAGTGAGTTTTTGCCATGGCGACCGGCCATCCGTCTGTGTCTGTCCGTCAACTTGAGATTAAAAACGCTACTCATTAATCGCTTGGCGGATTTCAACCTAATTTGGCTGGAAGGACCCTGCGGGTTGAGCTTCAGAACTTGTATACAGAATTTTGATTGGTCAACTTTTTTCGACAGCCATCTTGAATTTTCCGAAAAATGGCAGGAAATCCATTAAAACGCTACTCATCATTAACCAGTTGGGCAATTTCAATCGGACTTAGTTGGGAGGATAGTACGTTGGTATGTTTCAGAACTTCTATACAGAATTTTGATTGGGCAATGTTTCCGGCCGCCATCTTGGATTTTCTGAAAATTTATGGAATTCACTTAAAAGCCTACTACTCGATAACCACTGAGTTGATTTCAATCAAACTTGGATTGAAGAATCCTAACATAGTATGCTTCAGAACTTGTATACAGAATTTTAATTGGTCCGTCTTTCCAGCGGCCATCTTGCGTTTTCTGAAAATTTTGTGAAATCATTTAAAATGTTACTCCTCATTAATCGCTTGGACAATTTCAACCAAATTTGGCTGGAAGGATCCTATTGTTGTAACGTCTAGAAATTCTATTCAGTATTTTGATAGGTTAATGTTTTGGCAGCAATCTCAGATTTTCTGAAAGTTTTCCAGAACCATTTAAAAGCGGTACTCATTCAGTCACTAGCCTGATTTCAACAAAATGATCCTATGACAGTAGGCTTCAACATATTAAACAGGTAAATATTTTTGTGACCATGTTGGATTTTCTGAGAATCATCCATTGATCATGTCTATTTAAATGCAAATGGCTCAAATGCCAATGGTTTAGGTGAGGGCCACAGGCCCTTGGGCCTCTTGTTCTAATATTATAGTTGCTGAATTTTATTTGACGGGTATATTTTCGTCGCATGAGATTGGACTGGATTGCCCAATAGCCAGAATGGCTAGTGACCACGCGATTCTTCTAGCCCTAGTGATTTTCAACTAGGCCTTATATGACAAAATTTGTAAGTTACCGTAGCCCTTGTTAAGTTGTTAACACTGCCTAATTATGAGCAGTTGCTTTTCAGGTCAATGTTGCACGATGACTGATGTAATGTTGGAAAACTGTTGCTGTAAGTTGCTGCTGCCTAATGGACGACTCGGATATCACTCATGTAATTAAATCGACAGGCATTAGTCGATATTGGCAGACATTCTAAAAATAATGATGATCCTTTTGACGACACTGGCCAGCCAACATTGACAGCTCAAATAACTCATGTGATTCTAAATCACTAGACCTGCCATAGACCAGTGATATATATTCTTGTTAGCGACCGTCTGTCTGTCACCTGTCCGTCAACTTTTGCTTTAAAACGCTACTCCCTATTAACTGTTTTCTAAATAGCAGGAGTTTTCAACTCCCTTCCGGTGATGATAGCCTCTTTGTTATAGTACATCTCATGGAAAGCATCTGGAGGTGTGTAGTAATCACTTGGTGCTTTTTGTCTACGTTTGAAAACACGAGCAGTAGCTGCTTCTTTCAAATCCGTTGCAAGATATTCAAAATATATGCACATATAATGCTTCGTACTTTGTAAATTTTCGTGGAGGGCATGACATCTTCCAGACCAGGTGATGGAAAGACTGGGAACTATCACAGTATTAGAGTACACACCCCATGCATATCAATTAGAGAGCATAGACTAATCTGTGCATTTATCTGTGTTTCTACAGTTAGTCTTTTTTTAACAGGTTTATTCTCGGAGTCAGAAACTTTCTAGTAGATGGTTGATGAGACTGTGTAGCTTGAGTTGTGGTCAGCAAGATCCAGTAAAGCTCACAAATCTTATGATCATTGTGTTCAGGTATGTTTAAACATTTAATGGTCAAGCCAGTCAAATTTGCCAGCTGCAGTGTTCTTGATAGTCATAACTTTTCAAAGATATTCTTTTTGCCTACAAATGGGCATTCACTGTATATATATATATATATATATTATTTTGATATTCTAACTTGAATGATTTAATGGGCTAATGATCAGATCAAGAAATTCTTGATCTGATATCTATCTATTTCACATCAAGAGTATATTTACCACCCTGATACTTTATGATATTTCCTAAATATCGACCTAGCTTCAATAATACTCAGAATTAAAAAGAAACCGCCCCCACTGGACAGGTTATACAACTGACAGTCCAGCGGATGTGCAGCCCAAACTCGTGCATGCGCAGGGCTGTCTCATTCTCTTAAAATATTGACCTACCATTGCAACACGCTTTCTAGCCTTGCTTTTGCTTTCTTTCTTTTTGAAGCTGAGTTGTTTTGCAACTTGTTTGACTGTTTATTAGTATGTCTGACGCTGCCAAGTCGCCGGAGGATGTTCCCGGTCCAAGCCATCAGGTGTACTTTAGTAAATTTATTGATAAAAAAAATTTGCGTGTTGACTCGGATGGTGTTTCCGGGATTCACCCTATCTTGTGGATACGTCTTTATTAGGCTAGCTCTTTTATGGGGGAGGCCTATATATTAGCTAACGCATGTTGTGCTTTATTTTTCAGACACATGAGCTGATATTTGAAGGATATCCTTTTATTTTAAACAATATTTATACTTGGTTTCTGGGTCCTTCTATTTTATTATGAGTTTGCCGAGGGAGTTATTACCACAAGACGTAATTTCTCCGCATTCTCCCCCGACCACAGGGTTTTTTGACTCTGGATCAGGTATTCCTGTGTTGTTTATCAGACTTCACTTGTCCTCCGAAGTCATCTTATGAGGTTATTTAGGAGGGAAAAAAAAAAAATTTCAGTCATGTTATTTCTAAATATTTTAGATGTTTTTTGACCGAGTGTTGAGTTATTTATCTCTCTTGATGGTTTGCATAGGTTCATTGTGTTTATAAAGTTCAATTACTAATGAATCTGTGTTTTGAGCTGTGAAGTCTAAAAAAGTTCGCCTCAAGTATTCAAGTTCAAATTCTTATGTCTCCCTTGTCTTCTTAAAGAAGTATAACACGGTTTTAGGATTTGTTTACTTTTTGTCAGGCCTATATTTTTTTCTATGGGCCTGGCTTTTTCATTTGATGGTCAAAAGTCTTCCTTATGGATCTTATTAGCCTTCTGCAATTGTTTTTTGGTTCGTCATAACTAAAAACTAATTGTTTCCGTTTGTGTCTTTTCAGAGGGTTATTGAGAACAAATGCCCTTCCTGCCACTGTTTTGTGAAGGCCCACTTTTTCCCTCATGACTGCACTAGGTGCAGTACGTGCAGGCCTCTTCTAAATTGCCATGTGTGTGAGTCGTGGCCATTGGAGGTTTTAACTGATTTTTTAAATCGGCAGGTAAAGGACCGGGCGGCAGACGCGAAGAGGCGTCTGGAAAAGGAGTGTGGTAAGGAGAGGAAGGCATCCATGCCAGCATGGAGGCCTTCTGTCTTAAAATGATGGGAGAAATGAAGAAGACGATCACGGATCTTGTCCCGGAGTTGCTTCGCAGCTTGCTTCCCGGGTCAAGTTCGTCATTGTCTTCTTCATTTGCTCTGGGACAGAGTGTTCCCGTCTCTGGGTCTGGTTCTCTTAGCAAACCAGTTTTTCGTTATAGACCCAGAGACCGCTCCCGTTGGTCCATGGCCTCGGGCGGCTTGCCTCGCCCGTGGACCCGGGAGCGAAAGCCATGGCCTCGGGCGCTCGCTTATCGAGTGCTTTAGAGCAGCCTAAGGCTAAGGGTATCAGCGCCTCACGCAATATCCCTCCTGCCCAGGCCGAGCTTGATCCCTTTTCAAGCATGGCATCTAATCTTTCTGGGCAGGAAGAAGAGGACACTGTTATGGCCTACCGATGAGTCGATGGCCATGGAAATGGATTCCTATGGGCCCCCATGGGTGACCTTTTCCATGGAACTACTTCTTCGAGAGTGGGTTTCACGGGTCAATGGCTAGGCTGGCTAGGAGCCGAAGGGCGGTCTGACGGTAGTACCGTGAGGACCGCGGTATACCGTGAACCGATACCGTGACCGTTGACATTTCCAAATACCGTGAATACCGTCCATAATGTTTGAGCAATATTTGAGAAATATATTCATAAAATCTGCCTTGACCAAGAGTAAATAGGTGCTAATAGTGCCAAAAATACAGGCATCCCTACATATTAGCCGAGTTGAGGTGAAAGGGTCGTTGTAAATACAAACATCAAGATGTCAATTACAAAATAATGACAGGCAGAATTGTATGTCAAATGTACGTCTTGAAAGTTTCATGGTGAAATTGCTTTATTTAAAACATCTAAAGTCATTCTCTGTCCGTCCGCCGGTAGTAATTACACTATAATATATTCCCTATTCCCATTTCTATTATTTGTAATTTATTACTCCAAGCATTTTGTCACCGAACAAACACGCTAGAATAACAAAATAACATACAAACTGCGTGCTATTCAAACGCAACAGCGATCTCGCAAAGACGTATCTGATTGGTTGTTCATGAACTAGACCGTGGGAAAATACATTACTATGCTGAATTTATTTGCTATTTTATTAACGTTGAAGTAGTTATTTTTTCTTTTTTTGACTTGTTTTAAGAAATTTCTTTATGGATTAAATCAAGTTTAAGTAACGACACCTAAAAATTATAGTGTTTTAGTTTTTGTAATTCATTTTTCAACTGGCTACACGTCGGAAGTTCGTGGAAATAGCTTTTTACACGCATTGTTCACGTGAAGTATGGCGAGTAACGAGTCTGCACATCGGGTACTCGGTAATTATCAGGAGCTTTGGAATCGGCTATATTCAATGTCGTGTTATATGTATGTGTATAGGCCTGTTTTCGCGAGTAACAATATACGACTCCAACAGAAATAAAAGAGTACAACACTCGCCCCGTTTAAATACTCGCAGATTTTGTCTAGACTCTGTTTATCAAAGCGCTCGACTGCCAAAATAAAATGTGGCGTTTGCTGGTCGCACGCATTAATAGCAAGAACAATCCAGATTGAAAATAGTGCGCCCCAATGTCTCAAACAGCGGGTTATAGTTAGCGAGTCGACCACACCCTTTGACCGATATTCCCGTGAATGATATTACGTCAATAAAAATAGTGACCTAATAAAATCGTGAAACTAAACAGTCGCAGTAGCCATGTTTTTCTTCTCTAAATCAGGAAGCCGATTTATTTATTTTACCTATATTTACCGTTGATTAGAGATGGAAGTGAAAAGGAAATGGGAAAATTGTTCTAATTTCTTGGCATGCCCCAAGCTCAGATGACGGTATACCATGGTACCAATACCGTCATGTACATATCAATACCGCCCAGCTCTACCATCCATACCGTATCCCTCGGCTTGCCGAGAGTTACCTTGAGGAAGGCCCAGACTGTGACGTCATGTTTTTAGCCTCCCATGACGCCGTAGATCCGGCTCCTGGAATAGTCATGGCGCAAGCCATGACATCCCTTGCGGGGCCGTATGGCTTCCCTGGCTTTCCAGGAGTATCTTCAGCTCCAGCCATTACTCCACCAGTGAATGTGGTTGAGGACGACGAAGGCCCTAGGTTCATCGAACATTCACAGGTGGCCACTGAGGAAGACTGGCTGGATGCTTGCCAATGGCTGGTGAACATCAAGCCAGAACTCCAGGTGGATCCACCGGCTTCCCAGCGTGACCAGCGCCCGTGGTTGGGAGGGAAACCGGTGACGAGCACCATGCCATCTCTGCCGTATGCGGAGCATATCGTTGATATGTTCGCTGCGGCAGAGACGTCCATTCTGCCGAAAGGACGCCTTGCGAAGGCCCCTCGCGAGGTGGCATGGCGCTGCCGTATAAGTTCTGATCTATATCAGAAGTATGGCATCATTCCAAAGCCTTGCACGGATGACCGTTCGGCTTTGGGCGAAGACACGCAGCCTGGGTCCCAGTCTGACACGGGACCCTTGTGCGCTAGTGCCCTGTGCAACGCTAATTCCGCGCTGCGGGACATGGAGGAAAGTACGAGAGGAGCCATCTCGGCTCTCTCGCACGTTTCCCAGCTGCTGCGGGGGGTAGTAGCAGCATCCATGGCCCGCCAAACTTCTCCTCTTGCAGTCCAGAGAGCCATCCAGGACGGCATTAACCTGGCTCTGGACTGCATGACGAGATCCGTAACCAGGAGTTTACGGGCGAGGCGCACATTTGCCCTTGACAATTTGTGCCCCTCGCAGGACCTGTACAATCGGCTTCTTCGGACGCCAATGGCAGGTCCAGGGTTGCCTATTTTCACATTCCCATTGCGAAGAGCTTTCGTCGGTTCCTGAGATTTGCATTTCAGGGCCGCCAATGGGAATTCAGGGTTCTCCCATTTGGTATGTCAATGGCTCCTCGGGTCTTCACTCAAGTGGTCCAAGCTATGACGTCATACCTCGGCAGGAGACACGTAGCAATCCACACATACATAGACGACTGGCTGTTAAAGAACTCAAGAAAGTCTATCAGCAAATCTGGAGATAGTTTTGAAAACTCTTACAGATCTAGGCTGGATAATCAACTTTCAAAAGTCAGAGCTGACTCCATCCCAGAAGTTTGTTTACCTGGGCATGTTCTTCGATCTAGAGATAGGATATGTTTATCCATCTCAAGAGAGAGTAGAAACACTCATCTCAGTCATACAGTCAGTGTGCAACAGTCGTCATGTCCTGGCACGGGTCTACTTGAGAATGTTGGGCTTGATGGTTTCTTTGGAACCAGTCATTCCTCAGGCAGCCTTACGCCGGCGGCCGACCCAGTTATTTCTCATGACACAGTGGACCCAGAGTACGGGTTTCCTGGACTCAAAAGTGTCAGTGTTGGAACCTCTTATTCACCACCTTCAATGGCGGATGAAGAGAGAAAATCTCCTGGCGGGGGTGACGTTGTCACCTCCCACCCTCAGTTAACGATGTACACAGATGCATCAATGGAGGGATGGGGAGCTTGCCTGGAAGAAAACAAAGTATCAGGGCTTTGGAATCTGGATCAGTCAAGAGACCATATCAATCTGCTGGAAATGCGAGCAGTAGTCTTAGCCAATGAACACGTCCTAGAGAAGGTCAAGGGCAAGAGTGTTCTGGTTCGATCAGACAATACAACAGTAGTGACTTACATAAACCGCCAGGGCGGAACGAAGTCACCGTGTCTGTATGATGACGTGGAAACTGCTTTGCTGGTGCCTAGATCATGGGATTTCCCTGAAAGCAGTTCATATTCCAGGAAGGCTAAATCTATTAGCAGACTCACTGAGCCGAAGAATGAGCATTCTTCCCACGGAATGGCAACTAAATCAATGTGTGGCGGATCGCCTGTTCAACCACTGGGGCAAGCCCAACATAGATTTATTCGCAACGAACAAGAATGCGAAGATGACGACGTACGTCTCTCCGATTCCAGATCTGAGCGCTATTGCAATAGATGCGTTAGCTATCAGTTGGGAGGGAATGTGTGCATACGCATTCCCGCCAGCAATCCTGATTCCAAAAGTTCCCCAGAAAATCAGGCAGCAGGAATGCCAAGTGCTTGTGATCGCCCCAAATTGGCCAAGCCAATCATGGTATACGGATCTGCTGGACCGTCTGGTCTGCAATCCTGTTCCTCTGCCTCTGATGGACAACATAATCTTCCAGGGCAAGGCCTTGCACAACAACCTGTCAATGTTCCAATTGACTGCGTGGATGTTGTCAAGGAATCCGCAGTTAAGGAGGGGTTTTCTGAGCAAACAGCCATGTTTATGGCAAAAGCCAGAAGGGGGGTCAACCTCCATAGCATATAATTATAAAATCAACAGATTTGCTGAATGGTGCTCAAAAACATGTATTAATCCAATGGAAGCATCTATTCAGGTAGTAGCCGATTTCCTCTGTCACCTTTTTGATGCCTATAGCCTCAAGCCTAACTCTATTGCTGGCTACAAGTCAGCTTTAATGTCAGTTATCCCTTGCTTGGCTATTAGGGGAAGTGATGAAGTATGTAATCTAAATACTTTGATCAAAGGCATGGGTAATCTAAGACCAAGGAATCCTCCAGTGATCCCGTCTCGGAGTTTATCGTTAGTACGTCAAGTATTAGCAGATAAACCCTTTGAACCACTAGGCTCCATTTCCATGAAAATGTTGACGCTTAAAACAGTTTTTCTGATTGCTGCAGGTTCAGCCAGATGAAGAAGTGAAATACATGCTTTGTCAGCAGAGCCAGACCGTTTTGTGGAGACAGGGTAAGGCCGTAGGCTTCTACCTAGAGTTAACTTTATGGCGAAGAACCAGTCTTTAAAATATCCTGGTCAGCCTATAGTTTTACCCGCTTTGTCTAGGTTTGATCCTAATTCAAAGGCTTGGCCTCCAGTCCGTGCATTAACGTGTTATAAACAACGTACACAGGAATGGCGGGCGGACCCTAGTGCTTTATGGCTATCTTACATTGAACCCCATGGGAGAGCTTCTAAAGATACCATTTCTAGGTGGATTGTGGAATGCATCCAGCCTTGCTACAAAGCCGTAAACAAGTTGACATGGCCAAGGCACACAGTGTCTGTGGAGTAGTGACATCCATGGCTCTGTTTAACGGAGTGCCGGTGGATGACATTATGTCAGTAGGACAATGGCACTGTGAGTCTAGTTTTACAAATCATTACCTACGTGACACATCACATCCACTTGCCTTATCGATTTTACATAAACGTTAAATCTGTATATAAATTTGTAACTATTTTACATAAGGCCGTTGACTCACACTCGGTGCAATTTAATGGGGGGAATCCCCGCTTTTCCGTACTGTAGCTATCATCGCCAGCGGTGATCAAAGAGGAATCTCTTCAAAATAGGTTAGTCCTATATTTGGTGATGGCTATTTTTTGTCACGTTTTTTATATTACTTACTAAAATGGTGATGGTTTTGTATTCTTTGTGGTTCCATCTGAGAGTATACGAAATGAAGCTTTCGTCCGATGTCTTATAGTACTTTAGCACGAGTACATAGAGAGTGTATAGACATTGTGGTCATCGCTCCCTCTTTAAAAGAGAGGGGGGGGGGGATGTGAAACAGTCATTACTCTCAACATCGGTCGTGTTATCCGATGTCCAAATCATTTCCTGATTGCTCTTCCAGGGATGAGCCGGTCTTCTGACCTTCGCCTCCCTCCCGCCAAATTCTCTTACGAATTCTGGCTATATCATAAAGTATGAGGGTGGTAAGTATACTCTTGATGTGAAATAAATGAAACCACGTTATTTCTTTTTTCACGAGAGAATTGATACTTACACCCTGATGCGATCCCGGCCTCCGCCCCACAGAGGCTCGGTCTATCGGCATTTTATGTTGCAATTAGGTCAGCCAATATTTTGGAATAGAATGAGTCAGCCCCGCGCATGTGCGGGTTTGGGCTGCACATCCGCTGGTCTGTCAGTTGTGTAACCTGCCCAGTGGGGGTGCTTTCTTTTTAATTCTGAGTATTATTGAAGCTAGGTATTTAGGAAATATCATAGAGTATTAGAGTGGTAAGTATCAACTCTCATGAAAAAAGAAATCCGTGATTTCGTTTAGATCATTAAGCGATTCATGCTGGTCACATGCTCCAATGAGGTGCAGTCAAAGTATCAGTCTTATAAGCGTGCTTCATGGATAACATTATTATTACATGTATATATCTCCATACTGAAATACTTTCACATCACTGATCCTTTAGCAACATAGACAATTCTAGGTTATGATTTGTGTTTAGTTTAAGGTTAATATTTCTTTGTTTAACCCTTTAACCATTACAGGTACAGTCGCACCAGAAATGACAAATTCCTTCGGATTTAAAAAATATGTTCTGTAATTCAGTAGTGTCTCATGGACAGATCTGGCTCGTATAAAGTATTACCCAGTAAATTGGCTAACTCCCACTTTTTCTTAGTCGATTCTAAAGTATGTTATTCAATGTTTTATTCAAATCTTATAAGTGTATTTATAATCAATAACCATCAGTCACACCCATTTAACTGAACACAAGTACAGACTAGATGAAAATTTCTGTTCAACATTTGAAAACTAATTTGTGTGTAAGATATTGGTATTTTTGTGTTAATTTAGTCAGAATATCAATCATTTATTACTAGATACATTAATGTTTATCTTAAGGTGCTCTTCGCAATAGGGGGATTGAGTTGAATTTACAATTCGCATTCAGTTGAATGTTTTGAAACTAATTTGACTGGGAGACCCAATCAATTTATTCATTAAATATTCAACAGCTTACCTGTATAGTTACCTTGAAATGTAGATTCTAGCAATTCAGGATACAAAGATTCAAATCGATTCCTGCACCCATAAAAAGCTTACCTAGAAATGGATCCGTTTTATTGCTGGTACACGTAATCATATTTGTTATAAAATTCTACATAATAATATGATTTTAATCATTAATGTAATATTAATCTAATCCTGCTTTCTTTTAGCCAGATTTAAATTGTACTGGTATACGGCTCAAATTTTATTATTTGAATAAGTAGGTCTCTGCATATGCTATAAATTGTTCTCTGTGTTATACAGCATTATGCAGCAAGAATCAGAGTTTCAACTACAAGCACAAAAGATAAAAATGTAAGTTTTAATATAGCTGAGTATTTATTAACACTGTCTCATAAAAGCAGAATAATGCAAAAGCAGCAATGATTAGAGTTGAACTATCATGTGAAAATATATGGCATGCACTGACCAATATATATATATATATATATATATATATATATATATATATATATATATATATATATATACATATATACATTTGTAGATATACAAGCAATGTATGTATGTATCTATGTATGTGCGTGCGTACATGTGGCCACGTGTGCGATGGATGGATAGATGTGGTGTCCTGTTTCTGATATATGGTATCAATTAGTAAGTTTCAGATTATAATATGACAGTTCAGCTTTATGCAGTGATTATATTGTAGGTGTAAGGTGAGAGTGGTATGGTATCAATCTCTGTTATAAATTTCGGATAGGAGAAAATATATCGTCTTCATATAATGGAAATATACATGTAGTCTGTGAGTTGATTTTCCCAACCACAGCTTCCAGTCACATTAATTCCAAAATTTGGAACATCTTATTTATATGAGTACTTTGAAATTATACACAGATTTTCACGGATCAGTGGTTTGACTTACTTCAATTCATATCTAATTTAACAATTTTACCTAATTTAACCATTAAATAATATAATCTACTTTTCTGTTTGATTGGTCACATCATTGTCCATGTAGATTAACCTAAGACAATAATAATATTACATAATGTGTGATAATGTTTTTTATTCTAAATTTGCAAAATGCTGGCTATAAAATATGATGTCATGAATATTTTCAGAACAGTTTGAATAAATATATTCAGTTAAATTGTATTCAAAATATTTTATACCATGTCCAGAGTTATACAGCCTAATACAAATTCTATCCACAAAATATTAAGACGTATAAAATGTATCCCATCAAATGTAGCCAAAACATGGTTACGGTAGTGTAGGCATGTTTATTAGAAATTTGGTCAATGGTCATGACCCGTCCAGTAGAACTGCAGTTATTTCAAAATGTGACAACAAATTAAAAAATGTCTTAAGAACAATAAGAACAAATTCTGGGATGCTTATTGTTATAATACATTTTAATAGTATAAATAAGGTCAACACTGTTTAGAGTGATTATGTTCTATTTAGTTCCTAACATGAGTGCATGTAAAAAAAATAATAAATGATTTTGTTAGAGTTCTAGTAAAAAATTCTGATTAAATTGAAAAAAATCTGATTATTTTTTTTTAATTTCGAAAAAAATCATGATTTTTTCCAACCCTGACTTCAATTGTATGGCTTATTTTAACAGTAACTGGATTTAATCATTAATTTAATTATTTAAACTACTTTGATCATCAAACCTGGTACAAAAAATTGCTCCTGCCCTGGTCTTGGGAAATTTATGTTCAATTATAGATTACAACTATACCACTTCAGCAATAAGTTTTCCAAAACATTCCAACATTGGGCTGTGTATGGTCATTCTTGTGGTTCATTGTTAAATGCTTTATATGCAGGTGTCATGAACTTAAAGATGACATGCGGAGACTGATCACATTCTTCTATGTGAAATATATGGATACTGAACAGGTAAGCTATCTATCTCCCTGCTTTTCACAAAAGCGTGGGGATTATGTTTTCGCTACCATCCATGCGTTCGTTATTTCTAGGTTAGTCCATTCATGTGTCTTTGTGAGTTTGTGTCCATCTGTCCATGCAAATTTTGTGTTTTCGTGCGATAATTTTACTTTTGCTTTGAGTATCATGACAAAACTTCATGGGAAGGTCAGCTATGGTCGACGGGAACTGCACACAAATTTGTGGGTCAGTCAGTCCATCCGTCTGTTCATCCATCTTTCTAAGTTTGTGTCCGTCCGTCTGTGCAAACTGGGGTTTTCTTTCGATAACTACTTTTGCCTGGAGTATCATGACAGAAATTCATAGGAAGGGTGTCTATGGTAGTAGGGAACAGTACATTATTTTGTTGGTCAGTCAGTCCATCTATCTGTCCATCCATCTTTCTAAGTTTGTGTCCATCCATCAGTGCAAACTTGGATTTTCTTTCGATGGCTTTACCTTTGCTTGGAGTATCGTGACAAACCCTAATGGGAATGTTAGCTATGGTAGTAGGGACTGCATGTTATTTTGTAGGTCAGTCAGTCCATCCATCCATCCCTCTTTCTGAATTTGTGTCTGTCCATCCATGCAAATTTGGGACTTTTTTCAACAACTACATTTGTTTGAAGTATTGTGACGACGCTTCACGAGAACGTTAGCTAGGTAGTCGGGAAATGCACATTATTTTGTCAGTCAATGACTCATGTGTCTGTCCATCTGTCTTTATGACTGCGTGTTCATCCATCCGTGCAAATTTTGCGTTGTCGTTCGATAACTTTATTTTTACTTGGAGTTTGCTGAGAAGTCTCATTCCTTTTTAATTATAGGTTTTATTCATAATCATTATCTTCTGTCGTCAGTGCATGCATCCATGCGTCTGCAAAGCAGCGAGTTTATTTATATCATCCCACTAACATGGGTGTCATTGCATTTCATACTGAATTTCATGTCCCCAGATTTCAATGTAGGTGAGCATTTTTTAAAACATTTTGACTGAAAGCTGGTGCTGCCAAGTACCAACAATCTGCCAGATTGCATCGTAGGCTGACATATTGTGACATGGAAAGTAGGCCTGTGTGATCTTTTCACAATTTACTGAACATCAAGGAAAATTTGTATCCCTAATGGAACTTCTCCAATTATTCGCATATAGTAAGCTAACTAATTAACCCTTTAACACTCATATCAGCGAAAAATGGCTTCTGCAGTGGTCTTGCGAAATGTCTATTTGCAGATCAAGAGAAGACTATTTTTGAAGAATTTACCACTGGGATAACTGAGCCAGTCATTCCAGTGGTACATTTTCAAAAATAGTCTACTCTTGGTCTGCATTCTAAGAAAATTCAAATTTTCTTGAAAAAATTCAAGAGTTAAATGGTTAACTAGGTGCATAGATGTAGTGTGTCACATATCCAAAGTAGATCATTGTAACATATGCTTCACGGCTCAAGCAATATCATGTGAAATTTTGGAAAATTGAGTGTCCACACTATTTGCCTATGGTGTAAAATGGTCTGCCATCAGCCTTGTCAAAAGTATGTCAGTGTGACCTACATTTTCTGGTCCACCTAGCATTAAAAGAAAATTTGTGGTGTGTCCGAGAAATGTAATTGGTCAGTTAGGTAAGCGACGGGATTTTCTAACATTCCAGTAGATTCTTTAAAAGAATCATAGGCTTATGCACTGATATGGTAGACATCTGATTGGTTAATTTAGCCATCTAGAATTTGCAGACAATTATGAGTAAATCCTTTTTTAAGACTACCCAGTAAATACTATAAAAGCTCCTTGGAAACTGCCAAAGTTAGCTGGAAAGTCCCTAGGGTAAAAGGTATGTGATCTTTCATACATAAATCTGATTAGTGAACTTGTTCAGAAGGACCCTATGAGATATCCTTGAGGTGAGCAACACACTCGTTGAAATTTCTTTAAAAATTTTAAAGATGTTCAAATAGTATTTAATATTTGGTAAATATTAGTTACATGTAGTTTCATAGAAATAAAGACACAGCAAATAGGATACAAAATAGTCAATATCTAGTGTTTTCAGCCTTGAAAATGTCAAAACCATATAAAAAGTTAATACAAATGTGTTGCACTTAGATCAATGAGTGTCATTGGTAGCAAATGGTTTTTAGCTCGACTTTAGGAAGTAAAACGAGCTATTGTGATACCCTGCACATCATCCGGTGGCGGTGGTGGTGGCGGCGTCGTCCAATTTGCGGTTAGCTCAACCTTTCTGTTTACATCTCATGTTTGGTTAATCATACTGGCCCCAAACTTGTTGCATGCTTCCTTATAATGACACGCCATAACACAACGATCATGAGGTCCAAAAGTGAAGGTCACTGTGTAAAAATCCTTTTTTTTTTACTTTAATATTTTCTGTTTAGCTCAACTTTTCTGTTTATATCTCATGTTTGGTTAATCATACTGGACCCAAACGTGGACACATGCTTCCTTATAACAGGTATAGAAATGTCCATTTGCCTTGCTTCCCTTGGCAGCCAGAATTTCAAAAGGGCAACTAAGCTTTGGCTGTTAATGGTACACAGGGCAACCATGATAAATACTCAGATTATTTACTATGCTGTGTTTTTTATACCTACTAACTAACTCTTCATTTTAAGTCATTTATTAGCCTCGTGCCAAGTCAGTATGCCATGGCGACCATCCGTTCGTCCATCCATCATCCGTCAACTTTTGCTTTAAAACACTACTCATTAACCACTAGGCTGATTTCAACCAAATTTGGCTGAAAGGACCCAACGGTCGTAGTCTCCAGGACTTCCATTCAGAATTTTGATTTATCAAATTTTTGGGTGGAAATCTTAGATTTTATGAAAAGAGTACCGGAAATTGTCAAAATGCTTTTGCTCCTTACCATTCTGAGCGATTGCAACTAAATTTGGCTGGAAGGAGCCTATTATCATAGGCTCCAGAATTCCATTCAGAATTTTGATTCATCAATTTTTTGGGTCAAAATCTTAGATTTTATTAAAAATTTACAGGAAATTGTCAAAATGCTTCTTTTTACCATTTTGTTCGATTTCAATCAAATTTGACTGAAATGACCCAATGGTTGTACGCTCCTGAGCTTCCATTCAAAATTTGGATTCATCAATTTTAGGGGTGAAAATCTTAGATTTTATGAGAAATCTACCGGAAATTGTCAAAATGTTTCTCCTTACCATTCTGAACGATTTCAACCAAATTTGGCTGAAAGGGCCCAATGGTCATAGGCTCCAGAACTTCCATTCCGAATTTTGATTCATCAATTTTTTGGGTGAAAATCTTGGATTTTATGAAAAATGTACCAGAAATTGTCAAATTGCTCTCCTTACCCTTCTGAGCGATTTCAACCAAATTTGGCTAAAAAGGACCCAGTGGTCATACGTTCCTGAATTTCCATTCAGAATTTTGATTCATCAATTTTTTGGGGTGAAGATCTTAGATTTTATGAAAAATCTACTGGAAATGAGCAAAATGCTTCTTACCATTCTGAACGATTTAAACCAAATTTGGTTGAAATGTCCCTATGGTCATAGGCTCCAGATTATCCATTCGGAATTTTGATTCATCAATTTTTTGGGTGAAAATCTGAAATTATATGAATAATGTACCGGAAATTGTCAAATTGCTTCTCCTTACCATTCTAAGCGATTTCAACCAAAATTGGCTGAATGGACCCTATGGTTGTAGGCTCCAGAACTTCCATTCAGAATTTTCATTCATCAACTTTTTGGTTGAAAATCTTGGATTTTATGAAAAATGTACCGGAAATTGTCAAATTGCTTCTTACCATTCTGAGCGATTTCAACCAAATTTGGCTAAAAGGACCCAATCGTCGTAGGCTCCATAACATCCATTCGCAATTTTGATTCATCAATCTTTTGGGTGAACATTGTCAAATTGCTTCTTCTTGCCATCTTGACCAGTTTTAACCAAATAAGGCTGAAAGGATCCTATGGCCATGGCTCTAAAATTTCCATTCAGAATTTTGATTTTGAAATTGTCAAAATGCTGCGTCTCCTTAGTCGCTTGACATATTTCAACCAAATTTGGCTAGAATGACCCTATCAAGGTAGACTAGAATTTCTATTCAGAATTTTGATTGGTCAATTTTTTGGGTGGCCATCTTGGATTTTTCGAAACGTATCCGTCTTATCTGGTTAAATGCAAATGGGTCAAATGCTAATGGTCCAGGTGAGCGACACAGGCCCTTGGGCCTCTTGTTTATTTAATTATTAGAAAGAGTAACCAGTATGCTTAATATCATTTGAGTTAATTATGGCCATTCTTCAGAATTTACTTGACAAAACAATAGCGATTCAAATTTTCACTTAACTTAGCATATAAGGGCAACCTTAATGTGCAGCGGAAAACTAGAAAATGCATGAAATAGCATTATCGGTTGCCCGAATATCCTAGATTTTATAAAAAAAAATTAACGGAAATTGTTAAAATGCTACTCCTCATTAACCACTTGGCGGATCTTAACTTACACTGGAAGGAAGGACACTATAGTGCTAGGCTTCAGAACTTGTATACAGAACTTTGATTGGTCAAGTCTTTTGGGTGAAAACCTTAAATTTTATGACAAATTTAACGGAAATTGTCAAAATGCTACTCCTCATTAACCTTTTGGCAGATTTCAACTTACTTTAGCTAGATGGATCCTATTGGGCTAGGCTTCAGAACTTGTATACACAATTTTGTTTGTTCAATATTTTTGGATGAAAATCTTATATTTTATGAAAGATTTATGGGAAATTGTCAAAGCTTGACAGATTTCAACCCTAGTTCACTGGACAGACACTATCGTGGTAGGCTCCAGTACATCTGTTCAGAATTTCAATGGGTCGATTTTTTTTTAGTTAAATCAAATTTTATGAAAACTACCGGAAATTGTCAAAATGCGTCTCCTCATTAACAGCTTGGTGGATTTTATTCGAATTTTGCTGGAAGGATTCTATAGTGGCAGGCTCTAGAACTACTACTCAGGGCTCCCAGCCACTGTGGAAATCAGAGAAACCCTTGAAAATGAGTTTCCATTTCCAGTCAGAGAAAAGTCAGGGAATTTAGAAAGGACACCAGAAATCAGGGAAATCTCAGGGAATTTGACATTGACCCAGAAGTGAAGGTTTCGCATTTTGGCAGTTTGCCATACATACGTATTGTGTATTGTGTAACATGTCCAACTTGTGTCTATTGACTGAAAATGGAAATAAATTAAGGTTATTGTATGCACAGGCTATGACTCTGTTGTATATATTATAAGCATCTTAGTTGCTTTGCTGCTACATACCTCTTGACTTCCCAACCACCTCGTTAAAGTGAACGTATTTTTCAGGGAAATATCACGGAAAACTCGGGGAAAATAATTTTTTTTCCAGACCCATTGAAAACACTAGTCCTTAATTAGTGGCCTGATCTCAACGGAAGTTGGGTGGAATGATCCTATCACGGTAGGCTTCAATCTATCAAACGAGAATTTTGATTGGTCAATTTCTTTGGTGGCCATCTTTGGTTTTTCGAAAATTATCCATCATGTCTACCAGTATTTAAATGCAAATGGTACAAATGTTAATGGTCCAGGTGAGCATTACAGGCAAATGTTAATGGTCCAGGTGAGCATTACAGGCACTTTGGGCCTCTTGTTGATAATGGTATTGATAAGCCTTCTATATTAATTTTGTTTGAAGTCCAGCTTCATAGTTCATTGCAAAATCGTACAGTCAAGCTTCATGGTTGCATTGCAACCACATTTCTGGTTTAATTGATGTTCTTGTCTTTACATATAATTCCAGCTGTTTTCAGAAGTAAATACAAAGGAGAAATATGAGGACTTGATGGCTTCACTCTTATCAATCTATCTAGATCTGGCTGTATTTTGCTCTAGGTAAGCTGCATACTGAAATGATCACAGAAAGCATATAGAGTTTACATGGGGCATTGAATGCAAATGTACGGTGTGTGGGTGTATGTGTGCGATCATATGTGCATAATTATGTGTATACACGCACACACAGAGTATGTACGTTATTAGAGATGAATGTATTCCAATAATTGTTACCGGAGCATGGAGTATGTTCAAAATAATTATGGCATTTGTTTTCAGCAGTTAGCAAGCAGGACTAAAGCCCAGGGGATGGTCGTTTGAAATTGTATTACTGTATGCCTAGATTTAAGCACAAATATCGACATTCATTAAATTCATATTAGTTAATACACATGGTTAAAGGTGTTGTAGGCTGATAAACTATACTAAGAAAAGCCCCCCGCCATCGGATAATAACAGTTGCTCTACTTTCTTTTAGCAAGTTGTGATGTCAAAATTTCTCTTATATACCAGACTAGCCAGGTACTATATTTTAGTCGAACCGTGTTTGATAGCGAATCGCTAGTGCGCAACGTGTCATGCTAATTATTTTCAGAACACGATGACTGACAATTATAGCTGCCAATAACAGCAACAACTTTCCATCAAATTGTTTTCAAAATAATCTAGCTGACAATATAAGTGTCACTAGCTAATGTTTTGATAACAATTTGACTGAAAATCCTTGCTGCAACAACTTCAAATCAACTTGTTATAAAATAACCCGCAACGAGTAAACTTGCTGAAGATATTTCAAGCAATTTGATTAACAGTTAATCTCATTCAAGTCCAGATTTGGGAATGAATGCCATGATTGCCAATATTCAGTTGTGATTTTATGATAATTGTTTTCATGTTTTCATTTAGGTATGATGGCAATCCCTGTTCAGTTGGGCATCAGTGTTGTGTGTTAGTATCATACACGCTACAGAAGTGGCCCGCTCACTGTCTGGATGTCTTACTTCAGATGACAGTTCTTACTAGTAATGATGGTGATGTCGTTATGCCAATTCTACGGTACAATTTCATCTACAGTCAAATTAATTTTTATGACTAAGCTTTTTGATATCGCAAGGTGGCATTTTTTATCAATGCGTACTTGAATGTCATGAAGGAGATGCTGGCTCATGTAGTGATCCAGATAATATGTGGCGCAGCTGTGTGGTTGCGGAAAATACATTAAGGAAGGTTTACCACATGCATACCTCTGCCTTGATAGTTTTAAGACAAGTTATCGAAAGACTATTCAGCCACCTATCTTAACCCTTTCACCCTCGAATTTGTTCAAGAAAATTTCAATAAAGAAAATGTCCATTTGCAGACACAAGAGAAGACTATTTTTGGAAATTTACCAGTAATGACTGGCTCAATTATCAAACCAGTCATTCCAGTGGTCAATTTTTTAATACTAGTATTCTCTTGATCTGCAAATGTACATTTCTCATGACCACTGCAGAAGCCGCTTTTGGCTGATATGAGTGTTAAAGTGTTAAGCAGCCATCATCATCTCCCCACAAAACCTTTCTAATGCGATTAATCTGTATTGACATTGATCATGTGTCTGTAGTGTGTACTAATCTCTATGTCCAAGTCCACTGCCTGCACTAGTATATAACAGTACTAATGCCTATGTACAGTAGTTTATACACAGCATGCTGGAACATATACTCTGGGTTTTATCGTAGATATAATGGAATCGGTAAAAACTATACTTCGCAAGTACATAAGTAGTACTGCTTTTACAGTTAAACGAGAATCATTCATCTTGATTGTCGCATTTAATGGAAACAGTAAAATCAGTATATCCCCTTTATCATGGCTGATTTCGATTAACTAAAGGCAGTATTCATAAAGGTCTTTAACCGCACGGCTCTACCATCTAATAGAGTCCACTTCACACTGATGTGAATCTTTTGCACAATAATTTCTAACTTACAGGTAAAAAAGTCCTCAGAGCACCAATAGACAGGTGTGCACACCATTAAGTGTGTTTAGAAACTTTGAGCAAAGGTCTGGCCTTCTGGCAACTCTCCACCATTATTGGTCATACAATGTATGTCCTCCTCCATTTCAGTAGGAACCACGGTTACAACTTTTCCTCAAGGCATCTAAACATCTGCATCAAATTCTCTGTCCATGCTACTTCATGTTATGATGAACAAATGGGGTTAGGGTGGGGTGTTGGGGAGCGGTTTTCAGATCTTGAGCTAAATTGTGGGATAGAAAGAAACAACAGTCTACCAAACACGCCTGGTACATGGTCGTAAAAAGACTCCACACACAGAGATATATCTAGAGTGCTGATTCATAGAGAATGGGCTGCCCACAGCGGTTCTTGTGAGGAACAAGCCATCCGAACCAATATCCTGTTAAGAATGCTAGCTTTGGTATTAACACCACCACTCCAGTGCTACAATTGGAAACTCAACAGCAGAGATACAGAAGCCTCTTCCTCAATGGGTGAGCAAATACCCATCTTGCCTCCACCCCTTGATAAAACCGTCGTGTCTATGCTACCGTCTAAGGTGATCATGACTCATCCAATACATGTAATTGTTTTAGCTATACAGAATGGTATAATTTTGGTTGGCTGCCAGGATCAACTTTTGAGAGGGGGGGTTGTGTGTGTGTGTGGGGGGGGGGGGGGAGGGGCGGCGGAAGGTAGTGCGGGTGAGAGGGTGAAAGAGATGCAAAATTGTTCAAATGAAATTAGTTGGTTGATTTGGTGATTGGTCGATTGTCTGCCGAACATCTTACATGGCCTAGGTGTTGCAAAAATTACCTCCAGAACTGGTGGAAATATTCAACAGAGCCCAAATCATAGGCAGTTGGCAAACTCGTAACTTAGTCTATCTACTCAGTTGTAGATAGAGTCTGTGGCATACGGTACGTAAGAGAGACATGGAGATCATTCAAAATTAGGATCCAGGAGCACATACTCTCCATCATGAACCTATACATCAGAGATACAATACACCTGTATCCCGTCATTTCACAGATCACGCATCGCAGAAATGACATGCAGTATACAATAATTGAAGTCCTATCATCATATCCAATGGATCCAAATTCCCCCATTTGGAGGAGGCAAAAAGATTGCCACTAGGATCCACCAGTATTATTAGAGACTAAGGGCTATTAAAGGTCGTTCAAGGGAAGATAATACGTAAAAGAAATGGTGGCCATGGACCGATCAAAGATCCATATCAATGGTCCATTTCATTTGATAAATGCTAACTTGTAGAATTTGACATGACTATACCATCCTATGAACATATACATCATGGCTGCCATGAACCAATCAAAGATTAGTAGTCATCTTGAATTGTTTTCCCACCAAAATGCCTATAGGTAAAGAATGCTTAACTTCAAGTGACTTCTCAAGAACCACTTGTCAGATTTCAAATAGATTTAACAGGAACCATCCTTATGACATAGAGCATCAAAGTTGTTCAAACGGAGCTGATTAGTCAATTTTGGTAGTGGCCATGACTGCTCATTAACTGTTGAAACCGATTTCAACCAAACTTGGCTGAAAGGACCCACGTGTGGTAGCCATATACAGAAAATAGGTTGGTCATTTTTTTTTCATCAGACATCTTGAATTTCTGAAAATGACCAGGAAATCCTTTAAAAGACTATTCATCATTAACGGTTAGGCCTATTTCAAACAAACTGGACTGGAAACACCTAGGGCCCTAACCGTATGTTGAAACTTGATCGATACATTTTTTTAGTGGCCACCTTAAATTTCCACAAAAGCCCCGGAAACATTTAAAATGTTGCTTAAAAAATGCACTGGGCCCTGGCCACAATTTTTCCTTTTAAATCTTAAACCTGTATTTCTGGCCAGAACTGTTAATTTTGTGGCAAGAAATGTATATATATAGCTCTGCAATAAATTGAATAAAACATGGCCAATGTTAGAGGTGAGCGATACATGTTACTTTGGACTCTTGTTATGCATATTTCTTTGTTTTAAATAAGCTAAAACAATGCCATATCCTTTCTTTCATGCCTAATTCTTACATGTATGCTGATGTTCTCTTGTCAGCAAGAGTATTACAGAACTACTACAGTCTGGTCAAAAGTTGTCCCATAAAGACTATACACGAGTTGTGATTTGTGTAAGACAGATGATGGCATTGTTTGGCAATATGGCGGATGATATTAGCCAGGTGGGTGAGCAATACAGCACTAACATTTTCTCTTGCACAAACTCCTGTATACATGTATCCAACAATTTCAAAATTGCACTATTCACCCTGCTGTTTAATGTTGGCGTGTGTTGTTGTTTACTCTATGTTAAGGTTAATGTAATATGAACAGACAAATCGTCTTTGAGGCATACCTGTTATGTTAATTAGCAACTCAATAAGGTAAAAATATGCATATCTGGTAATCATGAAGACATGCCACATGAAAAACGTATATCCAATGTATTTAGATGAAAGTTGTTTACAGTAGGGTATCTTTTATGTTACCAATCATCAGTGAATTTCTAATTCAAATTATGCCAGTCATTTAGATATGTGGGGGATATGTAGCATTTGCTTTGCCCATTTGTCTGTTAATCTGTTTGTTAATCCGGGCTTTGATTCCAATGTGATAACTCCTGAAGGGATCATCACCAACCCTTGCATGTATGTTGCCTTTGGGGTTGGGGTTGGGGGGAGGACATGAAAAACCCTTTTAATTTTGATGACAAGTTAAATGTCACGGTCACGGTGATCGAATTAAGGAGATTGGATTGCATTTCCAGATAATAACACAAAGTCTATTTAAGGGATCTTCACCAAACTTTGCTTGTACGTTGCCATGTGGGTCCGAAAAGCCCTATTAATTTTGGTGTCCAACGGTCAGCCTCACAGTTTTCAAATTAAGGAAACTGGGTTGGATTTCCCGATGTTGACTAAGGTTCTACTAAAGGAATATTCACCAATTTTGCCTGTGTGTTGCCCTTGTGGTTCTAAGAAGCCTATTTATTTTGTGGTCGCAATGGTAACGGTCACAGTTACAAAGTTAGGCAAATTCAATTTCATTTCTGGATGATAACTGAAATTCCATTGAATTGCAGGTTCAAGGAGCCATATTAATTTAGGTGTCACAAGGTCACAGTGACCTAATTAAGGAAATTGAGATTAATTTTAGTCCTAGTAATCTGCCATTTATGGCTGAAAGTGCAATATACACAAATAAGCATTAACACAATATGCTCGGTGAATTTCCTTCGATACTGCACTGCTAGACAATCTTCATGCTACATTAATCTATTGTGTGATAGTGGTGCTTGACATAGAGTTCAGCAATCTCTCATTGTTGTTCTGGTTTTTTACATTATATATATATTTATCAAATAGGTTGTGTATAATGTCTCGGCTCCAAAATCATACATTTCTTGGCTGAAAGAGCGATCAGAAAGCATTGTGGAAGAATTGCCTGATTATACCAAATTCCGTAAGAGGGTGATTACACGTTTTCTACTACAAGACGCGGATGCTTCACTTCTGGAGAACATGCTTGATGTAGGTCATTTTGTAAATCTTGTAGAATGTTATGATTGGCTCGATCTCAGGTTGTTAGCTCACCAGGCCAAGTGAGATTATGCCATGGCAACTGTCCATCCGTCTTTCCGTAGTAAACTTTTTACATCGAAGTGGTAACGGTTAAAGTAGTAGAAAGGTTTCATTAATTCTGTCTTTCTATTTTGATACTGTAAATTTACCCTCCATAGACATGGCTACACATGGTATGATGATGATTTAGGTTTTCATATATATATATATATATATATTATTCAACCTCTAAGTCAAATGCACTTTGATGGGTCATCCGAGTATATCTTTAACAACACACTTATTGATGATACACTTAGTGCAGCCCTGGTCATGAAAGTAAATTACCTCATGTTCAGAAATATCCTCAAATTAAAATTATCCTCCAAAGTGTTTTATCAGCTGTGCTTGCTCACATCAACAATTCTTCCGTACAGCTGCTGGTTGTGAATCCTGAAATGCAACCCTCTGGAGATGTGGAAGATCCTGACACGGTTAGATCATCCCTTCATCATGATGGAGGTACTACAGGAATCAGTCGCAAACAAGCATCTCAAGAAGATGAGGTACATATTACCTGTAATATCCAGCATGTTTCTAGAACAGTACCACCACACTTGTTCGCTTAACCCTTTCAGGACGAAGCCGGCCAAGACCGGCCTCTGCAGGGGTCTTGAGAAATGTCCATTTGCAGGTCAAGAGATTTTTTTTTTTAATTTACCACTGGAATGACTGGCTCGATAACCGAGCCAGTCATTCCAGTGGTAAATTTTCAAAAATAGTCTTCTCTTGGCCTGCAAATGGACATTCAATAAGTAAATATTTGAATTTTTTTTTAACAAATTAAATTTAACCCATTAAAGGGTTAACCCTTACCACGATGATGTAAAAAAAATTTAATTTTCAAATTAAATTAAAAGATGATTAGTGTTCATTTTTCGACAAATTTGGCAGAAGATGGTGCTGTCATAGACAGCAACATCGTCCACCAAAATTGATGAAAAATGTACGCCAGTGTCCAAAGAAGCTATTGACATGGTAAAAGATAGAATATTGACAGCAGAGTGATAAGGGTTAAAATAAGGGAACTGACAAATGCAGTTGACTGGTTCCACCATACAGTAAGGAAACCAGTAAAGTAGATTAAGTGAATCAAAATAACTTGAGAATGGGCGCAGTCAATTTGTCTGAATGGGAACCAGTTAGTAACGTCAGTAAATAAGTTCTGTTGTCAACACACATCGGGAATACTATTAGGTGTTGCGGTAAACACCACTAACAAGAGCTTAGATCCACTGATGCCATTGAGTGGTTCAAATACTAGCAACATGTCGGCTCCGATTAAATAATGTTTAGAAACTGTAAATAAAGATAAATAATGTTTTGAAACTTTGTTATAAGTTATTCTGATTCTTCTCAAGTATTCATGGTAGTAGCTTTATTATTAGCTCACCTGGCCTGAAAGGCCAAGTGAGCTTATGCCGTGGCGACCGTACGTCCATCAACTTTTCCTTAAACAACTTCTCAAGAACCACTGGGCCCATTTCAATTATATTTTGTAGGAAGCATCCTTAAGGTGTAGAGATTCAAGTCTGTTCAAACGAAGCCAATCGGCCAATTTTGCCGGTGGCCATCTTGGATTTTGGCCAATTTTTAGAAGTCTAAAAATCTGAATCTGCTTGGGGAATCAATTCAAGACTTGTGAAACATCATCTGGGGAAAAAGCTAATCCAAATTTGTTTAACAGCCATCTTGGATGAAGTAGTTTTCGCAAAAACAACTCCAGAACCTCTACTTATAGCCAATCTCCTTTCTAGTTTAAATGCCTATGTTCCAGGTGAGCGATATAGGCCCCTTTGGGCCTGTTGTTTTGAGGTTACCAATCAACAACTTTTTGGCTGATCCCTTTTCCTCTCCTTTAAGCTTTTCATCCAGAAAATCACAGTTTTATTTCGAAAGTTCTTGCCATGCTAAGACTAGAAATGGATTTAGAAAGCCTGAAAGCGCTGTGCCTGATTGTGTTCAAATACTGCACAATGCAAGTCAATTTCCTATCTAGTTTTCCACAGTAATTTAGCAGATAGGTGTATTATCTACAACATCGAGGATGGAAGCATGAGTATACCAGGTGTGTTGTTGTCGTATTGTGTCTGTATAGACGGGGAACTAAGCTCATCCTGGACATACAGCTGCTTGTGACATGCTACTTATCTGGCTCTGTGACTTACATGTGCATAGAATTATTTTCTTTAACAATCGTATCAGCCAAAACGGCTTCTGCAGTGATCTTTAGAAATTTCCATTTGCAGCCTAAGAGAAATCTATTTTTGAAAATTTACCACTGGAATAACTGGCTCCATAACTGAGCCAGTCATTCCAGTGGTAAATTTTTCAAAAATATTCACCTCTTGGTCTGCAAATGGACATTTTCTGAGAAAATTTGTGAATAAATTTGATGGTTAATGGGTTAAATAAAGCCTTTTCTTTGCATAAATACTGAATGCGTGGAACAGATAAATATTTAAGTGATGCTTTTATAGTCAGAGATCAGGTCTGCTAATCATAGATATAATTTGTCTGAGTGGTGACGGATGAAACGAATAACATAGAGAACGCAATGTATGGATCCAATCTGTCACTCAAGTATATGACATCATAAACAAAATATGTCACTTGTAGTTGACATCCACAATCAAATCATTTCTACTAGAGATATGTTATGAAAGTGATAAAGGTCCAACAGTCAGAGTTTTATTTAATATGGCTTTGGTGAATTTACAATTTCATAAACCGTCAGTCGGATATTTTGAAACTAATTTGGCTTAGGCCATAGGCAGCAACATCTAGTCAAATTCAGAATATTCTACATCTTACCTGAGTGTATAGGTACGTTGAAATTCAGAGTCTTGCAATTCAGGATTTTAAAAAGTGTTAAAATCGATTTAAACAGGTGAACAAAGTTGGCAGAGCTTAGCTAAAAGTTGGCGTGAAAATAGCTAGAAATTGATCCCTCTACTATATAGTCATCTATCGATAAACTTTAATGTCTACGTCTCATATGCCACATAGACTTCCATCCGTGATTGCTGTTTCTCTGAGAGCTAAGGAATTTCCCTCTCCGACCATGGATGCTGGCTACACTATTTTTAGCTCACCTGGCCTAAATAAATTTTGGTCAAAAGATGCTATTGTGCTCGGATCCAGAACTTCCATTTGAAATTTTGATTCATAAATTTTTTGGGTCAAAATCTTAGATTTTGTGAAAAATTTACCGGAAATGTTCAAAATGCTACTCCTCCATAGCTGCTTGACATAATTCAACCAAATTTGGTTAGATGTATTATATGGTGATAGGCTCCAACTTTCATTCAGAATTTTGATTGGTCAATTTTTCTGGTGGCAATCTTGTTTAATGTAATCGTGTATATTTAAATGCAAATCTTTCAAATGGTAATGGTGCAATGAGCATCACAGGCCCTTGGGCCTCTTGTTCTCCAGACGATACAATGTATATACAGTGAAACAGTGGATTTGACTCTGGTGTAAAACTATCTGTCTATTAAGGCTGTATGTCTGGTCCATAAGGTGGCCTTACAAGGTTAACAGTATAAGACATTTTGTGAATGTCGCCATGATCATGGTGTCCAATGCTGCATGTTTGCTTCAAGTGATGTATCTTATGATAAACCTTTTGAGAAACTTAAATAAGTTTCAAACAATGTTATTGGTTTTTGCTGGAAAATGCAGCTGCTTGTCTCAAGGCTTTAACACTCATATCAGCCAAAAATGGCTTCTGCAGTGGTTTTGAGAACTGCCCATCTGCAGACCTGGAATACTATTTTTGAAAATTTACCACTGAAATGACTGGCTCGATAACCCTTTGTCTGCAAATGACCATCTTTAGTGGGAAAATTGAAATTTCTTGGACAAATTCGAGGGTTAATGGGTTAAGGATGCTGATCATAATGAGATCAATGTTAAGATCTCTGTCTTACCGACACTCCTACAGTTTAGCTGCAATTCTTTGGAAACTCAGTAAGTGATATTGCGTCCATCCGTCTGTCCAAAATGTATGTCCGTCTATCGGCCCATCCTTGTCAATGCACCTCCTACAGTTTAGTTACAATTCTTATGAAACATCTAGTCATTACCATCCGAAGATGTACATGTGTTTTTTGCGTGGCCAGAAAATTATTCAATGCAGTGTTATCCCCATTTAATCGACAATAATCTGAAATCGAAGATAACCGCTGGCGGCCGTCTTGAAAATTTGTTTCCTAATGATAACTCAGTTACCGTTTATCGGATCGCTTTGAAACTTCATAGAGTAGTTGGACTAGGTCTTGAGAAGAAAGCTATCTAAATTGACAAAGATCCGAAATTCAACATGGCTGCCGGTGGCCAGCCACCAGCGGCCATCTTGAAAATTGGTTTCCTGATGATAACTCTGTTACCGTCTACTGGATCGCTTTGAAACTTCATAGGGTGGTTGAACTACGTCTGGTGAAGAAACTTATTGAAATTTACGATAATCCAAAATCCAATATAGCTGCCAAGCACCGGCGGTCATCTTGAAAATTGGTTTGCGGATGATAACTCCTTGACCATTTAACGTATCGCTAGGACCCTTCATTGGATGACTGGTCTGGGTCTGAGGAAGAAATCTCTTCTAATAGCTCTCATCATTGGTTTGTCATCATGACGGGGTATTATGCTCCATTTGCGGAGCTCTTGTTGAAATTAGTTTCACGTCATTCGTGTTCTTGCAGGAAAGCTTTTGGAAATAATTGGATTTATCTGTAAATTCTTAACATGTTTAATGATGAAATCAGAGTTTTAACATGGCAATTTTTTTGGTAGGTGGATGGTTGATACTAATGTGGATGTGTGTTGCTAATGCTTAATAAGGCCAATAATCAATGCTTATAATCAATTAAAACCCATTGTAACAGTATCTATGTGGTGTAAATCACATGATGTGATAATCAATGATGTTAAATGTAGGCTAATGTCATAATCAATTACGTAGTGAATGACGTAATTAAGTACATCGTAAACGCATAATAGTCCGTCAAGTTGTACGAACTGTATGTCTACTATTTAATAGACTTTCTGTTGAATATTTTGAAACTTTTTGACTGCAGCAACGGCACCCAGTCAAATTAGCTTCAAAATATTCAACAACTTATAACCTTTATAGTTTTCTGGAAATTGAGATTGGATCGATCGCAACATGGCCAAAATGTGGGTGGAGCTTAGCTATAGATTGGCGGAGCATATCTAAAACACGATTCATCCATTGTGTCTGAATAATATGTTATTAGCTCACCTGGCCCAAAAGGCCAAGTCAGCTTATGCCATGGCAGCTCTCCATCCGTCGTTCATTCATCCGTCCATCAAATCGCTTCTCCTTTACAGTTTGACCAATTTCAACCAAATTTGGATGGAAGGATCATAGCCCTCCAGAACTTCTATTCAGAATTTTTATTCATATTTTTTTGGGTTGAAAATCTCAGATTTTATGAGAAATTTACTGGAAATTGTCAAAATGCTACGCTTTAGCTTCTTGACAAATTTCAAATAAATTTGCTCAGAAGGATCCTATAGTGGTAGGCTTTAGAACCTCTTTTCAGAATTTTGATTGGTCAATTTTTTGGGTGAAAATCTTCGATTTTATGAGAAATTTCCTGGGAATTGTCAAAATGTTACTCCTCAACATATTGACACATTTCAACTAAATTTGTCTGGAAGGATCCTGTAGTCGTAGGGTCTAGAATTTCTGTTCAGTATTTTGATTGGTAATTCTTTTGGTTGAAAATCTTATTTTTATTTTTAAAATTTACCAGAAAGTGTCAAAATGCTCTAGAACGTCTATTCAACTTTTTAATTGTTCAAAGTTTTTGGGTGAGTAAAGTGTCAAAATGCATCTCCTCGCTAGCTTCTTGCCAGATTTCAGCTAAATTTTGATTGGTGAATGCTTTTGATGAACATCTTAGGTTATATGAAAAATTTATACTCCTCATTAACATCCTGTCCGATTTCACCTTAATTTGGTTGGAAGGATTCTGTCGCGGAACGCTCTGGAACATCTATTCCAAATTTTTCAGTTGATCAGTTTTTTGCACCCATCTTGGACTTTTGACAATTTTCCACAACCATTTAAAACGCTACTCCTTAATTAATGGTTCATTTCAATGAAACATGAGGCGAATGATCCTATGGCAGTAGACTTCAACATACCAAGTGAGAGTTTTGATTGGTCAATT
This sequence comes from Chaetoderma sp. LZ-2023a, assembly GCA_034401795.1. Taxonomy (NCBI): domain Eukaryota; kingdom Metazoa; phylum Mollusca; class Caudofoveata; order Chaetodermatida; family Chaetodermatidae; genus Chaetoderma; species Chaetoderma sp. LZ-2023a. The sequence continues at coordinate 146,131,688 of CM067370.1, forward strand.
TCTTTGGTGGCCATCTTGGATTTTTCGAAAACTATCCATGTCTATTTAAATGCAAATGTTTCAAATGCTAATGGCCCTTGGGCCTCTTGTTCTTGTTTCCAGGATTGGGAGCGTGTTAGGGTTGTAACAGATATTCAGCAAGATGAACAACCTATGTTTTTTGTTGACAAGCGCAAAGGAACGAAGCATCGCAAGGTATTCTCTAATATGCCTAAATTCCATCAGCACCAAATCTCTTATTGGTTTATAGGTATATAAGAGAATCACTGTGGAATCACTTCCATATCAACCACAGTGATTCCTAGATTTATCTTTTATGACAATTTCCCCCTTTCAAAACAACGCTAGACACATGAAATTTTCCAATACTAGCAAAATTAAAACCCTTTTTTGTTGGATTTTAAAGATTTAAAACATTTTTTGCTGTGGATAGCAGCTCAATAAACCGTCATCTCTCTTAGTCAGTCAGTCAGTCAATCAGTCACAAAAGCATATTTGTCAATATCTCTAGTTCTACTGGACATATATTGACAAGACTTGTGTGGAGCATTGCCCGAAGAAATGTGATAGATTTGGTGTCAAATAGTTAACGGTCAATGTCATGGTAACCAGATTATGAAAACTAATTGTCGGTAACTCTGGTTTTACTGGGAGGTATCTAGACCAAATTTGGATGAAAGAGTGGCTGCGGTGTTCCGAAGTGTATAAATTTGGGGTCAAAATGTCATGGGTCAAGGCCAGAGATACCAGATTAATTCAAATATCATTATTTTGAAAACTAATTTGTCTATAGCTCTGGTTCCGGATATATCTTGACCAGACTTGAGTGGAAGGTAGCCCATAGGGTTCTAAAGAACGATAAATTTGGTGTCAACGGTCAAAGTTGTCAGATTAATTGGCTCACCTGGCCTGAAAGGCCAAGTGAGCTTATGCCGTGGTGACCGTCCATCCGTCATCCATCCATCCGTCAACTTTTCCTTTAAACGACTTCTCAAGAACCACTGGGCCGATTTCAATTATATTTGGCGGGAAGCATCCTTAGGGCATCCGGATCCAAGTGTGTTCAAATGGAGCCAATCGGCTAATTTGGCCAATGTCCATCTTGGATTTCAAACTTGGTATAGGCGTGAATCGTAGTGTGACATACTTTTCATGCTTTACCAGCAGCTACATAGATTATATCGACCTTGTTTGTATCATAGGAAAATGTTGCAGAATCCTAGTGTACGTTCACACACCAAATTGGACGAGTAGTTTCCAGGATCTCCATAGATCCGGAATGTAATCGGATCTGGATCTGACTTTTAGCTATGTGACTTGTTAGTCAGCTGAAATATAATGAAGCCCCCCCCCCTCCGTCTGCTGTCACTATGCTTATATTGGCGTCTAACATCTACATTGCAAAATTAAAGCTGATTCTATGTCAAACACCAAAGTTATCGCCCTTGGAAATATTCTACAGTATGTGATCCAATGGGGAAAAATATCTTCTGTGGCACATTTTGTCATATTTAGAGCTACTGATTTCTAACTGGGTGGGGGTACCTATGGGCATAAGCTTGCACCCATATAAGACTTGAGTCAGTCACCTAGTTTATGGATATTATAGGACAAAGGGTCAATGGAGAAGTCAGGTTTTTAGCTATACTCCACACATCTCTAGCTAAGCTCTACCCACGCTGTGTCCGTGTTGGGATCAATCGATTGCTGCACTCTGAATCTAAAAGACATACAATTCGTACAACAACGCTTAGTCTCATCAATTAAGCCTTCGTGATGAACTTAGCTACGTCATTCATAACGTAATTGATTATGATGTCGGCCTACATACAATGTAATTGATTTTAACGTCATATGATTGACTGAGAAACTGGATTAGTGAAATTTCCCATTGAATGAATAGTAACCTATTAAGCCAGCACATATTGTCATCTCTTGAGCAATTTATACCAAATCTCTTTAACATGATCCTATTTGTATCTAATATCCACATTGTCAAAAGGAAGTTTGCTTGCTGTCAAACACCAAATTTAAGGCCCTTTGGTTTTCAAGAGAATTAAGTGTATATATTTTGAGTTAAGGGAGTTAACTCTTTCAACATCAAGATAGGAGCTATCTAACAGAGAATTAAATAAATATAATGCTAATATTAAACTCTGTATAAATGGTGAGGAGGGTATTGCATTTGTGCGTCTGTCTCGCTGTGTACGTGGGTTCTTGAACACTCATGCCTTATCGCAAAACCTACTGATCTGATTTTGCTCAAATTTTAACACAACAAAGGAACCTAGTGTACACTAGGATTTCCAGACATCAGCCCTGATCCGGATGAAAAAAGTCTTAATGGGGTTCGCATCAAATTCTGGTTCTATGGATTGACTGAAATTGTAACACGAGAAAGGGTGTGACCATACACTAGAATTCCGCAACTATCATCATGATCTGAAAAATGTGTACGGGCCAAAAACATCTTTACAATGCGACAAAACCAGGAGGGTGAGTGTTTGTTGTTATTTATGTATCAGAAGTTTCTTCTATATATTAGCAATTTACGTTGTTTGTTTTATGATCTTTCAGGATAACTTAAATCGTGACAAATGCAATAATAAGATGGAGCAGATAGCTGACAAGGAGACAGTAACACATGAGCAAAGCATTAACATGTTTCCCGAAACACAAATCACTATGTATGGCTTGAATAATTATAATGAAAATGATGAGAGCGTCGAAGAAAATGATCATGATAGTATCAATGGTGGTGATGATAATGATGATGATGATGAGGAGGAGGAGGAAGAAGATGTGGAGGAAGAGGAGGATGCGGCGGAAGAAGAGGAGGATGTGGTGGAGGAGGAGGAAGACTATGAACAAAGTGTTGACGTTGTAGCGACACGTGATAGTGTAACTAATAATGTAGAAAATAAAGTTTTTGAAAGAAGCAGTGGTTGCGTACTCGGTGATTTAGAAGTTCATAATGATGACGATGAAGTGCTAGATATAGTGAATCTAATATGTGATGATAACACTGATAAACTTAGCAATGCTAGTGATGAAGAAGACAGTGATGAAGACTGTAAAATGCTTGAAGAGTGCAGAATTATTGCTAATATATTGGAAAATGGTCGTGATCGAACACCTAGAAAACACATTGAAAGAGGAGTGACAGATAGTCATGGAAGGGAAAAACACAAAGATAAAAATAATAAATCTATTAAAGATGTCTACAGTGATAAAAAGTTGAGCTCAAATGCTCAGTTACCTTTTAGTGAAGTTAATGCAAAATCTCCAGAGCCTAATACCCATTCAGAGGGTGGTGCTGCATATGTGCACATAGAGTCAATCCCTGACTCTTTACTATATGACACTGAGAGCCATAACCTGTCTGAGGAGGAAATTGTGTATGATTCTGTTGAATCTGAAACATGTTTGTTTGGTGATGGTCCACCCTCTGATACAGTAGATCTAGCTAAGCATCTGAAAACACCTGAACAGGAAAGAAATGATTTTAACAAGTTAAGACAAGTTGCAATGAATGCTGTGCGTGGAATTTCCTTAAACCATAGTAACAGAAAATCATCAGTGACAGACATGAGTACCTTTGAAACAAGTGCTAACAGGACCCAACTGAAATCTGTTTCTCATCTGGATAATGAGTTAGGAACAAAATCAGATGTAAGTGTCTATGATTTTGGCAGTGAAAGTTCACCTGATTCAAAAACTCAAAAGCAACAAGCAAGAAAGACTAGACGTCAATCTGCTGAACCTTTAGAATTTGTCCTCTCGAAAAGAGTTACACGCTGCATTTCTAAGTCAGTGTCAACCAGTGTTAATACAGATACTATTACTACTAGTGTTACTTGTATTTCAGAGTCCGATTCAGACACTGAAGCTGGTGAAAAACATAAAACCTCAAATATACATATTTCAAATCAAGCTGCTGCACTCACTGTACCGAAAAGGGTCACAAGAGCACGCTCCATATCAGTTTCATCAAACAATAATGCAGATATTTTTACTAGTAATAATCTTCGGATGGAGCCTAGTAATGTTGCTGTTGATAAATTTACAGATTTACCAGGTTCTACATTGAGCCATGATAATGTTGCTAATCGGAAAACAACAAGGATTACATCTACATCAACAATAGTAAGTAGTGGGGGGGATCAGATATTCCCAAATTCTCCACAATATTCCAAAAATTACTCTTCTTTGAGTCGTAGATTAAGTTTGAGCGATCGGAAAAGACGAGAAGCATCTTCTAGAGGAAATAGCATTCTAGAGAAAATGTCTAGTCAACGACTTCAGATCTCACCTGATAGAACCTGTCAAGCTGGACATTCAAGAGTGACACGCCGGTCATTGGCCCTTACACAGCTGGATAGTTCCCAGGACCAGCCATCACAGTCTTGCTTGCAGGTGTCTAGTGATGATCAAAGCCCAGTAAAACTAGGAAAGACAGACAGTTCTTCTAGACAGATACGTCAAACTGCAACTCCAAAAAAGCATCTCCATCCATCAGTGTCGGATACAGTAGACATTGTGGATAATATAACAGATCATAAGGTTCCCTTGTCACCACAGTCGAGGCGCAGTAAAGGTGAACATGATAGCCATTCTGAGAAATCATCTAGCCCTGTGTCACAGCCACTGAGCCAGAGGTAAGTAGTACATATCATGTTAAGAGAAGCCCCTGCAATAATTTTCTGCTGGCTCTTTCACGTTTTTATGGGTAAAACAGCCTCAATGAACCCTACATAATCTAATATGACTTGGGGCATTTGCTGTCAAAGTAGTTTCAAAATATTTAAGTTGTTAACTGTATGTTAGTTTTGAAATTAACAAGCTGCATTTCGAGTTTGAATGAGTAACATGTACAAATGATGGCCTTCTTGTGTTTCATGAGTTATTTTATATGGCATCTCCGCTATGTTCACAGCTAATATTAGCCCTTTAATAGTTACGCCGAGCAAAACCATCCTCTACAATGTTCTTGATGAATTTCCATTTACAGGCCAAGAGAAGACTATTTTTGACAATTTACCACTGAGAATGACTGGCTCAATAACTGAGCTCGTCATTCCAGTTGTAATTTTCCAAAAAAAGTTCTGGCCTGTAAATGAATATTAACTAAACAAAAACCACAATTTTGTTGATCAATCTTAACCATTGAAGAGTTAAAGCAATTAGACTATAGAAGACAATTAGACTTTGAACTCTCTCTAAATATCTTCTCCTGCAAACAGACCAAATAATTTAAGTCTTATTTACCAAAATTCTCTGAGCAGGTAAGAAATGGAGTGTAGAGCTGATTTGTTCTATACCATTATTGCACCCATTTTCCATCATAATGAGAATAATTTTCAAAAAATTTCTGTACTTTTACGTCGTTTGGACTTTTATTTTGTACCAAGAATTGGATCGATCTTGTTCACTTGACATTTATTTCATCAAGGCAGTCTCAGTATAACTTTACAGGTATGTTCTATGCCATCATTGCATCCAATCTCCATCATAATGAAATGATTGTTAAATTCTTTTCATACTTTTACATAGTTTGGACTCAATAGTCATTTAAACTTGAACTTGATTATTTTGTGTGCAATGGACCTTTCCGGTTTTAGCTATGCCCCGCCCATCTCTAGCTAAGCTCCACCCACACCTCGCTCGTGTTGGGATCGATCGATCTCTGAACACCCTGACTATCAATTTCCAAAAAATTACACATTTAAGTTGTTGAATATTTTGAAGCCAATTTGACTGGGTGCTAAGGCAGCAACAGCGCCGAGTCAAATTAGTTTCAAAATATTCAATATCATGTTTATTAAATAGCAAAGAATTACAAAGACATACAATTCATACAACGTGTCGGAGTATTTGAGATTTGGTGACGGTCAATATGGAACCCTTTGTGACGTGAGCTGATTATGACGTCATACAAGGTGAGATGATAGATGGATACTCTGGAAAGGTGAATTGACTCGCAACGTTTGCCTTTGTATGGTCACGGTCGATATGGAACCCTCTGTGACGTAATGTTTGTGACCTCATCATACACGCACTGAGCTGATTATGACGTCATATGAGATGAGATGATAGATGGATACTCTGGAAAGGTGAATTGACTCGCAACGTTTGCCTTTGTATGGTCAGTTAATTCAACGACATCTTTTGTTATATACAATTATTGCAACCATTGACAGATATATACATATAAATGTGTGCTGTTTGCCTTTCTTTAAGACTTGTTCTTGCCAGCAGGAATTGCACTGCAGGAACAGTAAGTCGTTAAGCTGTATAGCTTAGCGAGGCTATATCCTTATGACTTCCTCATTGAACAATTCCATGTGTGCTCTGACACCTGGCAAGTAGGTTGCCGTTTCAATATCAGATTGTATCCAGTGGTCAATCATATTCAATTTGATTTTACATAATACTTATAAGTTGTGTAGCACTGAGACAGCACACTTTCCATGCCTTGCCGTTCCCAGCCCTATGCGATACCGTACCATGAGTGGCATGACGTATGCGAGCGATCCCATGCCATCACAGTCCAATTTTCCCAACACATAATGTGTAATATGCAGAAAAACAAAAGGGCCCACATGCAGAGTGCAATCTCTCTAGTTTTCAAATATGTTTCAAAACGCAATTTGATACAATAATCGGCATTCATTTTCACATTCCAGTCAATGAATTTAAGACTGGCTTTTCCACAATAACTAACTCCCGTCCATGCCGTGAACCTGGTGCGAAATTGTAATGCCTAATAAATTTCAACTTTCAATATCCATATCAATTTGTTCTTTCCTAAAATAACAGACTCTTCTTTCCATACAGTCCACTTAGATAAAACTTTGTCTTTTAATAGCCAAAGTAACTTTTTTCAATGTTTCATTCACAGACTCAATTTCTTTTGCAGCATTATTCTCTACTTGGCAGATGACCCTTACACTAACATTGATATTTCCTTTCAAAGGTTAATTTTGGATTAACGATGTCTTCCCGATAATTTCCTTCACCAAAAGATAGAGAATTCATCTATCAGTTCTCTCGCTTACTTTGTGTCAGCACGTCAAGATTTAAAAGTGTAACGGTGTGATCATCGTGGGGTTAGGGAAGAGGTATGGTGAGTGATTCAATTGCACAATCAGTTTGAGCAGAAATCATTCACGGTTATGACAAAATAAGTTCAATGCCTCTCATAGTAGACCATTTTATGCTAGAGAAATTAATGAATACAATCTGTCACTCAATATATATTACATAATCAATTGTAGGCTGACGTCACAATCATATACATAATGAATGATGTAGCAAAGTCTGTAATGAACTTTTAAAAGGCAATCAGTTGTATGAATTGTATGTCTACTATTTAATAGACATTCTGTTTAATACTTTGAAACTAATTTGTCTGGGTGCAGCACCAAGTCAAATTAGTTTCAAAATATTCAACAGCTTACCTGTATAGGAAATTGAGATTCAGAGAGTTCAGGCTTCGATCAATCCCAACACCAACAAAGCATGGGCGGAGCTTAGCTAGAGATGGGTGGGGAATACCTAAAAGTTGATTCATCCATTGAATTTTCTTTTCGGTCAGTTTGTTCTCAACATATTCATCAGCCTGAATTTTATTATGTCATTTGTACAGGAAATTGAATGCACTTGTCGATATATATATATAACTATATATAGAAATGGACTAAATACAAAATGTGTTCTTTATAAACAAACACATTTATAAATATAAATTATGTAATTTACAGGACACCAAGGAAGCGCAAGCATCGTGAAGATGAAACTGTTATTAAGGAATCACAGTCTCCTAATAAGAGAAAAGTAGTGAGTTCTAAAGCAAGCTCACCAAGGAAGCAGACTAATTCACCAGCAACATCTCAAAAGTCGACTTCATCTTCACTAGATAATTTGTCTCCGAAAAATGTCCCGGTTATACAACAGAATTCTTCACGTGAAGAGAGGCTATCATCACCCTTGTCCAGTCATACTCGATCACATACACTGATGACGAAAATATCACCAGCCAAGAGGTAGATATGTAATGCAATGTATTTATAACCAGACAATGCTTGACCGACCAGCTTAACCCACTACTGGTCAAGGTTGATTCGGAAAGACTAAAGTTCTGTTCAGTAAGAGGAAGACATTCCAATGGTAAAGTTTAAAAAATAGACCTAGGACTGCAAATATGCATTCGTCAAGACCATTACAGACGCCTGTTTTAGTCAACTTGATCATTAACTCTTTAACCCTTGAATTTGTTCAAGAAAATTTCAATTTCTCATAGAATATGTCCATTTGCAGACCAAGAGAAGGCTGTTTTTGAAATTTTAACACTGGAATGACTGGCTCAGTTATCGAGCCAGTCATCCCAGTGGTAAATTTTCAAAAATAGTTTTCTCTTGGTCTACAAATGGACATTTCTCAAGACCACTACAGAAGCCATTTTTGGCTGATATCAAGGTTAACGGGTTAAGGAGTGCTAATAAGTTGGAACAAGAGATATATGTGGTCTATTAACACATTTATTGTCATAGGATATTCCTTTAAGTCAAAAGACAGTGGTTCCATAAGCCAGGTCAGCTTTCACGTACCCGTCTCACAAAACTACCATTTAAAAAAAAAAAATACATTATTGAAGCCTAAATAGTAAGTTTCGCCACAAAATGTTACTTTCTTTGATTTCCCATGAGGCACGGAGTGATGTCATCGTGTGATTTATTGTTGTGGTATGACGTCATCACGTGAATGATATTTTCTTGTTGATGATTGATAGATCATAACAGCTCATTCAGATGCTATCATATTAATGAGATGCTAGAGAAACACTAGTGTTTGTTAGACTTGAGCTTGAATCTGAAGTGATGTCTAGCTTCTTAACTGTATTAGACGTCAGTTTTGTCTATTCTGAATACATGTATGGCATAATGTGAAGCTTGAAAGCGTTAACTCTCGTCTCAATTGTCAAGTTAAAATAGCATTGATCCATAAACATACATCCTTTAATAACTTATGTCAAGGCCATAGACAAGGAGGTGGATTTTGGGGCAAGTGACTTTCAGACATTCATGAGATGACGTATGAGAGCAATCTAGATTTCAAAATTGTTACCATGGGGGTCGCCCTTCAGGGTACGACGGGTAGGATTTCTGCATTAGTTCACAGAACTTTAAACCTTGTCTAAGGCCTTGTACATGTCATCATCTCGGGGCATGACTCGTGGCATTCTCATATAATTTCATATTGTGTGTACATATATGCAGCTTTTGTAGTATCCTTTGAGATGTACCAAGGTCTGTATGACACTTCTATAACTGTTCTGCTTGCTTGCGTAGGAAGTTTCAACTTCATGCATAGGCTAATTGATTCATTTTGTTCATGTTAAATGCTCATTGCATGGCTGATGACTAATTACCTGTTCTGTTTTCATGTAAGAACACATTTGGTGTTCACAGTGTATGCGCTCTTATCATCTCTTATGTTCCACTTATAATGCAGAATTCATGAACTTCTCAATTTGGCTGACGTGTGTGCTTCATTATTACCTCACCTGGCCTCTGGCCTCAAAAGTATGGTGCAAATCCGTGAACTTTTGAAAGTCTGATCTAAAACAAATTTGTCAAGAAGCATCCTTGGGTCGTAGCTTTCCAAGATTGTCCACATGAAGATGACTGGTGAATTTGGTCTATAGGCAGCTTGGATTTTATGCTATTTTAGAACCACTGTTTAGTAGGCTGAGCAGCCTGATTTATCTGAGTCTATTTGTGTACATAGTAAATTTGTGCGTGTCAGCGGGAGAATCAGGCTGCTCAGCCCACTTGTCCATATAATGTACTTTTTACCTCATCTGCTAAATAAGGCAGCGTATTTCCTATGGTTCATAGTGGTAAGTAGGACAACATGGTTGGTGCACTGGATCGAGTGCGCTGATAATCGGCCGTGAATGTTTTGGTCGGTGTAGCAAAATTTATGAAATATTTGCAATAAAGTGTATATTTTTCGATAACAAGTTACATAAGGTACACATGGTGAAATTTGGGCGATGTAAGTGCAAACCTCTAGAAGCGAGATGAAATTCTGATTTAATTGCGGATCTTTTGTATGTTTCGAACTGTAACCCCAGGCTTAGCGTAATGTCGTAGGCGTAATAGCGTGTGTCTACGTCGGCGGGTACCATCTTGGATGATCTACAGTAGTTTTCACAAAAAGTCTGAAGCTGCTGAATAATTGAGCAGAAATTTGGGAAATATAATTAGGCACTACAGAGAATTAAATTTCACATCATAAGAACATACTTACCTCCCTAACACTGGATATACTAGTATATCGGCTCTAAATTCAATAATATTCAGAATTATAAAAAGTTAGTTGCCCCTAGTGGGCAGGTGGATGTATACAGTCATGCACATGACAGACCCCACCCACTGCGCATGCGCATACTGGTACTTTCGTTTTCTAATATATTGGCTGACCAACCACATGTTGAAAACTTTCCTAGTCTCTTTTAGAGAATTTTCAATAATAGTTATCACCTTTTGGATTTATGGCTGATTCTAAGGCTGCAGAGGAGTCTTCCTCATCATCTGTTACGGTGATATTGTTCCATTTATTAATTATAGACTTGTAACTTTTATATGTTACCGGTTTCCGTCGCGGCCGTTTTGGCGTTACCGCGTTTTCAGGCGCTGGGAATCCTTGTTAAATTCCTCCCGGCGCCTAGGACTATTAATCCCTTGTGCTTTGTGTTCACAGGTTCAACTTATGGATGAGTAAGTGGTCCTGTTCTTCTCTCGAAGGTTGTTCACGTCTCTTTTTTTACTTATCATTGTGATATGTCTAAGGGTTGGAGATATATTAAATGAATAAAAGAAATAATCTCCTTCCTTTTGTTCCATCCTCATCAGTTCTTCTGAAGGAAGAGTCTCGGCAGATGGATGGACGTGTTCTCCTGCACAAGAGGATGGTTTTGCCTGTGCTCAGGCTAAGGGAGCTTATTAGTTATGGCACAATTATTTGAAATAATCACAATTTTTTGCTGCCTTTTGTTATTGCACTGTATTCTCTCTTGTGTGTGCATGGCTTCTCGAATATATATAATTTGATATTATGTTATTCGGGAGTAATGAATGTCTTTAGTCTCTAGATATTTCTTGCATTCATTTCTGACGTCCCCTCTCCTTGAAGGAGCTGTTGCATTGAGGTTTGATGTCATAATCAACCAGAGTTTTTTCTCTTTCCTTGATGTCATAATCTTAGTTTAGAGAAGTCTTTGATGTGTTTATCACCCTTTATTATGAAAGTGGAGAGATATCTAGATAGTCATTAATCTTTCTCTCTCTTTCTTAATTTGGGATCCGGGTTGTGATTGGTTATTATTAACTAGAGAAGTCAGCTGTCCCGTCAGGGTTGTCTGTAATAAAAGTGAGGTTGCTAGGCGATGTCGGGTTACTGCTAGTCAGTATGCTCGATATGGCCGAGCGCGGACGACCGCGCCGCTCTGGGAGAAGATACGCGGCTGGGTTCCCGTGCTGACACGGGAGTGTTGTGCTCGGGCGCTATGCGCTCAGCTAATGCTGCCTTGCGCGACACCGAGGAGAGCTCTCGAGCAGCGATTAATATGCTGTCTCATGTCTCTCAGCTACCGGCTGGGGTAGTAGCAGCCTCGGTGCAGCAACAACCTAGCCCCGTTACAGTCCAACGAGCCATCCAGGATGGGATCAACCTGGCGTTGGACTGTCTGACTAGGTCAGTCACGAAGTCATTGAGGACGAGGGTGCACTTTTTCTTTGGACAATTTGTGCCCATCTCAAGAGCTCAAGTCTTTGGAGGTGAAGGTTGTCGGCACCTCCAAGAGACAGTGACTGGTGAACAACCAGAGGGCGCTGCGCGCACATTTTGAAGTGCTGCGCAGAGAACACGTGCGTGTTCAGCCCGCAGCTGCTCGACAGCAGTATGCTCGTGGCGGTGCTGGCATTGCTGCTGTACGTCAGCCAGCGTCTCAAGCACAGCCAGCCAAACAGCAGCCTGCGCACTGTGGTGCACGTGGCGCTGGGTGCGAGGAGTGGCACGTGGTAACCGGGCCTGATGGGCTAAAAAATTTTCTGGGTACCACTCGGGTGTTGTCACTCGTACCAGAGACACTCCCACTTCTAAAATTTATGGGCACCCCGTCAACCCTAGGTGCACCAGTGGGAGGTCGTTTGACTTGCTACATTCAAAAGTGGGAGCAGTTAATTCAGGACCACTTAGTCTTGCAATGGCTTTTGCGAGGATACAGTCCAGAATGGATGAGGTCCGCCATTGGATCTGTCTCTGGTACCGGTCTGGACTCAAATTCCAAGAGATCCAGACAAGCGGTTGTGCATAGAAGAGGAGATAGAATCTCTAATTCTAAAGGAAGCAATTCAACCGGCGCAAGATTGTCCGGGCTTCTATTCAACCATGTTTCTTGTGACAAAGAACACCGAGGGGTGGAGACTAATTCTCAACCTCAAACCTCTAAACAAGTTTATAGATACACCGAGTTTCAAAATGGAAACAATAAAATCGGTGTTGTTGGGGTTAGAGAAGGGGATGTGGACAGCATCAATAGATCTCAAGGATGCTTATTTCCACATTCCAATTGCAAGGAGTTTTCGGTAGTTCCTGAGATTTGCTTTTCAGGGATGCCAATGGGCATTCAAGGTTCTTCTATTCGGCATCTCGACGGCTCCAAGGGTCTTCACTCAAGTGGAACTTGCTATCATAGCATACCTCCGCAGGAGAAATATAGCTGTTCACACTTACATAGATGACTGACTGGTTGCTGAAAGCACACAACCCAGAAAGTTTGACAGCAAATCTGGAGATAATTTTAAAAACTCTCACAGATTTAGGCTGGATATTCAACTTTCAGAAATCAGAGCTGACTCCATCCCAGAAGTTTGTTTACCTGGGTATGTTCTTCAATCTGGAGATAGGATATGTTTATCCATCCCAGGGGAGAGTGGAAAATCTCCTCTCGTGCATTCAGTTGGTTTGCAACAGTCGTTATATTCTAGCACGAGTCTATCTGAGAATGTTAGTTCTGATGGTTTCAATGGAACCAGTCATTCCTCAGGCGGCCTTACGCAGACGGCCAATTGTTTCTCATGGCTCAGTGGACACAGAGATCAGGATCACTGGACTCGCGCATTCAAGTGTTGGACCCTCTCATTCATCACCTTCATTGGTGGATGGAGAGAGGAAATCTCCTGCTGACCCCTCCCCACCCTCAAGTAACGATGTTTACGGATGCATTGATGGAGGGATGGGGAGCTTGCCTGGAAGAAGCCACTATATCACGGCTTTGGAATCTGGAACAGTCAAAGGAACATATCAACATGCTAGAATTGCGGGCTGTAATTCTAGGCCTGGAACACTTCTTAAAAGAAGTGGAGGGGAAATTTGTGATGATACATTCAGACAACTACAGTAGTGAGTTACATAAACCGCCAGGGCGGAATGAAGTCGCCCAGTCTCTGTATGATGACATGGAAGCTGCTTTGCTGGTGCATGGATCATATGATCACCTTGAAAGCAGTTCATATTCCGGGAAGGCTGAATCTGTTAGCAGACTCATTGAGCCGAAGGATGAGCATTCTGCCTACGGAATGGCAACTAAATCAATGTGTGGCGGATCACCTGTTCAATCATTGGTGAAAGCCCAACATAGATTTGTTCGCAATGAAGAAGAATGCGAAGATGACGACGTACGTTTCTCCGATTCCAGATCCAAGTGCTATCGCAATAGATGCACTACCTATCAGTTGGAAGGGAATGTATGCATACGCATACCCTCCAACAATCCTGATTCCAAGGATTCTTCAGAAGATCAAGCAGGAGGAATGCCAAGTGCTTCTGATCGCCCCGAATTGGCCAAGCGGATCATGGTTTACGGATCTGCTGGACCTTCTGGTTTGCAATCCGGTTCTTCTGCCTCTGATGGACAATATTATCTTCCAGGGCAAGACCCTTCACAACAATCCGTCAATGTTTCAATTGACTGCATGGATGTTGTCAAAAAATCTGCGATTAATGAGGACTTTTCTGAGCAAGCAGCCAATTTCATGGCCAGAGCCAGAAGGGGGTCAACCTCCAGAGCATATAATTATAAAATCAACAGATTTGGAGAATGGTGCTCAAAGAGATCTATCAATCCGATGGAAGCATCTATTCAGGTAGTAGCTGATTTTCTCTGTCACCTGTATGATGCCTATAGTCTTAAGCCTAATTCTATTGCTGGATACAAATCAGCATTAATGACTGTTATCCCTTGCTTGGCAAAGAGGGGAAGTGATGAAATAAGTGTTTTAAATACTCTTATTAAAGGTATGGGCAATCTTAGACCGAGAAATCCTCCAATGACACCGTCATGGAGTCTTTCTCTGGTTCTTCAAGTTTTGAGTGATAAACCTTTTGAACCACTTAGTGCTAAATCTGTAAAATTATTGACACTTAAAACTGTATTTTTAGTTGCGGCAGCATCAGCCAGACGCAGGAGTGAAATTCATGCCTTGTCTGCTGAGCCTGACCATTATATAGTTACAGGTGAAGGCCTTAAGCTTTTACCAAGATTGAATTTCTTGGCTAAGAATCAATCTTTAAAATATCCGGGTCAACCTATTATTTTACCTGCCTTAACCAGATATGATCCTGGTGCTAAAGCATGGTGTCCTGTCCGTGCTTTAAATAAGTAGAAGAGAAGAACTCAAATTTGGTGGACGGACCCATGTTCCCTGGGGTTGTCATATATTGAACCCCATGGTAGGTCGTCAGGAGACACTATTTCCAGATGGATAGTAGAATGTATTCAATTTTGTCTTAAGACAGCCACTGGAATTCAAGTAGATAGAGCCAAGGCTCATAGTGTCCGTGGTGTGGTAACTTCCACGGCATTATTTAATGGTGTTTCTATTGAAGACATTATGTCAGTAGCCCAGTGGCACTGTGAATCAAGTTTTACCGACCATTACCTTCGTGACACTTCTAACCCGCTCGCCGTCTCAGTCCTCAGAAAATAAATAATGTAGAGGTATGTATTTGTAATTAGTTTTCCTCCTCTGCTATTTACAAATATGACATTTGTTGGTAGGGTATCCCTACTATTAGCTGGTACAATTCTCTTCATCCGGTGGGGGAAGAGATGAGTGCCACGCCCAAGACATCAGAGGTCAGGATATGTGACCATTTTGTTTTTTTGTCTTGGTGATGGTGTCATATTTTTTATTTTTAATATAGTGAAGGTTAATGTCTCTTAATTGTGGTTCTTTCAGAGGTTTTTTTTAAATGAAGCAATTCTTCTTTTTCCAATGTCTAGTAATACTTTTCATCAAGTATTAGAGAATGTGCTAGTCATTTAGAGCAGCGTTTTTTCCTAACCTTCCTCAGAAAGAGGGGTGGGGGGGGGGAGCGCATTTGCTTTTTGATCAATCTCTCTTCATCGGTCGATTATCCGATGCAAAATTCTATTCCTGATTGTGTTTCAGATACAATTTCAGATGTTTTTAAATCTCTTGAAAATTCAAAGAGCTAGTCTCTTCGAGGGTGTGCTGGTTTTCAGGACCTTGCCTCCCTCCTGCCAAATTTACTTTCAAATTCTGGCTTTTATCAAGAGTGTTAGGGAGGTAAGTATGTTCTCATGATGTGAAATAAGAAAATTTACCAAATTTCTTTTTCACGAGTGAGATGACATACTTCCCTCCCTAACAGGATCCTGGCCTCTCCACCCGACGGAGGCCTGGTCCTTTGGTTATTTGAATAGGTGCTTCTATGTCAGCCAATATTTAGTAATGGAAGTACCAGTATGCGCATGCCCAGTGAGTGGGGTCTGTCATGTGCATGACTGTGTACATCCACCTGCCTATTAGGGGCACCTAACTTTTTATAATTCTGAATATTATTGAATTTAGAGCCGATATACTAGTATATCCAGAGTGTTACGGAGGTAAGTATGTCATCTCACTCGTGAAAAAGAAATTTGGTAAATTTTCTTAGTTTGTTAAAGGCACTTTAATTGGTCAAAAGATCATATCCACCATCAACTAATCAGAAGTGATCTTTTACTAATTGATAGATTTTACATACACAGAATTAATACATAATAAATGATACTTTCACCCAATCAAAATATTTGTTGCAAACATTGGCGTAACAACATAGGCAATGCACGCACGATCGCACTCACGCACACACAATGATCATTTTGGTATGGTCTCGACACACCATGCCCCTTCCACCAGCAAATGTTGAAATTTATTTTATCTAGTTAGAAATGTTTTGTTGCTCTTTTAATATATAAAAGTTTGACAAAGACATGTATGAAACTCACAATTATTTATGCTGCTCCATGTTATCATTAGCAAATTCACAACATCACTCTTAATGTTTCATCGGAGTTCTACTGTAATGGATGAATCCAGTTTTTAATATGCCTTTCCCATTCCTAGGTAAACTCTGCCCACGCTTTGTCCGTATTGGGATCGATCGAACCCTGATCTCCCTGGACCTGAATTTCCAGAAAAGTATACCTGTAGATAAGTTGGTGAACATTTTGAAACTAATTTGTCTGGGTGCTGTTGATGCTGTGAATTCTTACAACTTAACGGACTATTAAGCGTTTATGATGGACTTAGACGTAATTGATTGTGATGTCACCATACATGTGACATAATTCTTTATGATGTCATATATTTGACTAAAAGACTGGATTTCTCTATTGAGTCAAAATCACTTAATGTAACTAGGCTATACATGCAGACCATTGCAGTATTATAAGCAATGACACAGTCACTGAGGATGTGCTTGGTCCAAAGAAAACATCCAGTCACATCTCTGCCACAAGGAAATTCAGAATTTCTAACTTTCAAAGCATTGGAGGGGTTTGCAAACATGGTATGCTACATACACAATGTAGTACCAAATATTGCTATTTTCGTTGACAGTTTGAGATGATGAAAGCCATATTATGCCCATATAGGTATTGGAATAAAGTGATTGCAGCATAGAATATATTTGAGAATTGTGACCATAGTTCATACGATAACTAAAATGGACAGAAACAAGTATACACGCATAATACTGTAAGCCTACAATTATGTGAAATATCAACACCCATATACCAATATATTTAATAGGACTGTCTGTCTGAACTCGGCTGTCTGTCCATCTGTCTCTCTGAACTGCTTTTGTCTGTCTTAACTGGTCTGTCCATCTGAACTGGTCTGTCCATCTGAGCTGGTCTGTCGGCCGGTCTGTCTGTCTCTCTTTGCGAGCCGGTCTGTACATCTGTCTGCTAATTTTATGACAAAAAGAAGTGCAACTGATATAAATCAGTCAGTAACATCTTTGATACCTTCGGACAGAGTTTCCTATATGACAGCTATAGCACATGTTCATGGGCTTGTTAAAAACTATTTCAAACTTTTCCAATGGAAACAACCTGCAAAGTGAGCTGGCCCACGAGCATGTGGTGATGGACTATGGTGTCCGGTATGTTGGCTTGTTATAAAACATTTCAAATTATCAACCTTTGGAATGGGAACAACCAGCACAATGAGGTAGGGCATGAGGCGGTGGTCTTTTGGGCTCTGTGTGCCTGATGAAGAGTACAAGCATCTCTACATAAGTTTGATGGTGTGGGTCATAGAATTCAGATATTTATCTTGTGATAGCTGACATTATGTGGTTGTGGCTAAGGTTGAAGCTGCTGTGTCATTAATGGCTGCCTTGACTGTGACTAAGCTGAATGTGTGTAATTACTGCTAAATGTTAGCTTATTAAATAAAAATGGTTTGATAGATCATGTTGAAAAACATTGGATGGATCCAATTTACAAAATCAATTCAATATAAACTTTAGAGTTGACCAAATTTCAAGCCCATTTCACCAAAAAAAACATAGTCGATTACAGTCATTTTAAACCAAATTACTTGAAACTTGGTAGAAGTCTAGCACACTTTGGGCCCTTTTCTGCCCCGAAAGAGACAGCCACTGTCTTCAAGGATATCCAATCCTCGGGAAACATGTTTTTCAATCGTTAGAAATCCTATTTCTTTGGCGACGACAGATGCAAAATTTATTAATTCGATAGCCATTCTATGATTGAATAAATTTCTGTAATAAAGTCATCTGTCTGACTGCTACAAGCCACCATGCAATAATTTCAATGGACAATAACCGAACCTGCTGAATATTTTGAAAATAATTTGACTGAAAGTTGTTTGTGGCTTTCCTTCAAATTGTTTTCAAAATATTCAGCAGCTCCAGAGTTAAACCCATGGAAAATGTAGTCTGCAAAAATTCACCAACCAGACAGTTAAGGGTCCAACAATATACCTGTAATTCCAAAAAATGTAATTTTGCTGTATTTCAGTGATTCTCCAATATAAATACCACATCAGATCGGCTCAAGGAGCTGGCTTTCTTATTGCAGTCATGAACATTCTTACCTTTACATGATGTGTGCCTTTATGGATGCATTGCAAATGAGCCAGTACAGCCTTTGCATGACATCCCTCGCTATGATCAAGCAGCCATACACAAATTACCAATACAAATGCATATCTCACGTGCCACTGTGCTCAGACTCGGTGCTTTCTCACAGATCAAAATACATTGATAATATGAATCAGGTGCCCTGAAATCTGGAGTCTGTACCTCACCAATTGAAATATATTAACTCCAGCTAACCCCAGTCTTCAAAGACAGCTCTAGACAAATTTGATGCCTGCCGTCGCAAACATCTTTGCACCATCACTGGACACAGATGGCCAGATAACAAAATTTCCAACAAAGCACGATGCAAGATGTGTAATACATCGCCGCTGTTTGTAAAAGCCACCCCCATAGATGGTCCATGTTTGGCCATGTGCAAAGGATGCCAGAAGACCTGCCAGCACAGAGATCCTTGGAATTCGCCATACTTGGGGGGGCCAGCAAATATAGCGCTAGGAGAGAACATCATTTTATCAGTAGGTTAAGGATGCTGCAAGGTGACCTCAAGAAAGCAGGACTCAGTACACTCATATCAAGAATGGACCTAAGGAAGCTAAAGATTGGGCCGAGGACACGATACAGTAGTCAAAAGCGAAGAATGGCTGATTGGAGCTGTAGTATGTTTCTGCTACTACAGCCGCTGACTACAGTAACCATACACCAATCTGGTGCAAGTGCACCTAATGCAAACAGCAGGTGCCTCCACACAAACACAAGCCCAATCACTGGCTGGTTCTTGGACACCAAAAGTCAGCGGCCACTGAAAGATCATGGCATGGCACTGGAAGTCAGGTACCTTAAAGAAAATGTCCAGGGTTACCTGAACAAGGTGTCCAAGAGCACCTGAATCATGTGGCTGGGCACCTGCTATGTGGGGACCTAACATCTCAGGTGTCACCTAGCGTCCTAGACAAGACAATAAAAGGGACTAGCCCAGGCTCAAACCATTGAGACTTTGAGTCAAACAAGGCTTGGTGTAAAGTCATAAAACTAGAGCTGTGCTCAAAATGGTTAAGCTGCTCACGATATCATTTTGCAAATGAAAACGATATCACAATATCGTCAGACCTGCCTTTTATTTCAAGAAAAAGTTGAAATCGATTCTCTAAAGTTGTTTTAAAAATATAGACAGTGCCACGGAAATTTAACACAGATTCTTACTGCCTTATGAATATACTTAATGTATACCTCATAACTATCATCGTGGGAGTGAAATTATTAAATGGGACTGCCTAGATATTGCGTATGCTTTAATAAACATCGTTTATTACATGAAAATTAATCCAAGATTTGACATAAAAGGTTGTCGCAAAAAGATATAAATCACATGATGATACACTATTTGGACGAGTTTAGGTCATCACTTTCACGTTACTTGAGTAATGCGAAAATGTGACTATTTGTACCCGGTAGGCATTTTCGCCAACGCGTTTAGATAGGAGGGTAGAAGTGACAGCTTAAACTCGCCCTATGGCCTATGCTATGATCTAAATTTCTGATATGAAGAGAAAACTAGGTTCGCATTGACTAACTTCACGTGCTAGTCAATGAAAATGTAAGAAAACGAGTTGAACATGTGCATGATCATGCGCAGTAGTGCCAGTGTGTTCTTTTTTCAATAATTTTCATTCCTGATAGAAGAGTTTACTATACTTTGTGATAAATCACATCATACTGTACTAGCCAATCAAAATGTAAGAGGAGCATAACTAGAAGAGAGCATCTAGAACATTGTGCAAAAATAAATATCTTGTAACAATAGATGCTAGCGATCGTTTTGATATATATGACTTGCTAAAATTGGGGTGCTTTAGATAAATAACACTGACTTTGGGTGGAATTAAGTACCAGTAATCTCATTTAATATCAGTTAAACCAGCGAGGACGAAATAAATACTGTTGGTGCATTAGAAATTTGCTAGTCAACGAAATATGGTATTACTGAATTTTTCACCATCACCAAATAAATTATCAATATCATATTCTAGGTTGAAAAATTGATAAAATCGGAAATCGCGAGCAACGAGTACACCCCTACATAAAACCTTTAAAGGCATTTTGGGAAGAGATTCCTGCCTTGAAGCTATATGTAGTTATCATTCCTAAATTGCACCCTCTACCAGAGACATGACTGCTAATGTAACCAAGAAAGAAGTACTGAACCAAGCTCCAATAACACAAATTATGTGCTCATAAATATATATTCGATGCTCTGGCAATTGATTACCATACGTCACAAACCAGCACCGTAACTCCACCAAATGAAGGGGGCTTTAAGAGCAAAATTTGATACACGTGCACCAGCTGCACTGCATGGAGCTCCAAGACATGGACAATACCAGATAGGACCGCCTCTGATGGATAGTACATATCCATCATGTCGTGATCATCCATCAGCTAGGGAATAAGCTGAATTAAGGTTTTTTTAGAAAACCTGATTGGTCAATTTATCAGGTGGGCATCTTGGATGACCAGGTTTTTAGAGACAATTTTTCCAAAGCAGCTGAGTGGAATTGGGCCAAAATGTGGGGAATATTATTAGTGTTTAAGGGCCTTTCAAGTTTGTTCTAGTGAAGTTGATTGATGCGATTTCCTAATATCAATAGGATCCATGATACTAGTTGTCAGTATTGCTCCTTTTTTGTATGCAGTACCCCATGCGAAAATAGCACCACTTTGTAGCGATTATCTGGCGCTCAGCCTCAGGAATTCTAATTGATGAATAAACATGGCCAACATCAACCAATCAAAATCGAGCTTGTATTAGAAGATGGATTTTAACAGCAGAGGTGTTGATATATGTGAATCACTTCAATAGGACTTTGATTCCTTTCAATCTCATTTGTCGATAAGGTCATTAGTCTTTGGGCCCAACCATTTCTATTTTGATCCCAAAATCTTTCAATTTCTGCCTAAATGTTCATGTTTCCAGTCAAAATATTCGTATTTGGAACATAGATTTCCACTCTAATCAGACATATTTATATTTCCAGCCTAAGTTTTGATGGGGTTTGTAAATACTGGCAATTGAAGGGGAACGATATGTGCACATTTGGTTGTGTGCCATTTATGCAAAATCATAATGAAATTTGTTAATAAATCTTATAATCTTTTCAGAATAACCAGTGAGACAAGCGAGGCTGCAACATCTGCAAGTTCTATCAATTCATGTAAGTTTGTTTTTTCATTTTTAGTGCAATTATGATTTGACTATTGTCTGTCAACAATTTCGCTACCTGTTTGCTTATGTAAATATTATAAGATAACAATAGACCTTTTCCTTTAACTGCCACCGCAAGAACCATGGGGCTGATTTCAATTATGTTTTGGCAGGAATCATAAGATCAGTGAATCCGCTGGGCCGACTAATGTGGAACTCAGAAACCCTCGTTTAAGGCAATAGCTGAACGAAGCTTGTTCCAGAAAGCCTAATTAATATGGCGATCATCTTGGATTACCTAGTTTTCACAAAACGACCTATGGAACCGCTGACTGGGAACAAACTAAAATTTGACAAACATGATTATGTACAAAAGGCCATTCAAATTTGTTCAAGGCAAGTTAATCAGTAAAGAAACATGGCTACCATGGATCAATTAAAATTTTGCTTTTGTTAGTTAGTGTCTTTTCATAGGTGATTACCTTATATTATGTTAAAACTAAAATCAAAAGCAGTGTTCAAATGGATCTGATTGATCGATTTGATATGGATTTTGTGCTATTTTTAGAAACATCATTGAACAATATCTAAAATCACATGGCCACAAATATCAACAAATTACATCTTAGATGAGAGATGAATCAATTTAAGATAACCTGATTGGTCAATTTGCCTAGTGGCAGGCCATCTTTTAAAGATGATTCTTTGTTTTTGCAAAAATGAATACTCCTCCGGAACCTCTGAAGCAACCATGCTGAAATTGGGCAAACAACATTATTTACATAGGACCATTCCAATTTGTTCAGGGGAAAGTGATGCATGAAAAACCATGACCACAATCGGCCAGTCAAAATTGAGCCATTGTTGTTTCATGGAATTTGACAGTGAAGGTGGCTATAGAGCTTGTGACTGCAGAATGTTTATTTAACATTTTCAAATTAGTTTGATAGATCTTGTTAGCTCACCTGGCCTAAAGGGCCAAGTGAGCTTATACCATGGTGGCCATCCGGTGTCTGTATGTGTGTCATCCGTCCGTCAAATCGCTTCTCATTAACGGTTTGACCGATTTCAACCAAATTTGGCTGGGAGGATGCTACACCAGTACCCTCCAGACAATTTTCCCCAAATTTTGCTTGGTCAATTTTTTGGGGTGAAAACCTTAGATTTTATTAAAAATTTACCGGAAAAGGTCAAAATTCTACTCCTCCATAGCCGCTTGACATATTTCATCCAAATTTGGCTAGATGGAGACTATGGTGATACGTTCTAGAACATCTATTCAGAATTTTGATTGATTAATTTATGGGGTGAAAATCTTAAATTTTATTCAAAATCTACCAGAAATGGTCGAAATGCTACTCCTCCATAGCTGCTCGAGATATTTCAACCAAATTTTACTGGATGCCTTCTATGGTGCTAAGCTCTAGAACTAATATTCAGAATTTTGATTGATCAATTTTCTTTAGTGAAACTCTTTGATTTTATGAAAAAACTACCGGAAATGGTCAGAATGCTACTCTTCCATAGTTGCTTGACATATTTCAACCAAATTTGGCTAGATGGATTCTATTGTGGTAAGCTCTAGAACTTCTATTCAGAACTTGGATTGATCAATTTTTTGGGTGAAAATCTTAGATTTTATGAAAAATGTACCGGAAATTGTCAAATTGCTTCTTTTCCTTACCATTCAGAGAGATTTCAATCAAATTTGGCCGAAAGGACCCTAATGTGGTAGGCTCAGAATATCCATTCAGAATTTTGATTCATCAATTTTTTGGGTGAAAATCTTTGATTTTGTGAAAAATTTACCGGAAATGCTCAAAATGCTACTCCTCCGTAGCTGCTTGACATATTTCAACCAAATTTGGTTAGATGTATTCTATGGTGATATGCTCCATAACTTCCATTCTGAATTTTGATTGGTAAATTTTTTCCGGTGGCCATCTTGTTTGATGTAAAGAATCGTGTATATTTAAATGCTAATGGTGCAAGTGAGCGTCACAGGCCCTTGGGCGTCTTGTTGTTTAAAGGAAACGGATTGGTCATTTGATCAGTGGCCATCTTGGATTCCATGCTGGTTTAGAAACCCATTTAAATATCTTCCCTGATACTGCTTCAAGAGATGAATTTCCAGAAACATAATTTAGGCGAGGAGCTGAACCAACTTTGTTCAAGAGAATCCAATGGACCGATGTCATATGACATCATAATCAGCTAAGCAGCGTGTAGGATGAAATCATAATCATTACCTCGTAAATGATTCTATCCGGCCCGTTTTTAACTCTTAATAGTCTGACACATTTTACAAATTGTATGTCTACTATTTAATAAACATGCTATTGGCAGTAATAGCACCCAGTCAAATTAGTTTCAAAATATTCAACAGCTTACCTGTATAGTTTTCTGTAAATTGATAGTGAGGGAGTTCAGAGATCGACCCCAACACGAGTAAGGTGTGGACGGAGCTTAGCTAGAGATGGGCAGGCCATAGCTAAAAATGGAAAGGTCCATTGGAAAATTTCTTTATCCGCCATTTTGGGTGGTCTAATTTTCATTCCAAAAATTACTTCTCCAGAATTACTGAAGCGATCAGGCCAACATTTCTGAAATATGATTATGGATCAAGGACCAGTACAGGTGTGGATATGTGAAAAAAATGGCCGCCATCGACCAAGAAATTGGGCTTTTGTTACTTTATTGATTTTGACGCTGAAAATGGTGGTGTATATATTTTGGAGCCTATTGGAATGTAACACTTAAGTCTGATTGGTCACTCGGATTAATGGCCGTTCAAAATTGTCACAACCTGTAACAGATTTCCATGCTTCATACAGAAATGTTTGTATTTCCAGCCAACATTGTCATATCTGTCATGTTCCTTCTTCAAATACTGATGTACATTGCAAGCGATCGATTTACAGTACAGCTCATAAATAAGTTAGGATCTTTCCAAATCAAAAACAGAAGCGTGTTAGTCAGTACAATTTTGAACACGATGTGAGAAATGTTCTGTCGATTGTTTTGGAGTTAATTTGATTGAAACCCATTGCTGCCTTATGCTGCAATGGCATCCAATCAGATTCTATTTTGTTCTGGAAATTTTAAGTTATTTCTGATTGTACTGTAGGTTTTTTGGGCCTCCTGTTGTTGCAGTCAATAGTGGCAACATGGGGATTATATATAATTCGGTTTGTCAGTCCACCCTTCTATTCATAGGCTTTCCCTGCAGTAGCTAAATCATAGCTTTGGTAGAATAATTCTGATCTTTGGAAATTATTTGGCACCGTATATCCATCAAAATTAGTCTTTAAAATAACATATAATTTGGACACCAGAGAAGCATCTTAAAAATAGGTTTCCATATCATAGCGTTGACTGAAGGATGCAAAAGCTTGTCCATCAATGGACCTTTCCATTTTTATACCCCACCAAAAACTTTGGTGGGGTATTATGTAATGGCGGGCATGTGGGCGGCAGAGTGGTTTCTCCGTTACCATTTGTCGGATTGCATTGAAACTTCATAGAATGGTTGGACTAGGTTTTAAGAAGAAACCAATCAAAATCCACGATGATCTGAAATCAAAGATGACCGCCAGCCACCAGTGGCCATCTTGAAAATTGGTTTCTGAATGATAACTCTGTTACCGTTTATTGGATCGCTTTGAAACTTCATAGAGTGGTTGGACTAGGTCTGGTGAAGAATCCTATCGAAATCGACGATGATCCGAAATCCACGATGGCCGCCAGCTTGAAAATTGGTTTCCAGATGATAACTCCATTACTGTTTATCGGATCCCTTTGAAACTTCATAGTGTTTGGACTCGATCTGGGGAAGAAACCTATCAAAATCAACAATGATCTGAAATCCATGCTGCCAGCCACCGGTGGCCATCTTGAAAATTTGTTTCCGCTTGATAACTCTTGTTACCGTTTATCGGATCGCTTTGAAACTTAATAGGGTGGTTGGACTAGGTGTGGGGAAGTAACCTATCGAAATTGACAATGATCCGAACTCCAAGATGGCTGCCAGCCATGGACTGGCATCTTGAAAGTTGGTTTCTGTATGATATCTCCGTTACCATTTATCGGATCACTTCATAGGGTCTTTGGAATATGTATGGTGAAGAAACTTATCGAAATTTACGATAATCTAAAGTCCAGTATGGCCGCCAGTCAGTGGTGGCCATCTTGAAAATTGGTTTCCGGATGAAACCTTGACCGTTTAACTGATCGCTTTGAGACTTCATAAGGATGACTGGTCTGGGTCTGAGGAAGAAATAAATATTTTCTTATAGCTCTCATTCATTGGTTTGTCATCATGGCGGGGTATTATGCGCCGTTTGCGGAGCTCTTGTTAGCTATGCCCTCTAGCTAAGCTCCACCCACACTTCGCTCGTGTTGGAATCGATCGATCTCTGAACTCCCTGACTCAATTTCCAGAAAACTCCAAGACAACAGCGCCCAGTCAAATTAGTTTCAAAATATTCATGTTTATTAAATAGTAGAGACATACAATTCGTACAATGTGTCAGACTAAGAGTTAAAGACGGGCCTAATAGAATAATTTATGACTATGACGTTAAATCATCGATGGATACTCTGGAAAGGTGAATTAAGTTTGGCATGAAAAGTCCATTATCACCACCAAGACAGTGGCTATCTTGAACGTCTTCCATGCAATAACTCTCCATAGTGTTGACCAGTTGATTCAAACTGTATACATCAATTGAGTGTGCTTTGCATAGGATCCCTACTAACGTTGGAATCCACCAGGCACGCAGGTGTTTTTTTTAAAGCTTTAGACTGATTGATTCAAATCTTCTAATCTTTAAGTCACACATTAGAATTGGTTGGAATACACATTCCAATATTGCTGCTGCATGTACAGTATGTGGCTAGTCTGTAACAAAGTTTCTGTGCAGCAACTACACAATAGCTTTAAACGATGTGGTGTAGGCTTGCGCGTATACCGTCCTATTGAGATTTGTCCACTTGGGAAAGTACCTTATTTCAATGAAATATGAATCAATGATCTCTCCCCTGAGAAACCTGAAATTTGTCCAATATTTTGAGGAAATAATAGTTTTAAATACTTTGAATGCACATGTTGAATGATTCATAGCCACAATTTAAGATATTCTCAGACTTTGTTGATCCCTAGATGCAAAGCGGAGGATGGCTCATCATAGTGATCTGAATGGCATCCCTTGTGTTCTTTCTATAATTTTACATGCTTTGGCTGAATGGTTAATCCAATCTCAATAAAACTAGATTTTCTCTATACCATCATTGCATACACTCTGCATCATAATGAAGATGAGTGTCACAGTTTATTAGCTCATCTGGCTTAAAGGGCCAAGTGAGCTTATGCCATGCCGGACAGCTGTCATCCATCCATCTGTCGTCCATTGTTCATCCGTCTGTCTGAAAATTGTCAAAACGCATCTCCTCCTTAGCACTTGATGTAAATGAGCGGAATTTGGTTAGAACAACCATATGGAGACAGGTTCCTGAACTTCTATTCAGAATTTAGATTTTTCCATTAGCCATCTTGGATTTTCATACCTTCTAGAAATCCTATAGGAAATGTATACGAATAGCTTTCAATGACTTCTACTCAATAACAACCTCGTATATTACAATGAATGTTGGTGAATGAAACCTATGGTGATTGACTCCAGAACTTCCATTCAGAATTTTGATTCATCTATTTGTACCAGTGGCAATCTTGTTCTAGAAAATGACATCTCAGGAACTGTTGTGTGGATCGTGCGGAAACTCATTAGATATCATCAATCACTAAGGGCGATTAGAGTTTGTTCAAGTGAATTTCATACGTCATAAAACATGGTTGTCATATGCATGTCAAGATTTAGCATTTGGTGGCCATATTGGATTTCTGTTACTGGCTGGATGGATCCTGAGGTTTGATCTGATTGTATGGTCAGCATTCATCATTAATTTTCCACTAAATGTTGTGTGTACTGGATTCCAGTTTTATATTTTATGTCTTGTTACTGCTGAATTTAAAGAATTATGTGTGCAAATGGTAATGGTTTAAATGCTAATGATCCATGTGATCGTTAAGGCCCTTTACCTTCTTGTCTTCATGGTTAGGACTTAGTTTATCTTTGTGTGCATGAAGAATTAGATGAAGGTTAGTTTTTCAATGAGCATTTAAATCATCAATGACTTACCCAGTCTCAATAAAATGGCCAGTCCTGTGGGCTACCATACCATATACCATACCAAGACCTATAGGATAGCTCACCATAACATACCGTACCATAGCAATCCTTATTTCGCCACAGCACCACATATGACATGTGATATGTGACAAAACAAAAAGACTCCAGACATCTAACACATTCATTCTAGTTTAGTGTAAGTAAAAGACTACGCCAACTTAGTGCGTTAGTGTATGGAAATAACTCAGTATATGCAAACATAATGATATGGTTTTATAATATTTTTATAGACTTACTACTTATATAAAATTTCAAAACAAAAGTGCTAATTTTCTTACCTTCCGAAAACGAAACTTGAACACCCGAAGACAAGGCTTATGACGTAATATCAGGGGATCTGCGTATGACGGAAAATTGACTCGCTAACATTCTGACAGCTCGCTTGCGTGTTGGTGCACCAAGATTTTGGGTATTATGGCTCAAATTGGTGGGAAGCCAGCATATACCGTACATTATTATATTACCTTTTAAATGCAAATACAAATATCTCATGTTTAGCGTATTAATACAGCAAATCAGTTTCAATGGAAATGAAATGTATTTCCATGATTCTGATAGCTGTTGCATGTCTATTTCATGAACGGCAAAAGCTATTTGTAATTGCTATAAAACAAGTTTTCACTCTTCATATGCACCGATACACTTTTATATAATAACCCCTCTTATGTCAACATTGCCTCAAAATGATACTTAACCCTTTCACCGACAAATGCCTGAAAAAGTATGGGGCATATCTTTTAAAGTATTTAACATATGTTAAATATTTTGCGATTAATTTGACGGGAAGCCAAATATATGTTGCTGCAACAGGTTCTAGTCAAATTAATTGCAAAATATTTAACACTTCCTGTATAGTTGCCTTGGGAATGAGATATGAGAAATTCATTGCTGAAAAGATTACATTAATTAACCCATTCATGGTATAGATTTTTCAAAAAAAATTTGAATTTTTGCTCAGTGATTCAGAATGTTCTGGATTCTGCAATGATCTTGCAAAAATGTACATTTGTAGGTCAAGAAAAGACTATTTTTGAAAGTTTACCACTGCAATGACAGGCTCACCTGCAAATGAACATTCATCAAGCAAAGCTTTCAATTTTCCTGACCAATCAATCTTACTTTTCAGTCAATTTGATGAGAGGCCATCTTGAATTTTGGCCGAATTTTAGAAACCTCTAAAAATCTCCGAAACCACTAGGGGGATTGATTCAAAACTCATGAAATCGCATCTAGTATTAAAATGTAAATTTCATGGCAGAAAGTAGGTGCTGTATTGAGAAATATCCTTTTGCAGCCCATAAGAAGATTAGTTTTGAAAATTTATCCTTGGAATGACTGACTCGATTATCGAGCCAGACATGCCAGTGATCCATTTTTTAATAGTCTTCTCTTGGCCGGCAAATGGACATTCAATAAGCAGATATGTCAATATTCTTGACCAAATTTATTTATTAAAGAATTAATAGGCAAGATTGGTCTAAAGACCATCTACAATTTTGTTTGGTAACTGTTCATTTGCAGGCCTAGATTAATTTTTAAAGCTTAGCACCGGAATCACTGACTTGATGTTATCATGCCACTCATTCCAATGTTAAATCTTCAAAAAATTGTCTCCTTGTCTGTAAACCAACATTCACAAGATAGATCTAGAGGCCTGCTTTTTTCATCTTGACCACCAAAGGGTGAGTGTCTGTGAGAGAGAGAGAGAGAGGGGGAGGTGGGTGGTGGTGACCGGAGAGTTTGTGTACTATATACTTTATTATATATGATACATTACTGGATCTGTTGTCTTTTTATTCAATTTTACAGTGTGTCGGGAATTTTCAAGGAACTATATATATGGTACTATACTTCAATATGCTTTCTTGCACATTGCCCATAACAAATGATAAAGGACTGACAGCTCAGAAGAAGGGGACAATTTATTTAAATAATTTAATCAAAACAATGTATTTTCTTCTAGGATTTCTTAATGATGTTTGTTGGTATTTGGTGTTAATAAGTCCTATCACATTCACATGACTAAATAAATCACATTCCATGCATTTTTATATCCCAGGCTTTGCTTTCTCATATACCTTTTAGCTGCGACTCAAAAACTACTGATTCGATTTGGCTCAAATTTTAACATGAAGAAACTTGCCGTCAAAGAGGATTTCCAGTATTGTCCATGATCCGTATAAAAGAACCTGGATTCGGATAGGATCAAATTCTGAATCTGTGGATATCTGGATCCGAAACTACTGGTCTGATTTGGCTACAATTTTAATACATGAAATGGTGTGACCATACATTAGGATTTCACAACCTGATGTGTAATCCGAAAAACATCCAGAAAATTGTTAAAATGTGAAACAATTTAGGGTTGCGATTAGTATAAGTCTGCCTGTCTCTGCCTGTTGTTGTTAAACAATTTAGGGTTGCGATTAGTATACGTCTGCCTGTCTCTGTCTGTCAATTTTTTTACATTCCTGACAAAGATGCCAAAGTCGCAACTGTAGCTCGTCATGTGTTTTAAAAAAATATGATATTGCATCCGTCAGTCAGTCTGTCCGATGGCTATGGCGCTGCTACTACTGCTGCTGCTGCTGCTACTACTACTGCTGCTGCTGCTGCTACTACTACTACTACTACTACCGCTGTCCCCTGGAAATTGTGTAGGCAGTGATTGTATTCAATTAATTCACCCCCAGCCCCACCCACCCACTCCTGTACACATTCCCTGCTTTTGAATAGTTTTGGAGTTAGTTTGACTAGGAGTTGGTGCTGTCTATGACAACAGCAACATAATCCGATCAAATTAGTTTAAAAAATATTCAAGAACTTTCTTGTGTAGTTTTCTTATAATCGAGACACTGGAATTTCAAGGGTTGAGTGCCAACAGACAGTTGACCTAGTTTGCTGAGATCTTTGTTGAATGACAAAGGATTTTACAACGTAATTTGACAATGTACATTTTATTCCTTCCACACATTAAACTACTTGTGTTGGGTGGGTGTGTAGGACATATATAATATATATATAAAGATTTTACTACGAATAGTTGATGGTCTATGATTGTATTATAATAATCTTTGGGTTCGCGAATATTGCTTGTCTGTTAGAACAAATCACCTCTGAGCTTCACAAATGACAGCGCGTCAATGTTATTTCGCTGAGCTGTTTCAGGCAAGCTCAGCCGATCCCCTGAAATGACGTCACGTGCCAAGGCCATTCTCATTTCATTTTTCAGCGAGTCGGTGCAGGATCGATGAATTAAAAATAAATCCGAATAATATCTTCTAATAACACATTCTATTTCATTCTTTAGTGCCCAATGTTGTATATGAAAGCCACTTTCAATGCCATTGTACTTCTTCTTTAATAAAATGTACCCGGAAAGTCATCGCATTTGTCTCCAATGTTTCTGTCCGTCTGTCTGTCCATCTCATCCCGATGGTAGAACTCAACTAAATTGATTGATAAAACGTAGCCATCATTGCAGATTGCGTGTTGATATTAATATTGGGTTCCACCCTCACCACACACTCCAACCCCACCCACCCCTGTGGTCATGGTGGTGAAAGTTTCAAAGTTGGTGAAAGCGTGGAGATTTGTGATGACAGCATTGAGTGTTTCTAGTTTGTGAAATATTATCAGTAATAACTAAGTAATCTCCAAATATCAGGATCTTTGTTGTTTTTCAGCTGACAATCTACACCAATCGAAGATGACAAGTTTTTTCAATTGCAAGTGAGCGTGTGTGCTTGGGATTGGCAAGGATTGAACAAGGATGCTCAGCAAGGCATCAGTGACAATAATAATCTGTATGTGTAACAATGATCATTTTTTGAAAAGCAATGAACTAACTGCTTAATTTCTGGCAAATAGTAATCATTTTACCTATGAATCCTTAGCTTCTAATATACAGTGATTTTACAATGAGAACTGATGTTACTTTATAAATATTGTCGCAAGACGGGCTCATTATGTTCTGGCGCTCGTAATCCGTCTGCTGGATTCTTGTCTGGACCAGATCTTTAAGAGTTTTGAAGATACATTTGAATTTTTGCAGTAGATAGATCGATGATGGCAACATAGTGAAGCAACAACCATTTATTTATACACAGCCAAAAAAATGGGGAGGGGGTTATGTGATGGTGCAGTTTGGGCGGGTGGACGCGAGAGTGGTTTCCGGATGATAACTGTTACCGTTTATCGGATCGCTTTGAAACTTCATAAGCTGGTTGGACAAGGGATAGGGAAGAAATCTATCAAAATTGACACTGATCCGAAATCCATCTTGAAAATTGGTTTCCGGATCTTGAAAATTAGTTTCCGAATGACAACTCCATTTGCATTTAGCGGATCGCTTAGAAACTTCATAGGGTGACTAGACTACATCTGAGGAAGAAACCCATCGAAATAGATGATCGAAAATCCAATATGGCCGACAGCCATTGGCAGCCATCTTGAAAATTGGTTTCCGGATGATAACTCCATGACTGCAGATCACTTTGAAACTTCATAGGATGACAGATCTGGGTCTGAGGAAGAAACCACAGTTTTCTGATAGCTCTCATTCAATGGTTTCTCATCAGGGCATTGTATTATGCGCCGTTTGCGGAGCTCTTGTTAAAAATGATTTTGCATTGCCTTACTAAAATATCATTTCCAGTTTCCACAGCCCAAGAGTTGAATTTTAATTAGGAATGAAATCAGATCAGAATATTTTAATAGGTTTATAGATTAAGGTTCGATTGTAATATGCTGTGATGATGTTACTCACTAAGATGAGGTATATATGCAATACTGTAGATAGTAATTGTTGGTGCTCTTAAATTATCTGTCAAATGAATTTGGACAACTGTAACTCACACCACACCCCCCCCCCCCACCCCCATGAGTGTCTGCCCGTTTGTCTGTAATCATTTCATATTGATGCAACTCCTATGCTTGCGATTCTTGTGTTTCCATTACCACTGGAAAGATGCAGATGTGCTTTTTCAGACAAATTTGTCCATGTTCACCCATTTCTTGTCCAGGCAGAGATTTTTAGCTCGACTTTACGAAGTAAAACAAGCTATTGTGATACCCTGCACATCGTCCGGTGGTGGTGGTCCGGTGGTGGCACCGGCGGCAGCTGTTTAGCTCAACATTTATATTTATATCTCGTTTGATTAATCATACTGGACCCAAACTTTGGCACATATTTCCTTATAATGTTACGGCATCACACAAGGACCCTCGCATCAAAGGTCCATGGTCAAGGTCAGAAGCTAGTTTCAACATTAAGATTGTCCATTTAGCCCAACTGAGCTGTTTATATATCATCTTTGGTTAAGCATACTGGATCCAAACTTGGACACATGCTACCTTATAATGACAGGGCATCACACAATAATGTTGGGGTCAAACAACAAGGTCGTTGGGGCCTTGGTAAAAAACTTAGTTGTTTCAACATTAACAGTTTCAGCTTAGCTCAACATAGCAGTTCATATCTCATCTTTGCTTAAGTATACTGGACCCAACCATGAACTCACTTCCTTATAATTGGAGGGCATCAGACAATGATGTTGGGGTCAAAAGGTCAAGGTTATTGTGAAATCAAGGTAAAGACTGGGGTTTTTTCAACTTTAAAATTTTGTCTTTGGCTCAATTTCACTGTTTATATCTCATGTTTGCTTAATCATACTGGATCCAAAATTAGGCACATGCCTCATAACGAGTGGAAATGACACATGATACTGTGGCGTCAAAGGTCAAAGTCACATTTTGCATTTAGCTCACCTTAACAGTTTAAATCTCATGTTTGGTTAAGCATACATGGCCAACATTCAGACACATCCTTCCTTATGACATGGCAGGACACAATCACCTTGACATCAAACGGTCAAGGTCAGTGTGATAATGACAAAACTCAAGGATTTTCTCAATAATACCATTCATATATTGCTTTTACCTCAACTTATCAGTTCATATCTAATGTAGTGTTAATAATACTGCACCCAAAGTTGGATACTTGCCAATAAGAAGGGATGAGACAATTACTTTGGGGGTCAAAAGCTCAAAGGACATGTTATCGGTATCTTAGTTGCTTTGCAGCAACAAGCGCTTGACTTCCCAACAACCTAGTTAAAGTGAAAATATTTTTCACAGAATTTTGGAAATTTCTCAGGGAAAACTTAGGGAATTTTGTTTTGAAAAAATACTGGGAACCCTGTCTATATATTTTACGTTTTGAAGTTCAACTTCATAGTGCATTACAAAGTCGTAAAGTCGCGCTTCATGGTTGCATTGCAACCACATTTCTGGTTACGCTTTTGCAATCAACATTTCAGCTGATACATATTGTGCGTTTCCACAAAATCATTTTGTCTCATTCATCTGCTGGTGGTGGTGGGGGTGGGGGAGGGGGTTGGTGGATGTGGCATCCCCTGATTTCTCTTGTTATTAACGAATAATACATTTGTATGTATATTGATGCTCATTGCCAAGTGAGCTCATGTCATGGCGGCCGTCCACCATTCGTCCATCAATCTTTCCTTCAAAATAACTTCTGAAGAACATATGGTGTGATTATTTTGATCTGGGAAGAAGAATCTTTGTGACATATAAGAATCTTTGTGGCATATAAGAATCTTTGCCGCATGTAAATCAAAGTCTGATCAAACATTTTTGCTCTGCCACTTTCACAGACATTGAGCCCATATTACACAGTCCGAATGCAACTTTACAGAATTGTTCTATATAAACATTGCATTCAGTTTTCATCAAAATTTAAATGATTTGAAAGTCCTTTCTGTGCTTTTACATGGTTTGGACTTTTGAGTTTATTTCTGTGTGATATGCCTCCTTTTCATGAACTAGAAGAATATTAGCGTTTTCAATAGACATTTGATTTATCAAAAGGGATACTATTTTAAAAAATCCTTATTTTGCGACACTGCCACACATGTGTGATATACAGCAAAACTAAAGTGCTCGCCACGTGGGATGCAGTCCATGTAGTCTATATTTGTGGTTGAAATGCTGATGTTCCAGGTGTCCTCTTGTTATTGTTGTTTTATCAGTCAATTTACTAATCAGTAAGAGATGATAAGGAAATAAAAATACTAAATGTATCATCCCTCAGTCTTGTTTGTTTTTATTTAGTGAATGATCATTTATGTATATATATTTAACTCTTAACCCCTCTTATGTGAACTTGTGGGTTGTAATGGCAATTTTCTTGAAAACTTGTCAGATTAATGGCTTAATTGATAAAAGTCGCCTTGTGAGTGTTTTAAGGCGTGGTTGACACATTAGGGGTTAAATTCGTTCAAGAAAAGTTAAATTTTCTCAGAAAATGCACTTTTACAGACCAAGAGAAGATTATTTTTGATAGTTTACAACTGGAACTGGCTCAGTTATTTAGCCAGTCATTACAGTACCGTAGTAAATTTTAAAAACTGGTCTTCGCTTGGACTACAAATGACCATTTGTCAAGGCCACTGCAAATGTCATTTTCCGCCGGCTTGAGTGTAAAAGTGTTAAGTTAGACGGTTATAAAGAACCACTTTTATTTTACCCCAAATAGTATTTATGCTATTGCCAGGGTTCATACACTTTCCACTGTGTGAGATTCCACGACTATTCCAAGGCGTTCCATGACCTACAAATGTGAAATCATGACCTAAATGGGGCCTGCAGGTCCCCAAACCAGAAAACTTTGATACAGATTGCAGCTGCTGCATTTACTTTTTAACATGGAAATTTATTTTTATAGCATAATTTTTCACAGTAGTGTCTTTGATTTTTCATGATTTTTAATGACCAATATGAAAATGTACTGTTTTCCAGCCAATTCCCGGAATTTTAATTTAGATTCCATGACTCCATGTTTTCCACGACGAACCATGCATAGCAAACGAGATGTATTAAGCGATCACATGTCTATAGTGACAATTTTATTCTGGTATATTGTGGAAGGTTTAATGGAGGGAACTGATCTGTCCCTCAAGTATATGACGTCATACACAATTACGTCACAAATTGTCTGATATATTGGTCATGTCACAATACATTAGTGACGTATCTAGCTGCATCATGAATATTGAAATGTCTGTCAAGTGTACGATTGTATGTCTTTGATGGATTTACTAATTCATGAGCATACTGTTGAATATTTTGAAAGTAATTTAATGGCAGCAAAGCACCCAGTCAAATTAGTTTCAAATATTCAACAGCTTTCATGTATAGTTACCTTGAAATTGGGATTCTGGTAACTTATGGTTCAAAGTATATAAATCGATCCCAACACGGGCAACGTGTGGGCGGAGCTTGACTAGAAATTGGCGGGTGCATAGCAAGAAACGGATTACTGTTGTATGAGCTGCTAGCACAATATTTATTCATAATTAGTCAAACACACACATCTTATAGAGCATCAAACGGTCACTAAGGCAGTCTTAATACAGGTTGTGGTGGGGGGGGGAAGAGAATTCCAAGTATCCCGACATTATGAGTGAGAACACCCAGAAACTAGGATCGAGCAGTTCTCTGGACGCCTTTTTTAAAATATTTCTGGGACATTTTAGTGATAAATTCTCAAATATCAAACTATGGCAACATTGTGCCAATAGAGCTGTCAGAACTATGAAATTTAAGCTTGCATATGTTTCCTGATTCAGTCATCTTGTCCATAGGGTGATACAACAATTGCTCAAATTATCTCAGAATTTTGGTACATGGATAATTGTTAGATTTACCATGATTTATAACTGCAATCAACAGTGACATTAATTTGTAAAAAAATATAGTCAGATGCGCTACGATATGTAAACGAAAGCAGTCAATTTTAGAGCATGTTTCTGAGGTCATATCCTTGTGTCAATGAATTAAAATTCAATGTAAACATTGAAAACATTTCTGCTGTTGTTGTGCACCAGTTAATGTATGTGGCGCTTCATTTCATATTTGTGCCAGATGCCTAAATTGTCACTTCTAAGAGTTCTCTGGATGCCGAGATTTTGTTAGGAATTTCATCCTGGCTTAGTGGTTATTAAGATCGTATTGCTTTTCCATATGTCACTTGAGCTGGTTTAAATGTGTAATAAATGTGTTCTATATTTAGTTTCTAGGCAGCTAATTCCTGTGTCATTAGTGTTTCAAACAGATTTTGATCTTGGCTGACAGTGGTTTGAGCCACAATTTAATGTTAATTTTAAAATCATTTGACCACTCTGACACTTTTGTCCAGAACATTTAAATTTGTTTGGAGAAGTCCATTTGCAGACAAGGAGAAGCTTATTATTGAAATTTATCACTGGAATGACTGGCTCGGTTATCGAGCCAGATGACTGAGCTAGTCATTCTACTGATAGTTTCAAAATTGTCTGCTGTAAATGGGCATTCCTCAAGAACACTGCAGAAGCATGTTTGGTCGAATTGACCAGTACGATTTAAGAGCAAATTCCATTATATTTTGTAAAGAATATTAAAAAGAGAGAACATTGGTCATGTCAAGCAGACTTTAGTGTTAAAACGCAGTTTCACCCCATGACTGATAACCTTTGTTCTTCATCTTACACTCAGATGAGAAGGATAGAGGGATCCAATCTGTTATTCATGTATTTGACGTCATAATCAATGACATCACTAGTTAGCTTACGTCGTCGCTAGTTACCTTACATCGCAATCAAAATGATATTTCTCTGTTATGAAGCTCGAAAAATGTTGCGAAAGTATGATTTGCACGTCTTTGGTAAATTTACTATTTAATATACAATCTGTGTAATACTTTGAAATTAATTTGTCTGGGAACTGTTGCTGCTGTATATAAATCGACTTCAGCACGTGCACAAAGTTTTCAGAGCTTAGCTAGAAAAGGGCGCAGCATAACTAGACATGGACCCTTCCCTTAAAACATGTTGTATAAAGCTTGTTCTATGTTATAATAGTAAACATTTAATAGCTAGTAAAGTGACATTGATAGTTACTCAAAGTAAGTTACTTAGTCTGATTGTGAAGAGAAAGAGATGTGATACATCATGTATATAGTGCTGTACTACTGTGTACACAAATACTTGTACATTTCTATTTGCACTCGGGTTATAGCTCTGAAAAAGTGTTGGGCGTATTGTAGTCATGGTTTTCACCTAGCTCTATGATGACATATGGTTGGTGTCATAAACCTGGCTTCAATAACACTTTAATGGTCAAAATTGGGCAAGATATTTTGTTTTAATTTAATTCTTTGCAGACGACATATTCCACGTGTTATATCTGGATCTGCTCAATATTTTGAAAACAATTTGACTCAAAATTGTTGGTGACTATTTAATCATGACTGCAGCCACATTGATTACCCTTTTCATGTTCCGGATTGATCAAGAAAATTAGGATTTTTGCTGCTTTGTGAATGTCCATTT
Organism: Chaetoderma sp. LZ-2023a; assembly: GCA_034401795.1. NCBI lineage: Eukaryota > Metazoa > Mollusca > Caudofoveata > Chaetodermatida > Chaetodermatidae > Chaetoderma > Chaetoderma sp. LZ-2023a. Next base: position 146,170,015 of record CM067370.1, read on the forward strand.
ACGGTCTAAGAGAACAATTTGAAAATTTACCACTAAAATGACTGGTTTTAGGTAGTGTTTTCTCTTGGTATGTTAACGGATGTAACTCTAAGACCACAGCACATGCTGTTTTTGTCAGCTTGATCATTAAAGAGTTATCGGTTGTGAAATTGCTATATTCATTCACCCTCTACTTATTCAAGGTTTTCCTTGGTGGTATCTCTGTGCAAGTTCCAACACTCATAAAGTTAATAGTCAGGCTGTGTATATTTCTATAGTAGCACACAATCTGTATGGGACATTTCATGACAAACTCTTTTACCCTTCATTCTCCGCACAAAACAACCAAACTCATGCTTTTCTGTGAATAATCCACTTTTTGAATTCCCATACTGTCTTCGCTATTAACAGGTTTTTCTGCACTTTTAAGCCCCTGTTATAAATGTTATATTTATCCTCCTAGTCAATCATCCTCGGAATGTTTGCCACGGGTGCAGTCTTGAATTCGTCTTAGTCTTTCGGTTTCATACACCTGCAAATAATAATAATAATGCATACTAATATTCGTCTCAGGGGTTTGGGACGCAGCACTGGACTAAATCTGTTTGAGATTTTTAATCACCTATATTTCAATTCCAAACCAACCACACATGTTATACACTATCGAATATTTTAAAACTAATTTACTACAAACTGTTGTTGCCTTAGGTAGCAACACCTTCCAATCGTATTAGCTTCAAAATATGCAATACTACTTTATCGTTATACGTCCAGCCTGGATCTATCTTATTCATATCTCATATATATTTTGTAAAGACTTGAACTAAAATCTATTACTCATGTTTTCAGACTAACTGGACTGAAAGTTGTTGCTGCCTTGTATTGGAAGCCATACATGTAGCCGCCCGGGGAAGCAGTAATAGTTTCCATCATAAGATGGCAATAACATTGAGCCCAGTGAGACTAAAAAAGTATCTGTTACTGTTGGAAATTAACTGTTCTCAGATTTTGAATGTTATGAGTATGCATAATTCGACCCATTCTTAGTACCATGCACCAATGAGAAAAGCATCAATCACACTCACCCATTCAAATTTTTTATTACAATTAAATGGGTAGAAATTGAATAATTTATCAGCCAACTGAGGGTCCATATATACCTCTGGAAATGCAGGAGGGGACCATCTGAGTGTACCTATATTTCAAAATATCCGTCATCATGTCCCCTGCCATAAGGAATTCTTAGATCCTCCCCTGAGTCTTACGCCTTTAACAGTCAAGATCTGTCTGTACCTGTCTCGGTGCAAGCCACCAGACAAAAACTTCAATGAGCAAAACTCGACACTCAATATCTAGAAAGCAATTTGACTGAAATTTGTCAATGGCTAAGCTTAGTTTTCTGTTTTACAGATTCATTATTTGGATTCTATCAATTGTTAACCTCACCTGCCTCCTCTCATCTGCTAATCTTTGTTGCTCAGTTAAAGAGTCATAAGTAGACATCCGCCTCCGCGCGTGTTTCTGCTGCGAACAAGATAGTTATTAACAATATTTAATAAGCAGTGAGACATGTCTAGAGGTAGATAAGATTAGGGAATGACATCAAGATGGTGGTTAGTAAAAATATGTTTCAGTAAGCCGTCTTAAAGAATCATCTTAAAGAAGCACATGTCTTAAAGAATGGCATGGCTTGGTGAACTACCACTGTGCCCCCAAATGAACAGGTTGAAGCATTATGGCGATTAGATGCAGATGACTTGGTTTCAAGCACTAGTGATTCCTCACCTAAAGTATGGACACAAGATGACCGACGGGATCTACATAGAGCAAGACTGAAACTTTAGTGAAAACAAACCAGCAACAAGGAAATAACTAACTGAAAAAGACACCCAAGTACCAGATATATAAACCTCGCGTTACAGGAATGTCATCTAACGAGCTTGTGACTACAAAAAACTTTATGTATGAGACTACCGGTTTTCGTCACAGACCACGCAGGGCAGCCATTTTGAATCATAGGATCCTAATTAATATTTTGATCATCTACATAAGCTAATAACTATTTTAAAGGGCTTTTAACAACTGACATTTTAGTACCCCACCTTTGCATGATTTATTCAAGCTATTAATGTCTTGCATACAATGATTTATTCAACTCCACTAGACACGCCTTCGCCGCTTTTAACAAGCTCAGACAGTAAATTAATGTAAATGTTAACACCTTATCACATTAACGGATGCTTCGTTTAATCGGATATTGTCATTTGTTTTAATCAGATATTGACATTTTAAATCTCGCCATCCTAATGCCAAGGAGTGAAGGATACTTAAAGACGCTATGTCACAGTATTTCATTATTGCAAATCAGTCTCTAGGCTATATACATTATCGCATTGTGTCAGAAGTTCATATTTGCACAATGCCGCCAATAAAACGATGTAATTTCACCATTACCGCGATCGTCAAATAGCGCATTTTTACAGCCATTACTGATCTTATCCATCTATTTTATATTGTATTCAGTGGGCATCTCATAAATATTCATGCAGGGAAATCCCTCTTGACACGTGACATTTTTTGTTTCGCTTTCACTTTCAACTGGTGTGAATTAGCCATTGTTATTAGATGGATGCAGCATCAGTGAATACTATTAACGACTAAATTAAATGATAGGCTAGACTAAAATAGGCGAATTATCTGTAAACTGGCCAACAATACTGGTAACGTGCACCGCGTATAAGTGAAGGTGGCTTGCATTATCAGTTTTCGTAACGCATTCACAATAGTTTGCAAACTATTGTAGTTATTACGAAAAGGGCCAGCGCAACCCACGTTCATTCATAAGTGTGTCTTACCAGTATTGTCGTTATGGGACCTTCATTATGAAAAAGCAATCATTGAACTCATCTCGGACTACCTTGAAATTACAAATAGGTGCGGTAAGGATATGGGAGGGGAAAGAGAGGGGTGACTTTTTGACAATTTTCAACCGACTGCATGAGTGACAGATCGGATGACTGACTGATTGCATGAGTGACAGATCGGATGACCGACCGACTGCATGAGTGACAGATCGGATGTCCGACTGCATGGGGGATGGACTGGCGGTAAGGATATGGGAGGGGAAAGAGAGGGGTGACTTTTTGACAATTTTCAACCGACTGCATGAGTGACAGATCGGATGACTGACTGATTGCATGAATGACAGATCGGATGGACTGACGGGATGCATGAGTGACAGATCGGATGACTGCATGAGTGTGAGGTAGGCTGACATACCGAACGACTGACTGCATAAGTGACAGATCAGATGACCAACTGTATGAGTGACGGACTGACAGACTGCATGAGTGACAGCTCGGATAGCTGTATGAGTAACGGATAGGTCGCCTGACAAACAGACTTACCAACCGACCGACTGCATGAGTGACAGATTGGATAACCGACTGACTGCATGGGTGACAGATCAGATGACCGACTGCATGAGTGGCAGATGACTGACTGCATGAGTGACAGATCAGATGACCGACTGCATGAGTGACAGATCAGTTGAATAACTGACTGATGGACATAATGACCGGCCGGCCGACAATATGAGTGACAGATCGGATGACTGAGTAACTGCATGAGTGATAGATCGCATGACCGACTACATGTGTGATGGGCTGATGTGATGCATGAGTGACAGAGCGGATGACTGCATGAGTGACGGTCTGAAAGACAGGCTGACCGGTCGAATGACCGACTGCATGAGTAACAGATCGGATAACCAACTGCATGAGTGACAGACTAACAGACTGCATGAGTGACATATCGGATGACTACATGAGTGACAGGCTGCATGAGTGACAGATCGGATGACTGCATGAGTGACAGCCTGACTGCCCGCACCAGTAATAGACTGCTGGTCTGTATGTGTGGCATATCGGATGAGTGACGGATAGGATGACTGCATGAGTGACAGAGTGACGGACTGCATGAGTGACAGATCAGATGACTGCATACTTGAGAGATGGGATGACTGCAAGTGACAAATTGGATGACTACAGGAGTGACGGACTAACGTAATGCATGAGTGACAGATTGGAGGACTGCATGAGATGCTGACAGACCAACCCCCCCCCCCCCCCCACACACACACACCCTCACCCACAGATTGACAACCCACTGACTGACCGCATGGGTGACAGATCAGATGACTGGTGGACGGACAGACGGACTGCACAGATCAGATGAGTGATGGACAGACGAAACCACCCACCCACAGATTGACCAACCAACTGACTGCCCGCCCGCTCGACCGACTGCCTGTGTGACAGATCGGATAACTGCATGAGTGACGGATCGGATGATTGCGTGAGTGACAGCTAAGATGACTGCATGAGTGACATCGGATGACTGCATTAGTGACGGATGGGATGACTGCATGAGTAATAGATCAGATGGCTGCATGAGTGACAGACCAAACCACCCACCCACAGACTGACCAAACCACTGACCGACCAACCAACTGCATGAGTGACAGATCGGATGACTGCATGAGTGACATCATATCTGTGTCAGTGACAGATCGGATGACTGCATTAGTGACAGATCAGATGAGTGACAGATCAGATGACTGCATGAGTGACAGATCGGATGACTGCGTGAGTGACAGATCGGATGACTGCGTGAGTGACAGTTCGGATGACTGCGTGAGTGACAGATCGGATGACTGCATGAGTAACAGAGCAGATGACTGCTTGAGTGACACGTCGGATGACTGCATGAGGAATAAATAGGATAGCTGCATATGTGACAGTCTGATGGACTGCATGATTGACAGATCGGATGGCTGCATGAGTGTGAGACTGAAGGAATGCATGAGTGACATATCGGAGGACTGCATGAGATGCTGACAGACCAAACTACCCACACACAGATTGACAACCCACTGAGCAACTGACTGCATGGGTGACAGATCAGATGACTGATGGATGGGCGGACTGCATGAGTGACAGATCAGATGACTGCAAGAGTGACAAATTGGATGACTACAGGAGTGACAGACTAACTTAATGCATGAGTGACAGATCGGAGGACTGCATGAGATGCTGACAGACCAAACCACCCACCCACAGATTGACAATCCACTGAGCAACTGACCGCATGGGTGACAGATCAGATGACTGATGGATGGGCGGACTGCATGAGTGACAGATCAGATGACTGCATGAGTGATGGACTGACGAACAGACTGACAGATGAACCCACCCACCATCTGCCTAACCCACTGACTGAGCGACCGATCGACTGCATGAGTGACAGATCGGATGCCTGCATGAGTGACGGATCGGATGATTGCGTGAGTGACAGATCGGATGAGTGGCAGGTCAGCTGACTGCATGAGTGACAGATCAGATGGCTGGATAAGTGACAGACTAACGGATTGCATGCCTGACATATCGGATGACTGCATGAGGAATAGAGACTGACAGTCTAGAGAGCAAACCACCCACCCACGGACTGACCAATCTACTGAGCAACCTACCGACCGAATGAGTGATGACTCATCGGATGACTGATGGACTGCATGAGTGACAGATCGGAAGACTGCATGAGTGGTGGACTGACTGACAGGATGACAGACTAACCGACCGACTGCCCGTCCAACCAACTGCATGGGTGACCGACTGTATGAGTGATGGATCGGGTGATTGCATGAGTGACATATCGGATAATTGCATGGGTGACAGATAGGATGGCTGCATGTGAGTCTGATGGACTGCATGAATGACATATCAGATAACTGCATGAGTGACAGATCGGATGGTTGCATGAGTGACAGATCGGGTGACTGCATGAGTGACAGATCAGATGTATGCATATGCATGAGTAACAGATCGGATGACTGCATGAGTGACAGATCAGATGACTGCATGCATGACAGATCATGTGACTGCCTGAGTGACAGACTAACGGACTGCATGAGTGACATATCGGATGACTGTATGAGGAATAGAGACTGACAGTCGAGACAGCATGGGTGATAGATCGGATGACCGCATGAGTAACAGACTAGCAGACTGCATGAGTAATGGACGGACAGACAAGCTGACAGACTGAACCACCCACCCAGCGATTGACCAACCCACTGACTGTGTGGGTGACTGACTTAGCAACGATTGAAGCTGTAAGACCCATGTATGCGTTTCTTACACGCAAAACATGAATAGACAACCTATATCCTACATTTTCTTATGCCCAGTGCATAGAATAGGACTGAAACTGGCGTAGGCGTGTACAATATTACGTAAAATCGCTGAAATCACCTGTACTTTAAAATAAACCGCCAGCGTATTACAATTGTACCATAATAACAACGGCCAAATGTGGCGAATTGGCACTGGGGCGAACAACCCTTGACGGGATTGTTTTCCGCTTCAATCGCGTAAATATTGTTGAATTTTATTATTCTAGCGCAAAAATATCTTCATATGATTCAATATCGAGCTGTCACCAAGAAGTTGATACAGAACACGCTAAATCGCGCGAGTAGAAGAAGAAAAATATGTAGCGTAACATTCACAAACTTGTCGCTTTCACGAGAAATTTGTTTATGGGTTGTGACATACTTTGCGACTGGGAAAGCCTTTGTTATTGAATGGCTGGCTGTTCCACCATTTAACGATGCACAACCTACACATTTTAAATAAAACTCATCCAGGTTGCATAGTTTTTATGCACAATTCAGTTTCAATGGTAGGGCGCTCAACATTGAAAATCATTTCATATTCCATTAGAGTGCATAAAAATACACTAAATACGCCTGGAATATTCTAAGTTTGCTATTATTTTTCATTTAAGACCACTTGGTGTGACATAGTACCTTTAATGTTTTAATCTAGTCAGTACCATGTGTCTTAACCACCTACGTGAATGCGATTTATTTTAACCATCGTAGAAAGTAACTTTATCTACCACGCAATCCAAACCTTAACCGTCTTACAACCCCTCTTTTGTTCATCGTCATCAATCAGCAGAAAATGTCCTACCTGCTTCGACCAACATGTAATATATCAACCTTCATATCACACTGAATGCCAATCTAACCTCTGTCGACAAATGCTTATCTAATCTGTGTCATAAACACCATTTGATTCGACCGTCGTAAAATTACTGAACCTTCCTTGTATGTCTAACAACTATGCCTTAGATCAGTACTCTTAGAACTACCTCAATGCTTCAGTGTGCTTTATTTGTTGTTATCAGTGGTGCTTTAGTATGCTACCTTAACTCGCTACTTTAATGTCAAACCACAAGTAACTTACTTACATTCCCTACTTCGGAATGCTGGTTCCTATGGAGGCACATACCTCATTTCTGGTCATAAGCCAGTCATTACATGCCTTCAGATGAACGATCTCTACCTAATATATAAAAACCATACCTGGCAAGAGTGTAGGGTCGCCTACAACCTACCCAAGCTCATCAGCGACACTGACACTCAAATGTCATACAAAAATGCCCTCGGGGAGCAGATAGCTAGCATTGACGTCAGACCCGATCCAAAGGAAGCCATAACCAAAATACCGAAATCTATGAACTCCTCAGCACCATAGGTGTTCTTAAAAACAACCAAACTAGGTATACTGACGACCCTCTAGTAGTAAAACTATCAGCAGAGCAGAAAGCATTATGGCTGTGCATCTATCAAAGTAGCCAACGTGAAGACCGCACCAAACTATGCCGGGAGTGCAATAACATTCTGCACCACATTAGGAAACACTTAAAGATCTTGCTATTCAACAAGCAGACTCCTTAGCAGATGAAATTACTGCCACGGATGACTGTCACAAAATGTTTCTGGCAGCCCGAGCCCTGAGAGTTACTGGCTACACACCACAACTCATTGTACACAACTCTGAAGGACATTTTATCGGAACTGACCAGAGTAAAGCCGAGATGATTCGAGAATGGTTGAAGGAACAGTTCACTGACCACGATGATAAGGCCATTACTAACACCAATTAAAACAGCAGACGTTGAGAACACACTTAAAGCCCTAAAAAATGGGCGTGCATCTGGACCTGATGGTATGAGCAATGAACTATTCAAATATGCAAGTGGCATTATCTCAAAACCTATCAAGCACCTAATCAATTCAGCTTTTTTGCACAATCGACGCTGTAGGCCAAGGCCACTTATCGCACTATCCAAGCCTAAGAAGTCACCTGGGCCCTCAGCCAATCTGTGGCCGGCCCATTGTGCTCCTCAACAGCATATGGAAAATTCTATCCAATGTTAATCTATGCCACATCTGAGACAAGACCGATGACCACCAGATCAAAGTGGCTTCAAACGTGGACGCAGCTGCGCAGACATGTATGCGCTCAATGCATGCTTGTCGTCATGTCCAACACTGGAATTTACACAAGATGGGCATTGACATGTCACGAGCCTTCGACACAATTAAATGGTCAAAGATCCTAGACGTACTACGCCAGGTCAGTTGCAGTGAAGATGATCTGCAACTAGTGAGACGACTGCTTGCAGAGACCACGCTGAGAGTATGAGTGAAGTCTGTAGAGTTTGAGACATCAATCGGCTCCCCACAGGGAGATGGTCTAGCTCCGATGCTTTTCACCGGTTACCTTGCTTCTGCATTGAAATCTGTGCTGGAAAGTTCCACAAGACCAAACACCCCAGTGTCAATACTGGGTATGCCGCTAGAGATAGAATATGCCGATGATGGGGACTTCATAAATAAGGAAAAGAAACCCCTTGATGAACTTCCCCCAATAGCTGCAAGCAAACTAAAAATTGAGAATCTCTATGAATGAATCCAAAACAGAGTTCACCTACATATACCTACTACAAAGCATGAAATAAAAGAAAATGACAATTCACTTCGTGGCAGCGAACCATGAAGGAAAAGTAAAATCCTTGGCTCACTGCTTTGTAGTACTGCTGACATTTCTGCACGCTGCGTCATAGGGGACATAGCTTTCCAGTCCTGGAAGCTATGGATTCGTAGATCAAAGATGCCCTTGATAAAAGTCTAGGTTTATACAATGCAACCTGCGTATCCTTGATGCTGTATAACTGTAATAGCTGGGCAGCTCCAAAGGCAGCTCTAGACAAACTCGATGCCTGCCACCGCAAACACCTACGCACCACCACTGGACACCGATGGCCAGACAGCATAATTTCCAATGATGCACTATGCAAGATGTGTAATACGTCGACGCTATCTGTAAAAGTCGCTCAGGAAAGATGGTCCATGTTTGACTATGTGCTAAGGATGCCAGAAGTGGCACCACCAATGAGCCCTGGAATTCGCCCTACTCAGAGCCAGCAAATACAAAGGCAGGAGAGGACGTCATTACATAAATCTGCTAAGCGTGCTACGAGGTGACCTCAAGAAAGCAGGACTCGGTACACTCAAGTCAAGAATGGACCTGAGGAAGCTAAGGATTTCGGCTGAGGACAAGACAGTGGGCAAAAGCGGAGAAGGACTGGATGCAGCTGTAGCATGTTTCTACTACTACAGCCGCAGAATACAGTAATCATACATACATACAAGTAACATTATCTTGCCAATAGTAATAGATGTTCACCATGCAACACCAAAGTCCCTTATTTCAGGCAGTCTTACCTACATTCTTTCAAAAGAATCTCGAGCTAACAATGGAAGCGAAATGCCAGATGCATAAGGCAGGGCCTTATAAATCACGAATGAGGAACTAGGGAGTAGGTGTACGGTGAAACAGATGTCGAAAGACAGCCACCAACTATGAAACTAATGTCCAACCAGGCCATGGCACTGATGCCCAGGCGCAAACCAGCAGTGACAGAGGTAAAAGTTTTACCCTACATACTGGCAAAGCTATGAACAAGAAGTTATGAGCCTGCGAGCGATATCTGATAACGATATAAGTGAATAGTCTCAACGTCTATATTACATGCACGCCGTGACAGGAGTTTGTTAAATTTGCATCTCTACTCGTGGTTGAGCCAAGGATGAAGATCTTCATGGCATCTCCTGACTGTGTGAAGAGTAAGCTGACTAAGCACTATACGGTAAATTGTTGCAACGCAAACTCCAGTATGCTCATTAATGGGAAGGAGGCAATCACTCTGTTTGTCAATAAACAGATAATAACGGAGGGCGACAGGCACTCATACACATGACAAGAATGTGCAAATAACGAAGGCACAGCTACTGGCAAATAAAAGCAGGCAGCTAGAATATGATTCCAATGATGCAACAACAGGCAGAACAAAGCAGCACTGATGAGGCTGTCGCCAGCTGCGTAAGCAGACAGCAACATCTGATACTAACGATACGGCATTGAAGAAATCCCACACCCGACCGGTAAACATGCTACTCGGGTAGTCCCCACCAAGGCCACGAAAAGAGCAGGGAGAGAGGCAGCTGTGTAAGACAGATCCAGGCAACACTGAGCAATGCAGACCACTGGTCCCCATTAATACTCCAACAGGACATTACATACAGGGGCAAACAGGCAAAGGTCCAGAGTATGACACAGACCAAGGCATGCCTGTACCCATTGAGGATAAAGATGACTGTGATATCTGTCCCTTCTGTGATACACGTGTCAGTGCAGCGAGTGTGCCGAGTGTATGTACTGGGTTCATTATGAATGTGAGTGGCTAAGTACGACAGACATTGAAAGACTTGAAGGCAACTTGTCAGCCAGGTATAGCTGCAGCTCATGCCGACATGATGAGGACACAGAACGACAAACCTAACTGACAAAAGGGGAGCACGTACACGAACAGTCACCCTAACAAGAGAGGCACTGTGCATCACAGACAAGGATATCCCTAGCGCTGAGAAGAAAGACACAATGAGTGCAGCCAAAACCAGCAAAAAGAGATGTGGAAATAAAACAGATAACCAATGGACTGCGTCCTTGTGACCAAAGAACAGACAAACTCAAAAATAGAGATGTAGCCGCTCAGAAGAAACTAAAAGAGCTAGAAAAGAAACAAAAAGACCTGACTAAACGAGAGACTGAGTATGCAGATGAGAGAGACAGGCTGGCAACGTCACATGCCCTTATTGCTCAGCAGAATAGGAAAATAGCAGAGCTGGAGAGGAGCAATATGGAGCTAAGAATGCTGGTTGCCGCAGAGAAGGTCAACCCAGATGATAGGGAAATGGGAGGATGATATATGAACACTGGAAGGGGAGAGAGTGCTACCCAGAATGTCACTAGAGCCGAGTTAAATAGCGGTCTGATCACTATAGAGATGCAGCAGATGAGGAATAGGATATCCAGGCTAGAGCAAGCAAGAGAGGCAGAACCTTGCCGTATGAATCCACACACATGCTGTATAGATCACAGTGTTAACAGACAACAGTCTAATGCACAGGAAGCAAGAACAAGTGCACCTGAACACTCGCACAATAGGCCAGCAAACCCACCATCATTGAGCCTAGATGACACACGAGTTTTATATCAAAGTAACACACCTGAAAGAATGGTCAGTTCACCATGACATGTCAGAGCTGGGCAAAACAGCGGGCTGGAAGATTTTGAAGCACAAGACAGGATAGATGACCCAGCAAAGTGGGATAGAGAGCCTCTATCAAGGGCGCTAATCAAGGGTCCAGATAAAAGCGTAGAGAGAAGTAGAGACCACAAAAAGGATGCATACCGGTGGAGAAGACATCAACACAAAGAAGTGACAGACAGAATGGAGAGGGCTGTCCAGTACCACCGAGAGAGCAAGGGTCTAACAGGCTCGTACCTCGACCGAGTGAGAGGTGAGATAGAAGGGAGAAGTACAGAGAAGGTATCCCCTATAGGCGAAGTAGATACGACCGCAACAGGTCAGACGTGAGTGAGAGGCATAGATCAACACAGTACTGGAGGGTGAATGCTGAAGACAGGAAACAGTGTGTGGTCATCAAGTTACAACAGACGGGTGAAGTCATCACAGAGGCATCACAACGTGATGTCAACAGCTGACATCCATGACCATGGTGACAAGCCAAAATGGACCAGAGAAAGAAAGAAATGGTCAACCCAACCATGGGATTTTAGAGGAAACTGGCATTACCAAGAACATCTGCAGAATGGCAGAGGCAAGAAAAGTACGGAAGAATGGAGACATTATCCCCAAAAAACTAAGGAACATACCAGTAAATATTTAAACTACCAAAACTCAAGAGCCTACAGCAACAGCCGAATGCAAGCAGAATACAGGCATCGTCCATCAGAAGTAACACCAAGAAATGTAGCACGGGGACACATGCAAAGGGGTGGAAACAGCAAATTCCACATACACATAGAAAAAATGTAAATACACATAAAAAAAAGTCGCACATATACGCTTCAGACCACTAACATACTGATGGGTCACCAATGGTGGAACACACAATCACCAGTGGGTCGTTGTTAGACACACAGCACATGTATGAGCAACAGCTCCCACCAACCATACCGACTGTATTCATGCCACAGCAAGACCAAGCCTATCACCAGCAGCACAACGGGTAGCAGTTAGGTAATCAACCAGCAGTCTTACAGCCTAAAGTGACAGCTCAGACAAGTTCAGTGCACACTACAGCAAATGTCTGCCTATCACCAGCAGTGCAATTGGCAGTAGCTAGTTAATCAACCAACAGTACTACAGCCTAACATGATATCCCAGGCAATTCCAGTGCACATCACTATATCCCAACTGACCGTGAAGGCATATCCTGTATAGCACATACATGCCCTCAGTAAGTGGGACAAACAAGCAAGTAAGCCATCAACAGTCTTTTAGTGAACAGCCGAGCTTCAGAGCTAGTGGACATAGAGCATGCACAGTATAGAGCAGACGGAGACGGCCCAGAAAGACTGATGGAGCTCAGAATTGGATCTATCAATGCCAAGAATATGATGCTTGAGGAGCAAGAGACTTTGAACATACATGAAGATTATCTTGGATGTCACAGTGGATTCAGATGATCCAATCACACCCAAAAAAATCAAGAGCGTATGGGGGGGGTGCATTGCAATTATGTGGCATAAAATCCTAGATCAAAGGATAGAAAAATATGTCTCATAACTGTCTATATGCCTACAAGGGGCTACAAAACCTCGGAATCACAGTTTATGGACACACTGGCGGAACTCAATGAGGTGATTGTGAAGTTCGGTGAGAGGCACCATATTATTATTAGAGGCGATGTTAACGCATCACTGCATCGAGAACCACCAGATGGGCGAGACAAGAAGTTGCAACAATTCCTGAAAGACCATGCCATGCGCCCTGCTCCTACATAGGCAAAGAAAAACACTTCCATGAGAATGGAATATACAAATCCCAGATTGACTACTTCCATGATGCTGGGCTAGGCAATCTGGTTAAGCATATATGTATAAAGGATCCTCACCCGGTGAGCGTATCTGACCATGTACTCATTTGCCTCTGACTCCAATGTCAAACTAGTTCCAGAGAGATGGCGCCATGTCAGTCGGGTAGTATCACGAATGTGGGAATGGTGAAATGGGAGAAAATTGATGAAGAGAGCTACCAGGGCCGCATAGAGCATCGTATATGTAAGCAAGACTACAATGGAGACCTGAGTCAGACTTGACGTGTGCATTTCAGCATCTGGCAGAAACCATCCACATTTCAGTTCAGGACTATGGAGGACAGAGCACAGGAAAAACCCAAAAAATAGGCTGGGTTCCACCCATGGTTGAAGGAAATAGCTGCAGCAGTGAAACTGTCGAAAGAAACGCAAAATACTGGATGGAAGCCTGGTAAACCCAATGAATACACTATGTTTTGACAGACCATACTGTAAGAAAGAATTATGGCGAGCTAAGCGGGTTGTCCAGGCAGTCGGCAGATGTGAGTGGTACAATAAAACCATTGCAGCAGACTGCAATGACCAGAAACTAGTCTTCAAAGTGTTGTGCAAGCAAAGAAAATCTAGGTCTAGTCTAACAAATGAACTAGAAATTGCAGGTTAGAGACTAGTGGGACCAGAGCTAGTAATCGAAGGTTGGAGAATGCATTTCCAGAAGCTAGCAGATCCAAAACAGAGTCCTGACTTTGATGAGGGATATAGCCAGAGAATTGTCTATGATAACCAAATTGTCAGGCAAAAGTATGATGAATGTGTTTCTCAAGAAGTCTCTGACATGGAAGTAAGAAATGTGGTGCTAACCCTGAAGTGGGAAGGCAGTGGATGTCATGGGATTAACAGCAGAGCATTTGTAAAAAAAACCATGAGAAGCAATAATCCATTACATAACAAAACTAATAAGTACTATTTTTAAGACCAACTGCGTTTCTGAGGTAGTCAAGCAAGGCCGAGTAATGCCAGTACTAAAAAAGGGCAAATCACCTGTTCATCCCGGCAACTATCATGGTATCAGCATACTAACAGTGATAGAGAAATCTAGGTAGCAAGAGCGAATGATATCATTGACACACACCAATGCAAGTTTCAGCGGGCCTTCAGAGAAGGCAGCTCGGGCATAAATGTGATGGTCTTAGTCACAGAAGGAATAATGGAAGCAAAGCAGCTGAGAAAGCCACTGCATATGGTGGCGTTGGCCACAGAGAAAGCATTCGACGTAGTTTGGACTGAAGGGTTGATGCACAAGCTGCACCATCTCTGACACCTAGAAGAACTGTTTACGGGGACAAAATCGAGTGAAATGGCTAGATCAGACATCTGAGCTAGTTGAGCTCCAGCAGAGAGTAAGACAAGGAGGAATTGTGTCAACGCACTGTTATCTGCAATACATTAACCCATAGTTACTGGAGGTTGGAGAGATGAACATTGGCAGTGTGAATGTCTCGGTACCAGCCTGCGCAGATGGCATTGTTTATTTGTCAGACTCTCCTCCAGATGCAGGTTATGCTTAACGTGGCTAAACAGTACGTAGACCTAAACAAACATATGGACTTGAGGCATGTTGCCTGAGCACCAGCGATGTGGCTCTCCTAAAAACTACCCATAGGAAGAAGCTGAGGCAAATACAGTCACTGCCCGACAGATATGCCAACGTGGCAGTATATGCCCTCTTTGGGGTGGCACCAGTAGAAGCAGTGATTAATATGAAGATCCTTTACCCGTTATGGTAATATTTGCAGGAGTCTGTGTTCATTAGAGCATTCATTGGCCCTGCAGCAGATAGCTCTGAAGGAGCTAGCAGCCGCGAGCTGGTTTTCAATAGTAAAGAGATTGTTGTTCAAATATAACCTTCCCTCAGCGTGGTACCTACTAGATGGGCCCATTGCTAAGCCTAGATGGAAAATGATGATGAAGACAGTGGTATGTAAATACTGGACAGAGAAACGGCAGCTTGACCTTAAAGAGCGAAAGTGTCACTACAGTACCTCAACCCATTAGCACTACAGGTGGGATGCGTGCACCACATATGGTCAACAGTACAAACTGATACAAGAGACGTGGAGAAGGCTGTAACGAAGACGAAAATACAGACCTTTGTCAGAATTATGTTGCCCGTGTGCGCACGACACTGCTTGCCATCCTCCCTGAAGAGGAGGTAACCATCCTAACTACTGATCCTGAATCTCTAACTCATTCAACACTCGATGCTTCTCTAATGATGACCAGTGATGGAGCATACCATGTGATCTCCACCGACAGTGAGCTACTATCTATCATTGAGAAATGCAACAGAGACTTCCTACACAAATTACATACCAGACGGTGCCAGCACATGAGGGTGAGAATACAGGATTGCCTGTTCCACTACCCACTAGGACATACCACTAGGACATAACTAACCTCATCATGGTCATACTAACTCTAAAATACTTCGTTTGTGCTTGCGTACGAACTCCAACCTTGCATTGATACTTTTATAGTTCTACCACTTATAAAATTGATGTTCCTGGCGTTTGCAATCTACAGAATATGCCAGAAACCCGAAGGAACATCTAACAACCAACAGCAATACCAGCATGATCTGTGTGTGCCTAATGAAACGGCAGGAAGTACTGAACTGAACTGAACTGAACTATGGCACCAACATTTACGGAAGGACATTGATCGCATTGCAAAGATACAACGTAAGATACATCATCGTGCTACCAGGTTAGTGGAAAACGTTGCTAAATTGGACAATTTAGAATGTTGAGAAAATTTGTAATTATATCTCACACTGACGAAAAGGGTGATATAGTTCAAATATCCAACACAGTTGTAGGTAGACTCATAGGCTGAATAGCTTTGCAAACGTGAAATTAATGGCTGGAATTTCCTCCCAGCAAGTATAGTTAATTTTGAAACAATCAGTTTAAAAAAACAGTTGGACTAGTAGTAGTAGAAACATCCTACTGCTGCGATCATTCTTCACATTTGACCAATGTGTCTTGTCCTCAGCCAAAATCTGTAGCTTCTTCAGGTCCATTCTTGATCTGAGTATACCGAGTTCTGTTTTCTTGAGGTCAGCATGTTTAACAGATTTATGCAATGACGTCCTCTCCAGGCATTATATTTGCTGGTGCCCAGTAGGGTGAATTCCAAGGCTCTGTGACGGTGTGTCTTCTGGCATCCTTAGCACATGGACAAACATGGACTAGCTTTGCTGGTCGACTCTTAAGTACAGCGAAGGTGTATTACACATCTTGTATAGTGCATCGGTGGAAATTATGCTGTCTGGCCATCGGGGTCCAGTGATGGTGCGGGTGTGTTTGCTGTGGCAGGCATTACGTTTATCTAGCTGCCTTTGGATGTGCCCAGCTGTTACAATTATACAGCATCAACGATATGCAGGTTGCATTGTATAAACGTAGTCTTTTTGTCAAGGGCACCTTTGGTCTACAAATCCATAGCTTCCAGAAAGACTGAAAAACTGTTCCCCATGACGCAACAATGTCAGCCGTACTGCAGAGCAGGAAGCCCTGGATTTTCATTTCCTCCATGGTTTCCCCCTGCAAAGTGAATCGTCATTTTCTTTAGTTTCATGCTTTGTCAATAGGTATATGTGGATGAATCATGTTTTTGATTCATTCATAAAGAGATTCTCAATTTCTAGTTTGCTTACAGCTATAGGGAGTAGTTCGTCAATGGTTTTCTTTTCTTCGTCTATGAGGTCCACATCATCAGTATATTCCATCTTTAGTGGCATACCCAATATCGACACTGGGGGATTTGGTCTTGTGGAATTTTCCCACACGGATTTCAATGCAGCAGCAAGGTAGCAGATGAAAAGCATAGGGGATAGTCTATTTCTCTGTGGGGAGACGACTGATGTCTTAAACTCTCCAGACATCACTCTCTTGACATGTACTCTGAGCTTGGTGTCTGCAAGCAGTAGTCTCACTAGTCACAGCTCATCTTCCTTGCCACTAGCTGTGGTGCAGTACATCTAGAATCTTTGCACTTTACACTTAATTGTGTCAAAGGCTCGTGATATGTCAATGTCCATTTTGTGGCAATCCATATGTTATGCCTGTGCAATGCCTATGCAGCTGCGTCAATGTTTAAAGCCACTTTGGCATGCTCCAGTGAAGTCATGGCTCTTGTCTCGGATATGGTATAGAGGAACATTAGATATGATTTTCTGTATGCTGTTGAGGAGCACAATTGGCCAGAGATTGGCTGGGGCTGGGTAGGTTCTCAGACTTAGGTAGCGCGATAATGGTGCCTTGGCCTACAGCACCGATGGGAAGGTGGTGCATAAAGGCTGAATTGATTAGGTGCATGATCTGTTTTGACATAATGTCAATTGCGTATTTGAATAGTTCATTGCTCATACCATCATGGCCGGAATGCACGGAGTTATTCCAGAGTTAGTAATGGCCTGGGGTCACCTGAAAACGGGTGCAAGGGTTCGTGATTGTCGTCAGTGAACTGCTCCTTGAAGCATTCTTAAATTGTGTCCACTTTGCCCTAGGCAGTCCCGATAAAGTCGTCTTCATAGTTGTGTACAGTGTGTGGTGGTGTGTACTCTGTAACTATCAGGGATCAACATGCCCGAAAGACTGACAGCCATCCATGGCAGTGATTTCCTCTGTTAGAGAGTCTGCTTATTGAATAGCAACATCATTTAAGCGTCCACTGATGTAGTGCAGAATGTTATTGCGTTTCCTGCACATTTTGGTGCAGTCTTCACTTTGGCCACTTTGATAGATGCGCAGCCATAATGCTTTCTGCTCTGCTGATAGTTTTACTCCTACAGGGTCATCAGTATACCTAGTTTTGGTTGTTGTTGCTGTTGAGACCTCCGATGGTGCTGGTGGCTGATTATTCCATACATTTGCATATTTTGGTTAGGGCTCTGTTCGAATCAGAGTTGACACCTTTGTTAACGATCTATTCCCTTAAGGGCCTTTTTGTATAACATTTGGGTGTCAGTGTCGCTGATGAGCTTGGGTAGGTTTTAGCTGACTCTACTCTCTTGCCTGGTATCACGTTTGTAAATTAGGTAGAGGTGGTTCATCGGAAGGATTGTAATGACTGGCTTGTGGTTAGAATTGAAGTCTGTACCTCCATAGGAATGAGCATCCTGAAGTAGGGCTTTGCTTCTGTTTTACATAATATTGGTCCTGTTGGGGCTTTGCGATCAGCAATGTGTCCTGTTTTTGTTTGAATTCGTAGCAACCCTACAGCTGGTTATCCCAACACACACCCAGCATATTGTGTAGATACCCATAGTACCTGCAAATGTTACCCATCCTTTTAAGTATTAGTATATTTGGTGGAAGACTGCTGTTGTACCCTTAGAGCCTATTGGGGCTTTGCGATCAGCAATTTGTCCTGTCTGTGTTGTCTGGTGATGACATAGGTGTCTTCATTGCTATTACGGGTGCCCTCTCCATATGACACCCCCCCCCCCCCCCCACCATGCATAATCCAAGTCCTGAATTCTTGTCCGTGTTGCTGTGTTTTCCCAGCTTGGAGTTGAAATCTCCACACACGACCAGTTTGAATAATAATGGCGGAGCTCAGTTCTGCATAGATGGAATCTAATATAGATGGATTCTTCTTGGCTTTTTCAGCAGTTGGGCCATGTGCATTGACAATGCAACACTTAGTGGTGGTGTGTTTTTGCGTTGATATAACCAGGTCGATGAATGCAACGTGATCACTTACGTATCCACAACTAATAACATGGTCCAGAAGCCTTGGTCCGATTATGAATCAAACCCCAATATGTTGCTTGTCTGCTCCATGAGTACTAACCTATGGCCTATAAGAGGTTGCTGTTGAGCACAGTGATCTGACTTAAATCTGACCCAGCTATAATGAGGAAATACATACAATTCATAGAATTATCAATCAAATCTCATATGTTGTAACTGTAATGGGAAAATGTGTGGCTTTCTACACTCTGCAGTGAACCGATGTAACATCATTGCTATGAGTCCACAGAAATATGACTACAATCGTCTTCAAATAGCCGTATTGGCTATTTTAGTGGCTACGGAATGTTTGTTTGGCACTGGAGTACTGTAGAAAATGTGAGACTTTTCCATCATTGCACTGCACAATTCGTTGAGGTGACTGAAAATGTTTGAGCAGGCCTACTATTTTTGCTCAAGTTAGGCTACATAGAGGAGTCTGTCTCACCAAAGACTAATGCAGTATATTGCAATCAGCGAGCAGGACGTACTCTGGAGAGAAGCATGTCTCAACGAGTAAATACCTTTTGCACTTTTGATTGGTTAGAAATGGAGGAGGATTTTGATGACTATTTATTGACACTGACAATTTTGGACAAATGTGTTACTATCTGCCTTTTTGTTGCAACTCTTAGCAACCCTACAGCTTGTTATACCAGCACAAGCCCTGCATATTGTGTAGATATCCATAGTACCTGCAAATGTTACCCATCCTCTCTGTCTCTCTAGTATTTCTTTTAAGTATTAGTACTGATGCTTTGAGCTGAATGAAAATAAATAAGTGTATAATAATCTGAACTAATCTTTATCTAAAACTGACTTCAGCTTAAGGAAGATTTCAAAATATAATAATTTTCTATTACCACTATGCTATCATTCATACGATTATCTGTATTCAGGCAATTCATATATTATTACTATTTTGCACCATCTTCGGTCTTTGGCAAAACGTTTACTGAAAAGAGATGAAATTGCACAGTGTTTAGTAAGTACCTGGAGTCTTGAAGGTACAGCCGATGAAGGTCTCTCCATACCAGCATTAGCTTCATGCAAGGACACCTCAAAAGCCAATCCATCTTTCTGTTGCTTAAGATTCTGATTCTTATGTATACCAGTTGTAAGACGGGACTTCTTATCAGCGGATTTTACTCCTCCTTTACTCAGTCCAGTATTGCTAACATGGCTACGGTTAGATGTCGGTTTGATCGCAGTAGTTGTAGGTTTGGTTCCAGATTTTGTTGAATTGGTTGCTGTCAGAGTTTTGTTTACAGCTTTATCAGGAGTTTTTGTCGTTACTTGCTTCTTGTTACTTGTAGGCACGGTTGATGATGCTTTCTTCTTCTTGTCCATACTGCGTAGCGTAGCTGAACGGTGATTCTAGAAGAATATGAGAAAATAAATGAAAGTATACCTACATGATCGAAATGTATAAAAAAAACCAGGTGAGTTCACTAAAACCAGCAATAGCAAATCAACCGTAACAATAGCAATCCGAAATTCCTTACCATGACTCTACCGTTTTTGTCGCACTAAAGAATTTTCTGATCACACCAAAAGTTGTGGAATCCTAATGTAAAGTCAACCCCTTTCATGTGTTAAAATTTTAGGCAAATCCGATATCCGATTTATTCATAGATCCAGATTTTGATGCGATGCAGATCCGATTTTTTTTCTGGATCATGGCCAAAGTCTGGAAATCCTCTTGCACATTTTTAGTGAAAACTGTAAATCAGATGTACCAACATGGATGGTATGATCAGCAGTATTGTATGGATATTCGTATTATTACAGCGCAGTTTACTCCAGGTGGGCATTCTGGCCATTGGAGCTTTACCCATCAGAAGGTTAAGACGGTACCTGCATTTTGTCAAAAAATATAGCCTACAATGGGATTGGCTATAAATGTGACACAAGGGTTTGGTATGACACGGTCTGTGAAAATACTAATTAGGGTTTTACAAATGTTTTCTTTTGTTAAAAATGAGATTCCTTTCCTCCAAATGGTCCCCCGGATTAGCATCAAATGGGATACATACCCTTGCTATAACAAACGGCTGTTTAAATGATTCTAATGTCATCAAAATGTATTGTAGGCTACTAATGGATTATAGTATATATAGACTATGTAAATAATATCAAAAGGCCAGCTACATAAATGCTACAAGCTGTCAACATGTATTTATGACCTCTAGCTCTCACAAAAAACCTTGATGACATTTTCTATTGTGATTTTCTACCATGTAGTGAGCTATGCTGCGATATACACGTAATTGATTATAAATCGGCTAATCCTAGAGCTAGATACCTATTCTGGTATCAAAATGTTGGGAATCACTATGGGATTATTAAATATATAGAAGTCTTATAGCTTTGCATGCTGGGGTCGCAGAAAACATGCCCAAAATAAAATCCCATTTTGGTTTCATAACCGCACGTGTGCATTATTTCGAAAACGCCTGTCATGCGTGACCCATGCTGGAGATATTCACGCCAAAACAATCCTTGTTCAATTCCAAAACACAAAAACACCAGTTAATAGTATATGCAATGCAATATCGCTCATTAACAAAGCATAGATTACCGTTATCCCTATTCTTTCACAGCTGTCACAGAATGAAAGATTCATCGGAAATTATAATTTTATTTAACCCAGTTACTGATAAAGAAGTGATATATTATTACACATTTATATTCTTTTCATCATCTAATTGACTCATCCCAGTCACACTTCAGCGACAGTCCGCATATGGATGAGTCCTGAGATCATTGTCGACTGCAGAAAATAACATAAATTCTTGCCCAATGAATGTCAATTGTGGTCGGGTTACTGGCCATTGTATGCAAATATAAGCTAATGGTAACAAATACAATCATCCTCAAGGTTTTGTTCCACACAGAATCGCATTGTCCCCTCGCGTGTTCCAGGAGGGAATTCAATTGACTGGCGTATAATATTAAAAGGAAAGAAACATGGCATTCATGGTTGTCCCGATTCATCATCATTTATCGTGGTGAATGGGCTCTGGCAAATATATTTTAATTCATCTGATAGTGGATCATCTCGGGGGCAATACACCACTGGTAAGACCCTCGTGCCAGCCATTGTCCATGGTTGAATCATTGTCAGAAGATGGATTATCTGGCAAATACCAAACCTGACTCGAGTAGAGGAATTCATTTGCAAGGTTTAGTCATGACTAATGGTGGCACTATCAGTGAGGTGTATTACGTGTTATAACAGAAAGATACGAAATATCTATGGTAGAAAGACTCCAAAATAAAATTGACAAAATATCAAATGTGTATCTTGGCGAGAAAGTGCATATTCGATTTCTTTTATAATTAGGCCAAGCATGGTGTAGTGGGCTACTCTCATTTCATGTCAAACATAATTTTCGCCTTGCCCTGTCTTGTCAGGTAATCCCTGCTGTACCACCAGCCACCTTTTCCACACTGTTCACATGTTCCAAGGCTAGGTCAGGACTTACCTGATTTAATGTCTCGTGTGTAGTTTTCGCAAAGACTCACAATTTGTGAACTGTTTGTACAGATCAGGTTGGGAAAAGACGAGTTGTTTTACCTGTATATCATAACATATCGTCATCTCGTATACAGTATAGTTAGTATAATGATAATGGCCAAAGCATGACAAGAAGGCTAGATTTATGCATCTCTCAGTCGTCACTCAGAAGGTTGGAAGTTGGGAACTTTAAGAAAATATCCATATTCGTATAATGTCTCCAATGGAGGCTCGTTGGTGGCAATGTTTGATCACACCACTTTAGTAACACATTGCATTCTCTCCTGCATTCTCCAGTTGTTGCCATACTACCGACGCTCCTTTTAGCGATCCAAGGAGTGCCCCAATTGCCTAGATATTATCTAAACCTTTGCACCATCAAACCCATGTTCTTTAGTCTGCGATAGGAACTGAAGGTGTATTGTCCCCAAAATACTGAACTGTGTGCCATCACTTCGTGAATAATTATGTAGCGTTGCCCAATATACATGCTTCTAATTCGAAGTGAAGTGTTGCTAGATACCTCTGGATTTCTCCATTGTAATTCCTTTACATTTGAGTACAACTGTTTATCTAATGTATCTACAGTGGATTGTCCAGCATCCACCTCGTGGAATCTGCATACAATGACTAAGAACATTCCAGCGTGTGTTACGCTTATATGTATAAGCATTTATGATTACGTATCCAGAAGACGAGGCGTTCTACATATCTGCTATGGTGAGCCGATTGAAGCATGCCCAATCAGGTATGAACTGGTCATCGATAGAGCATTTTCTCGGTATGTAATCTGCATATGTATTTGATATTTGCTGACGTCGTTAAGAATGGCTCTCGTTTATAGCCTGTCGTATCCACATCAACATAAAATCAAGGAAGGGACCGAATGGTGATTTTTGGCGCATGATTCTATTTTTAGCTCACCTGACCTGAAGACCAAGTGAGCTTATGCTATGGCGACCATCCACCATCTGTTTGTTACTTTTTATTTAACTGACGTCTTTTCAAGAACGACTGAGTGGATTTCAAACAAATTTGGCACGAAGCACCCTTAGGGCATAGAGATCCAAATTGTTCAAAGGAAGCTGATCGGCCAATTTGGCCCGTGGCCATCTTTGACTTGGTCTCTTTTCATAAACGTCTCTAAAAACTTCCGAAACTGCTTGGGGGATCGATTCAAAACTCATGAAAGATCATCTAGGGCAAGCGCCGACATTTTTTTAATTTAAGTTTTTGAGTATGCTGATTTCACTTTCGAAACTGTCAGATAAACGATTTGGTGGCCATCTTGGATTTCCCCTCTCCCCCCCCCCCCCGCAAAAATCTCCCATACTAAAGCAATGTCAAATTTAAAATGTCTTCTCGAAAACCTAGTTTCAATTACATTTGGCTGGAACCATCCTTAGGGAATAGAGATGCAAGTTTGTTCAAAGCAAAGTCGATCAGCCAATTTGGCTGGTGGACCGCTTGGATTTTGGCCAGTTCTTAGTAATCTCGTTAAAAATCGTCTCCGAAATCACTTTTGGGGATTGATTCAAAACTCATGAAAAATCATCTACGGTAAGTGCTGAACCAATTCGTTCAAGGAAAGTTGATTGGTCAAATGTTTCGCCGGTCACATTAGATGACCTATTTTTCGCGAAAACAACCTCCACTGAACGGATGGGGCTGAAATTTGGGAGATATTATGTGGGACTAAGGGCCATTAAAGTTTGTTCAAGGTAAGCTTATGC
Source organism: Chaetoderma sp. LZ-2023a (assembly GCA_034401795.1). Lineage (NCBI taxonomy): Eukaryota > Metazoa > Mollusca > Caudofoveata > Chaetodermatida > Chaetodermatidae > Chaetoderma > Chaetoderma sp. LZ-2023a. The sequence continues at coordinate 146,194,363 of CM067370.1, forward strand.
TTCAAAAACATGGCCGCCAATGATCAATCAAAATGTAGCGTGTTTGGCGGCCATACTGAATTTCTTTTGAAGGATTTTGAAGCCGAAATTGCTTTTATATAGGTATTTCGGTATGCTGATTTCAAATTTCCACTTTCGAAACTGTGGTAAACGGTTTGGTGGCCATCTTGGATCGTTGCCCACCAAAATCTCCCATAATAAACCAATGAGAAATTTAAAATGTCTTCTCGAGAACCACTGGCCCGATTTCAATTATATTTGGCAGGAAGCATTCTTATGGAATAAAGATACATGGTTGTTCAAAGGAAGCCAATCAGCCAATTTGGCCGGTGGCCATCTTGGATTTTGGGTGACTTTTTTAAATATCTTTAAAAATCTCTGACATCACTTGGGGGATTGATTCAAAGCTCATAACACATGATCTATGGCAAGAGCTGAACCAGGTGTGTTTAAGGGAACTTGATAGGCCAAATGGTTTGGCGGGTATCTTTGATGGCCTAGTTTTCGTGAAAATAACTCCAGAACCGTTGAGTGGATCGGGCAAAAATTTAGGAGATATGATTGGGGACTAAGAACGATTAAAGTTTGCCAAAGGAAAATTGATATGTCAAAAAACATGGCCACCGCGGATAAACGACGTTTGGCGGCCATATTGGATTTTTTTTATTTTAATATTGTTTGAAACCGAAATTGGTTTTCTATAGGTTTTTAGGTATGCTGATTTCAAATTTCCACTTTAAAAACTGTTGGATCCTTTTCCCGCCAAAAACTCCCATACTAAAGCAAAAGGAAATTTAAAATGTTTTGACTAGAACCACTGGCCCGATTTCAATTATATTTGGCAGGAAATATCCTTATGGCATATAGATCCAGGTTTGTCCAAACGAAGTCAATTTGCCTGGCAGCCACCTTGGATTTTGGCTGATTTTTTTAGAAACATCTTTAAAAATCCTCGAAACCGCTTGGGGATATGGATGGGTGTGGTCGATTCAAAACCCATGAACGATTATCTAAGGCAAGAGATGGTCTAAGTTTGTTCACGGGATCAATACTTCGGCGGCCTTATTGTATGACCTAGTTTTCGGGAAAAATTCTCCAAAACTGCTGAATGGATCGGGCGGGAATTTAGGAGATATGATTAGGGACTAAGGGAAATTAAAGTTTGTTCAATGGAAGTTCATATGTCAAAAAACATGACCGCTGTGTATCAATCAAAATTTTGCGTGTTTAATGACCATCTTGAGTTTTCAGAAAAATACTTATTAACCACTCGGACAATTTTAATAAAACTTGCCTTAACCTTCTCAGAAATTAGATTAGTAAATGTTTCCAGTGGTCATTACGTTTTGTTCGGTTTTTCAAGTGCCCAATAATTTCAGGTGAGCGATACGGGCCTCTTGTTCCAATGGCTAACTGTTTACTGTGACATGATCGCTCTCCTCGCTGGAAAGCAACCATCTATGTAGCATGGAAAGTCCCTTTTACCAGCTGGAGTTTCCTGATCATAGTGATGTTTCCTGTAGCAAACTACCTTTAGCAAGATCAGATGAATCTGGGAAGTTACCATCTACAATGGATTTATAAAGTGGCAATACGCTGTAGCTAATGGAGTGGCCTGTATTGTACACATGAGTCGCGGGATTGCCTGGTGGGTAGTTCGTTATTCAAAGACCAACAAGCTCAGGATAAGGATTTTCTACATCTTTGTATGACTGTTCTGCTTTACCTGTTAGTAGCATATGAAGACATACATACAGGCGCTGCAACATTTAGTTTAACTGTATCCTCTATGTTCCCAGAGGCGCAATTGTTGCGTTGTATGAACTTGCAGATATCAGCCCTTATCCTTGAACACCACTGTCATGTATGGCTAAAATATATTCAAGGTCGTCACACTTGGATTGGCTAAAGTGTAAACACTGATCCCATATTGCATCTACAAGTTCAATATTTTTCTCCAAAGCTGTCACTATTAATTTCCTGGGAACTGCTGGGAATAATAGCCGAGGTTTATGAGTATCTAGCTGTAGCGCAGAGTCGATTTTTCCTAGGCGCCACCATTACTTGTCCTGTGATACTTGTACCTTCAATCGTTGGCATTGACATCTGACAATAATCAAGAATACCTTCCCAACCATCCTTTAATGTGTATTTTTCACCATTAGTTATGCCTATGGAAACTGCATGTACAACTATAACTCTATAAGTATACACATATCTCTATGATCAGGGTATGTGCAAGACTTTCTCGCAAACAACTTTTCTGAAAAAGTGGACGTAACACCTGGTTAGTATCAGACATTAGGACCTACGAGATAGTTCATTTAAGCGAACCTACAACTCCTAACACAGTCATGTTTCTCCGCATTTAGTATTTGGTGTTTCTGGACTACTTCTCAACGTGCCTTTTTATAGGCTTCCACGTCTACAGAAAGTTACTTTTCCTCCTCAGATTCTTGGCCAGTCAGCTGAAGTCCATGGGACGTGTGAATGCTACACACATCCTTTATAATACACCCTACAGTTGTTTGAATGACGTCATTAAGCGTCACAGACTCAACTGTTTCATTAATGCCACATCTGTCATACTCGTGATACGTCATCTATTCAGCCAAAGCTAGTTTCTCTGGCATAGAATACACAGGTTCCAATCAATAGATGGGTCGCTGCTCATCTCGCTTCATTCTTTGCACAACTATTTGGTATTATTCAGAGAATTGATTTGGGATTGTTTTTGATATATTGACATCCAGTGTCAGTCTGTATAGTCCGCTTCCTCACAACATGGACCACTCTGGAAATCACCATATCAAAACAATACCAATTCAATTCTTGGAATAATACGGGTGGAGAGGCTTGTGTGACGGGATGAGTCAATTAGATGATGAAAAGGATATAAAAGCATGATAATATCAGTTCTTCTACCTACATATTCCACTAATTCTTTTACTATCAGTATCGTTAACTAAAATATAATTTTCAATGAATTTTTCATTCTGTGGGATCTCCGAAAGATTGGGGTTAACGTTAATCTATGCTTTGTTAATGAGCGATATTGTATTGCATCTACAATTAGCTGGTGTTTCTGTGCCTGGAATTGAACATGAGTTGTGTTGGCGTGAATATCTCCAGCATGGGTCATGCATGACAGGCGTTTTCGAAAATACCGTACACTTGCGGCTATGAAACCAAAATGAATGACGCTTTTGCATGTTTCTACCTTCCCATTAATCATTGATGCAACTCTGCATTATACATTCAATAATCCCATAGGGCTCACTATTCCACATCGTTTGATAGCAAATACAGCTCTCTAGTTCTAGATTTAGCCGATTTAAAAATCGATCACGTGTATTATAAAAACTAATACAGAAATGTATAGGAAATTGGCTTAGCTTACCAATGACGTATGACTTCAATAATATTATGAAATTAGTTCTTCATATAAACTATTTAAGTTGCATTGTATCAGATTCCAATAGTAAAGTAATGCTGTTTGCGCGTCGGCTATCGCCTGTACCAGCCAGAAGTGGTATGCGTAATGCATTCTGGGAGGGTATTTTCCCAAAATACACTAATTATGTGGGAAATGTCTATTGGCAGTAATCACAGGGTTTTATTGACATATCGTCAGATAGTTATATAGGATCCAAAGTGCCTGTATAAGAGGAATTCACCGCTTTATGATCTGATGTTTAGCTGTTTACAACGTGCAATATGTACGGCATAGATGACGTCTCTAAAGCATGATTCTACTTGTCATGGTTACTTGGTGAGGAATACCCAGTTTGAAGTCATGCTTACTGAGGAATTTAGAGTGGCCCGCAGCAAGGATGAACTATCAGAGACCAGAACTTGTACTTCTTCATGCATCAAGTACTGTGATAAGACTTGTGGTAATTATCGAGCTATGTTTCTCATTCATATGTCCGAATAAGGCTGACATTCTGTTATAAGACGGTACCTGTCTGCAGGTGCTTTATCACATAATGTACAAGTGCAGTCAGCTTCATACTGATTAAACTTGCAGAGATCATGATGTGGCATTCCCATTTAAACTATGTTCGGATTAATATATTTCAATGAAAACTTTCCCTGAATCTCTGAATTACATCTCTTTGTCCAGTAAGAGCCAATTGCCAGCTTAATCATTGTCTTTCATCGAAGTTTGGTGATTGCAATTGCAAGAGGTTCCGAATCAGATGGTATATCCTTTTAACATGTGAGAACCAACTAGGCTCATCAATTCTTCTCATCGCTACCAGTTGTTAGGCTAAATGAAATTCTTTAGTGTCTGGATTGCGACATATACTACAAGAACTGGAAACAGACCAGCACCCATCAAGGCATAAAAGGCTGTACAGGCACTTGTAATCACTGGTTTTGTGTTTACACTTCAATTTTAGGCGAATGATCCCTAGATGAGCTATACTTTCTGCATTCATTAGTAGAGATCAGCCGAGGTTTAACTGAACAAGACTATCAAACCTAAGTGGATCTCTACTGATGAAGGCAGAAAGTATAACTCATCTTAGATAAATGCTGGCATGGAAAACTTCCTGTAACATATAGGTACCCCTGATGTTATTTTTCCAGATTAAATTTCCTAGTCTATTATATATCATATCATTTATTTCCCGGACCATTCCTTTATCTTATCACAATTATCGCATTGACATTGATCTATGGTCGTGGCCATTTTTTTTTTACAGGTAATAGTGTGCAATGCCATGTAGGTGAAGATACAACATATTCTTTATTATCTAATAATTGTTATGTGGAATTTAAAAAAAACTAATTTGACTATGTTGTTGCTGTCCAAGGACGCGACAGCTTGCAGTCAAATTCGTTCAAAATTATTACATATATGGCTGGTTTTACACAGCACTGCTAAACTATAGATGGCACCTCTTCGACTGAACATATATAGTAACGAGACAGACACCCTAGGTTTTTGTGATTGCTTGATAAGTAAATTATAACAGGTTTCATAGATGGGGAAATGTAGCAGCCTTCAGCATGATAAAGAGCTAAAATGCTATGCAGAGTTTGTGTCATCTGAATTTAGTCATTACACATGCTGATTGCAATGCCCGCTAATATGCACAATGACTGGTAATCTATGAAGGCATGGTTCCTACATTCACTTTACTTCGAGAGCAATTACTCAGCATTCTAACAAAGGCTATCTTGAGTTATAAACCATCTACGACTGTTTGGTGATTTAACCTTGATAACGATGATATAACCGTATCTCAATTTGGGGGATACGCTTACACAAAATGGATCGTAATCCACTGCATATTTTGGAGGTAATTCGGCTGGAAGCTGTGGTTATAGAAAATAAACATATCGTAGTCAAACTAGCCTACCTTTAAATATTGCTTTGATTCAAGAGTTAATTCCAAAAGGTTTACCTTCGCAATACCAAAGGTCCTTCTGACATGGGCTTTATTGATTCTAAAAATCGAGAGGTGAATATTCGCAAGAACAAAGTACTCTCTACTGACTACCCACGATGTTTGCACGCACGTATTATGAAATTGTTTGAACCTTTTAGACAATGTACAAAAACAAAGCCAACTGCATTGTCAACGCCTTGTCAGACAGAGGCTAATGATTTTATCCACGCATAATGAATTATCTGCTGCAACCGGTGATGTTTGTCTGTGTGAAAAATCAATTTGGATATGTGTGTATTCACATAGCAATGACATGTTGTTTCATCGTCCTGGGATTTAATGATCTGAATGCAGACTGTTTATTTTCAGCTTGACATTGACGTCATAGTTTTCTGTTTGTCAAGTTCCCACGTTAGTCTCTATTCATCATAACAGCAAACAAGAACAATGCATAGATATTGACCTCTTAACAGGTTAGAAGAAAGGACAGCCCATATCATTCTGAATTTCTAAAAGCTTGGATTCATTTGAGCTGATTATGTAACTTAGCTGCAGCTTATTTTGGCATCGATTTGGTTAAAACGCGACAACTTTCCAGAAATTGTTAGGAACATCCATATTTAGTAGATATGGTACATTATCATTTATAATCCATGGCATGTGTATTATATTAATATCTTTGGCTATTTGAGCAGGCAGAATTTGACTGTTTCTAAATGATACGGGCGTACTTGGTTCAAAATATGGATTCAATGATACATTGCCCACGTCCATTTTAGTGCTGATTTCAAAGAGACAAAGATCAGCCTCAACTGTTTGCAATTGACAAAGTAATCTGCTGGCATATGCCATGCACTTATGGGGAAAACAAAGATTTGTCATTTTAACTCTTAACTTGCACTTTGAAATGCCAGGAGTGAATACTCTAAAAGATTAGCTAGACGGTTGTGGCTGGAAAAACACTGTTAACGGAAAATACAAGTAAAATATCAAATGCGGGTGGCCGGTAACTTCATATGTTAATAAAGACACTACCACCAGTAAATATGGAAATAAATCGGAATAATTTGGGGGAAACATTTAAACACCCTCAATGCGACCGTATGTATGATTACTGTATTCTGCGGCTGTAGTAGTAGAAATATCTTACAACTGCAATCAGTACTTCTTCGCTTTTTCCCACTGTGCCTTGTCCTCAGCCGAAAAAAGCCTTAGCTTCCTCAGGTCCATTCTTGACTTGAGTGTACCGAGTCCTGCTTTCTTGAGGTCACCTCGTAGCACGCTTAGCAGATTTACGCAATGTCGTCCTCTCCTGGTTTTATATTTGCCATCTCCACGTAGGGAGAATTTCAAGGCTCTCTGTGCTGGTGTCTCTTCTGGCATCCTTAGCGCATGACCAAACATGGGCCATGCTGGGCGACTTTTACAGACAGCGGTGACGTACTACACATCTTGTATAGTGCATCGTTGGAAATTATGCTGTCTGGCCATCTGTGTCCAGTGATGGTATGTAGGTGTTTGCGGTGGCAGGCATCGAGTTTGTCTAGAGCTTCCTTTGGAGCTGCACATGTGTTACAGTTTTACAGCATCAAGGATACGCAGGTTGCATTGTATAAACGTAGCCTTTTTTATCAAGGGCATCTTTGATCTACGAATCCATAGCTTCTAGAAGGACTGGAAAGCTACGTTCCCCATGACGCAGCGGGCAGTAATGGCAACAGTACTGCAAAGCAGTGAGCCCAATGTAGCCTTTTATCAAGGGCATCTTTGATCTACGAATCCATAGCTTCCAGGACTGGAAAGCTGTGTTCCCCATGACGCAGCATGCGGCAATGTCAGCAGTACTACAAAGCAGTGAGCCCACGATTTTACTTTTCCTTCATGGTTTGCTGCCACAAAGTGAATCGTCATTTCTTTAGTTTCATGCTTTATAGATAGGTATATGTGGATGAACTCTGTTTTGGATTCATTCATAGAGATTCTAAATTTTTAGTTTGCTTGCAGCTATTGGGAGAAGTTCGTCAAGGGGTTTCTTTTCCTCGTCTACGAAGTCCAGAATATTCCATCTTCAGCGGCATACCCAATATTGACAGTGGGTTTTTTGGTCTTGTGGAACTTTCCCGCACGGATTTTAATGCAGCAGCAAGGTAACAGGTGAAAAGCACTGGAGATAGGCCATCTCCATGTGGGGAGCCGATTGATGTCTCAAACTCTACAGACTTCACTGACTTGACTCGTACTCTCAGCTTGGTGTCTGAAAGCAGTAGTCTCACTAGCCGTAGCTCGTCTTCATTGCAACATTGTTCATTGTACATCTAAGATCTTTGAGCATTTAATTGCGTCGAAGGCTCATGACATGTTAATACCCATTTTGTGGAAATCCCAGTGTTTGGACATGACTACCGACACAAGCATGCATCGAGCCCATACTATGTCTGCGCAGCTGCCTCCACGTTTGAAGTGACTTTGACATAATCCGGTGAAGTCATCGATCTTGTCTCGGATGCAGCATAGACTAATATTGGATCTGATTTTCTGTATGCTCTTGAGGTGTACATGGGCCGCAGATTGGATGGGGCTAGGTGGCTTCTTGCACTTGGGTAGTGCGATAAGGCTGCCTTGGCCTACAGCGTCGATGGGAAGGTGGTGCATAAAAGCTGAACTAATTAGGTGCGTAATCAGTTCTGAGATAATGTCACTTGCATATTTGAATAGTTCATTGCTCATACCATCAAGTCCAGATGCACGCCCATTTTTCAGGGCTTTAAGTGTGTTCTCAACTTATGTTGTTTTAATTGGTGTTAGTAATGGCCTCGGGTCTCCTGAGAACGGGTACAAAGCCTCATCATTGTGGTCAGTGAACTGTTCCTTCAACCATTCTCGAATCGCCTCGGCTTTGCACTGGTCAGTTCCGATAAAATGTCCTATAGAGTTGTGTATGATGAGTGGTGGTGTGTAGTCAGTAACTCTTAGGGCTCGGGTTGCCAGAAACATTTTGTGACAGTCATCAGTGGCGGTAATTTCATCTGCTAAGGAGTCTGCTTGTTGAATAGCAGGATCTTTTTAAGTGTTCGCTAATGTGGCGCAGAATGTTATTGCGCTCCTGGTGTAGTTTGGTGTGGTCTTTACATTGGCTACTTTGATAGATGCGCAGCCAGAATGCTTTCTGCTCTGCTGATAGTTTTACTACTAGAGGGTCGTCAGTATACCTAGTTTGGTTGTTTTTAAGAACGCCTCTATGGTGCTGGTAGCTGATGATTCCATAGATTTCAGTATTTTGGCTATCGGTTCGTTTGGATCGGAGCTGACGTCGATGTTAGCTATCTGCTCCCCGAGGGACTGTTTGAATGACATTTGAGTGTCAGTGTCGCTGATGAGCTTGGGTAGGTTGTAGGTGACTCTACCCTCTTGCCTGGTATGGCGTTTATACATTAGATAAAAATAGTAGTTGTTTGTTGTGTTTAACCTGGTCAATTAGTGACGCCTTAGTGCTACGTTAGTGTCAACTGTATGTGCATACATCCATATAGTTCTCTGAGCTGTACAAATACTATTCTCTATAAGCACTGATATTGAGTGATTATCTCGCTACCGCTCAATTACTGCTGATCATTGTTGAAAATATTATAATAGAAAAGCATTGTTTCTGGTGGAAGCAAGGACTTTCAGTCAAAATGTTTTCAAAATAAATTGTTGGTTTCCAGGATCGTAACTTGCTGAATAGTTAGAAATCTGCTTAGCTGCAAGAAGTTCTTGCCGCTGGAAACAACAGCTACCGGTCAAATTGTTTTAAAACTAAATATTATTAGCTTATGCCGTGACGACCGTCAGTTGTCCATCCTTCGTCCATCAACTTCTTCTTTAAATGACTTCTCAAGAATTACTGAGGCGATTTCAATTATATTTGGCAGGAAGCATCCCTAGGCCATAGGGATCCAAGTTTGTTTAAAGAAAGCTGATTCAGCCAATTTGGCCAGTGGCCATCTTGGATTTGGTCAAATTTGTAAAAACCGTCTGTAAAAATCTCCGAAACCGCTTGGGGATTGATTCAAAACTCATGAAATATGATCTAGAGCAAGAGCTGAAGCAAGTTTGTTTAAGGGAACCTGATTGGCCTAAGCATCCTTCGGTCATAGAGATACCGTTTTGTTCAAGCTAGACTGGTCAGCCAATTCGATTCAAAACTCATATAGCATCATTTATGGCACCAGCTGAACCAAGTTTGTGAAGTTATTTAGCCAAATGCTTTAGCTTGGATGCCCTTGTTTTCGTGAAAATGACTTCTCTAGAACCGCTGAACATACTGGGCCAAAATTTTGGAGATAGGTTTTGGGACTAAGGGCCATTAAAGTATGTTCAAGGGAAGTTTATACGTTAAAACACTTGGCCATCGTGCGCCAATCAATATGTAGCTTACCCGCCAAACACTTCACTACCACTAATGCAATAGGAAATTTTAAATGTCTTCTCGAAAACCGCTGGACCGATTTCAAGTATAATTTGGCAGGAAGCATCCCTATGCCATAGAGATCATGGTTTGTTCAAATGAGGCCGATCGCCCTATTTGCCTGGCGGCTATCTTGGATTTTGACACATTTTTGGAAACACCATTAAAAAACATATCTAGGGTAACAACTGGACCAAGTTTGTTCAAGGGAAATTGATTGGCAGTGCTTTAAACGACTTCTACAGAACTACTTAACGAATCGGGATGAAATTTGCGAGATATGATTAAGGACTAAGGGCCATTAAGGTTTATTCAAGATACGCAAAGAAACATGACCACTGCGTTCTTGTTAGAATTCTGGTCAACTCCTTATGGTTCTACTTATAGCCGATAGCCTTTCTAGCTTATGTTCCATGTGAGAGATACAGGCCCCTTGGGACTCTTGTTTTACCGTTAGCAGGCCGTGGCTACTCAGCTTATAACTACCCTGCGGCGTCACTAATTGGTTCACGATTATATAAAATGGCTGCGCCCATTAGAGATCCTTAAATGGTATTTAATTACATTATTTAAACTATTCAGATTTATTGCTGGGCTTTTTACTGATGGTTATATTTTTATTATTATATGAAGCTATCATTCGACAGCATTTTATAGTTCCATTTGAAACAGATTCCTTCCTAAGCGCTTCGCATGTAATAAAGGCCCGAACTGGATACCGATTTGCAGCCAGTTTTGGGCCATTGCCCATCCTTATTTACAAAGGCCTTTAATGACAAATTATAAATAACTAAGAAATTCATACATTTCCAATATAGGTCTATGTACTTTTACCACAAGTCCATAATACTATAGCAGGCTTATTATGGACTTCTGCTTTTACTGATCACATTAATTCAGCTTGCTGAAGATTATGCCCCCATATGTGATTGCATGATGCGCTTAGAAAATTGACGTATGTCTATCTGTTTAGTTTCTCTTCGTCACTATGTAGCTTGAGCTTCTGATCATTGTGTATGAGCGAGTTTTCTGAGAAACAAAACTTGCGCCTCTACACTGATGTTCTATTGTTCTTCGCTCTTGGTTATGCGATGACAAATGACTGTAAGTGATATATCGATGCTATGCAGCAATGACTTCCTCATGTCAACCAACAGTTGGTGGAGGATCACTCTTGTGGTTCACAAAATCGATCGTCTCATTTGGACAATGCCAATCAATTTGTGAAAGGAAATGGTGAAACTGTTTGACTGCCGCAAAACTCAGGACACCTCTGCCTACAAAAGCATATCACTGCCTAACGCTGCAATGGTCTTAGGAAATGTGCCTTTGCAGGCCAAGAGAAAACTATTTTTGAAAATGTATCGCTGGAATTCCTGGCTCGATGCTCGAGCCAGTCATTCCAGTGATATATTTTCAAAAAGAGTTTTTTCTTGGCCTTCGAATGGACATACATTCGTTGAAAAAAATGGTACTTTTCTTGACGCATTAAAGAATTAATTAAATTTCGAAGCATTTAAGCAGTAGATATTTTTCACGATTAGGCCTATTCGATTATTTAATCTTTAATCGTATAAATTCACGATTTAAAAAATAATCGCGATGTTCGATTTAATCACGTAATCGCGCAAGCCTAGTTATTCCAGAAGTCGCAAGCACAACATAAATCAAAACGTGATGTATTGCCAAGGATCAAAGCCAACATCACCATGGGCAACTTGGTCTGCCAAAATATATAATTTACTAACAAGGTTAGAGGGCGCATTACTGAAATATCTTGATGGCGATGATGTACGGTATTCTGTGACTGAAGTAGCTAAAGAGCCATGCTGCTGGAGTCAGTCCTTCGGAGAGAGTTTCCTGTTCTCAGCCAGAGTCTTTAGGCTCGCTCAAATTCTTCTTAGTCTGTGTATCCAGCCCTGCTTCTTTTATATCGAAGCACAGCACATTCTTTGTGAAGTCACGACCTCGGCGGGCTTTACAGGTGTTGGCGCCGAGTGCTGTGAATCCCAAGGCTCTCTGTGCAGGCGTGCCTGGTGGCATTCATAGAAAATGTCCAAATATAAACAATCTTTGGCCAGAAATGTTAGGTGATGATACGAAGTCTGCATTTACAATTATAACATAGGATATGTGAAGTCCGTTCATGGGAGACAGTGATGACCTGTTTCAGTACACCTAGCACATCGAAGGTCGGTATCTTTGTAGACCAGTTCATTGTATAGAGTGATTATGGCAGGGAAAATATGATAAATTCATTACATACCGGTCAATGGTGTGATCAAATATGTTTGTCCTGGTTAGTAGAAACAGGATAGCATTGTTCATGCAACCACATACCAAAGTTGCATCTAAGACAACGCACTTGTTAACATCACATACAAAGTGACTGTACATTGTTTTCAAGTTTTTACAATGCCTGCCAAACACATGACAAGCATGCCTATAAGTTTGTTCCAGTTAGGACATGTGTTTTGTATCCGTATCGTAAATGACAAAGTGCTTTATAGTTAGAGAAACCGTGTATAATGGTGTTGATATATTTTTACCACATACCAATTTTATCTAGAAATTCCGGCTTTGCCATACATATCTGTTATTATTTTCCTATAAACTAGGGTGCGCGCATAATGTTTCTTGGCATGAGAATTTATTTTAGTTACGAAACAAGAGGCCCAATGAGCCTGTATCGCTCAGCTGGAACATAGGCATTTAAACTAGAAAGGTCATCGCTATAAGTAGACCCCTAAGGAGTTTACCAGAATTCTAACAGGAACACAGCAGCAATGTTAATTTACGTATCAACTTCCCTTGAACAAATTTTAATGGCCTTTGGTCCCTAATCATATCTTGCAAATTTCAACCCGATCCGTTCAGTGGTTCTGGAGATGCATTTTGCGAGATCTAGGTATTCCAAGATGTCCGCCAAACCATTTGGCCAATGAAGTTTCCTTGAACAAACATGGTTCAGCTCTTGCCCTAGATGATATTTCATAAGTTTTGAATCAATCCCCCAAGTGATTTCGGAGGACAACATTTTTAGATGTTTCTAAAAATTGGCCAAAATCCAAGATGGCCGCTGCTCAAATTTGGATACATATGCCATAAGGATACATCCTGCCAAATATTCTTGAAATCGGCCCAGTCGTTCTCCAGAAGATATTTTAAATTTCTCATTGATTTGGTATGGGAGTTTTTGGAGGGAAAAAGATCCAAGGTGGCTGATAAACCGTAATTATCCGACAGTTTTGAAAATGGCAAATTTGAATTCAGAATACCAATAAACCCATATAAAACCAATTTCAAAATCAAATGTGGCCGCCAAACACGCCACATTTTGATTGGTCCACTGCGGCCATGTTTTTGATGTGTCAACTTCCCTTGAACAAACTTTAATGGGCCTTAGGCCCTAATGATATCTCCCGAATCAAAGATGGCCCTCGAGCAAATTGACCTATCGGTTTCGTTTGAACAAACTTGGATCACTATGCCTTAAGGATTATTCCTGCCAAACATACTTGAAATCGGTCCAATAGTTCTCGAGAAGACATTTTAAATTTCACATTGCTTTAGTATGGGAGTTTTTTGGCAGGAAAAAGATCTAAGATGGCCGCCAAGTCGTTTATCCGACATTTCGAAAATGGCAAATTTGAAATCAGTATACCCAAAAACCTATATCAAACCAATTTCGGCTTCAAAATCCATCAAATAAAAATATCCAAAATGGCCTCCAAACGTGCTACATTTTGATTGGTTCGCGGCGGCCATGTTTTTTTTACGAAGCTTCTCTTAAACAAACTTTAACGACCCTTAGTCATCAATTATATCTCGCAAATTTCGGCCCGATCTCTTCTGGAGAAGAAGTTGTTTTCGGGAAAACTTTGACATCCAAGATGGCTGCCAAACTATTTGGCCAATCAAGTTCCCTTGATCAAACTTGGTTCAGCTCTTCCCCGAGATAATATTTTATGAGTTTTGAATCTATCTCCCAAAGTTGTTTCGGAGATGATTTTTAAAGACATTTAAAAAAATCGGCCAAAATCCAAAATGACTGTCGGCCAAATTAGCCGATCGGCTTCATTAGAACAAACTTGGAATCTCTATGCCCTAAGGATGCTTTCTGCCAAATATAATTTTAATCGGCCCAGTAGTACTTGAGAAGTCGTTTAAAGGAAATGTTGACGGATGACGGACGACATACGGATGGACGTTCGCCATGGCATAAGCTCACTTGACATTTTAGGCCAGGTGAGCTAATACTGTCGTAGTTTGGAAAGCGCGCAGTATTACATATATGTCTCGACAATTTGGTAATTTCGGACAAAACGCTATCGCCATAAGTCGATAACCTTTGTCGCTGTAAAATCCCAAAGCCTATTTATTAGAGCAAAGGATGCAAACCACTCAAAACGTGGAGTTGACATCAAATAAATCAGTTGCCGAAACCGTGCCGTCAAATTTGCCTTTATCTTTCTATATATTTTGAGCACACACGTCCATATATAAACTTATAGATCTATCAGACAGTTTCTTTAAAAAGTTATTATTAGTAAGTCTATAGATGCAGATACAGAAAAAAATTCATTCGCTAAACATTTTGAGTAGAATTAAATTTGGTAGATATACATCTATTGGAGCTATGAATATAAAGTTGCCACGCCCTTAAACAAGGGTCCATAGCTCAGGTTCATTAAGGGTTCTTTAAGTATTGAGCCCTTTGGGGGGGGGATAGGTTTTAAATACATTTGTTTTGTCAATTGTTGATGGATTAAAACAAATTTAGCATATATGTTCCTTTAGGCAATATCTATTTCCCCTATGAATATGAAGAAACCACGACTTGAAATAAGGGCTCTTTAAGGCGTTTTAAAGTATTGAACCCTATGAGGAAAATAATCTGTGTCACATTTCGTAAATTGCTAATGGATTAAAACAAGATTTGTCAGAAATGTTGCTTTAGTACACATTAATCATTTGACAATAGTGTCCAGGATGACTGCCCCATTGATTAATGGTACTCTTCCTGTTGGTCAATCATGCCAATATTCTTGCATTTCCATATCCATATTTTAGACCGTGACCTCACCATTGCCCTTTGATAAATGGCAGTGTTGTGTCGCTTGAACTATTGATCAGTAGTGCAGTGATAGCTGACCCATTGATCAATGGTACTTTTCCCGTCGGTGAATAATGCCAATGACACCAGCATTCATGCATTTCTTCATCCATACCTTTTACTGTGACCATTATCCCGTTGGTAAATGCCATCTGATGTATCAATAATGTAAAACATGGCTGCCTTATTGCTCAATACTACTTTTCACATTGGTCAATAGTATCCAGGACAACAATATCTTTGTATTACCGGCTTAAATAGTTGCTTGTGACCATTACCTCATTGGTAAATGGCATCTGTTTGTACAGTTGAAATATTTGATAATAGTACCATGGAGGGCTGGTCCATTGATTAATGGTACCTTTCATGTTGGTCAATACTGTCAAAGATTCCAATATTCTTGCATTTCCTTATCCAGATATTTTACTGTGCCCACTGTCCCATTAGTAAATGGCATCTGTTAACACACTTGAACTATTTGACAGTAGTGTCAGGGATGGCTGCCCCATTGATCAGTGGTACGTTTTCCGTGGGTCAATAATGCCAAGGACGCCAATATTCTTGCATTTCCTCTCCAAGTCCTTGCATGTGACTATTGCCCATTTGTAAATAGCATTTGTTGTGCGTGCCCCATGAGCCAATGGAGCTTTCTCTAGTGGTCAGTAATGTCAGGCATTAATTAATGTAAACATGTTTACAGTTCTTTACCAGCTAGGTGAACACTATGGCCTTAGGTTATTTATGAATTAATTTTTATAAAGTAATTGAGTGTTTTAATTAATTTCTCAAAACTAATATGATGGAAAGTGTTGTCTCTGTGCCAATATCTACAAGAAGACATAGCTTGCTGATATTCAAGGGGAGAGTGTCTTTTGTGCCAATTGGAAGGTCTGCCCAAAATGATCGTTTGTCAAAGTATACAACAGAAGGAATTGTCAGTGTTATTGACAGTGCTCATGAAAGAGAACATATAATGACGATACTTTCATAGATGTTATCGATCATTTAAATGTAATGGGATGGCACATTTTATGCGACGCAATATGCTGCGTTAAGACGATATCCATAAAATTCAAGATTCTCATATGGGTTCTGACAAACCAGAACACATTTCCGGTTGTGCAAGAAGACTGGTATGGACCAGATAAAGAGAAAATAGGCCAGTGTTCCACCAGAGATATGGTACGGATTCTCCTCGTCAGGTGCCACCCGACGACCAACATGTTTCAGAATGGAGTAGATTCAACTAAAGGCTGCCAGAAAGTGATCCACCACAAACTGAGATTGGACCTCTTCCAATCATTAATGCTTCTGCACATGATACCATTTGGAGAGTAATGAAGAACTGTGAAATAATGGCAAAGCACCAAGTCAAATTAGAATTAAAATATTCAACAGAATTGTTATTATGTAGTAAAGACATACAATTCGTGCACATGACGGACTATTAAGTGTTCATGACGGACTTAGATACGCCATTCATGGCATATTGTAATTGTGACGTCAACCTAAAAGTGACGTATTAGATTTTGGCGTCATATACTTGACTGACAGATTAGATTCCTCAATTGAACCACAATTGCCTCAAAAGTGCACTCATACCTCTATGTGTGGCATATAATTGTAACAGGCTTGTATTCTTCCACGTATAAAGTGGATCAGAAAGTGGCACACAAATATTGCTATATTATGTTACTACATAGTCATCGTTTAATGTTATTGTAGTTACTCGCATCCCTACTGCACCTGTAAAAGCTAGGACTACCTGTTGTTTACAGCTGTAACTATTGGGATGGATGGAGCTGAAAAAAAAGGGTATGATAAAAAACAGGTGATTGTTTGTTGTGGTTATAATGGCGGGCTGATAAGGACGGATTGTCCTAATTTAGATTCTGATTGATCTAATACACATATAAATATTATTTGCCAGCGGATTTATTGGCGGATACTTTTAATTTATTTCTTTGTGGAATTAGTCTATCTCGTATGATAATTGGTTGGAAGTGTTAAATGGATTATAGCGCTTTCAGATGATATAGCGTGTGCGTGTGTACGTGCGTGAGTGTGCGTACGTGCGTGAGTGAGTGAGTGAGTGACTGAGCGTGAGTGTGGGTCTCCTCTTCGTGCACGGCATATATGAGCAATTTTGTGTGTCTTGGTCACTCTGTTGCACATTCCGTCAACATTTGACTTGCATGTGCATATCCTACATAACAACTAGCCACTGACCAAATGCTTAGGCCTATAGTAGGTTTAGCCCCATACGGTACAAGATATTGCACGCAATAGATTGTAAATCCTTCCGCTCTACTCTTCTAACAGCATAATTTATGAATGGATTTTTATTCCCGCACTAGTTTTAATGAGGTGTTAGCGTTCTTGGCTGTAATTCACCTTCCCACCCACCCATCATATGACGTCATAATGAACTGCGCGATGTGTACAATGACATCATAATGAATGACGTCATGAATGATGGCGATAAGTACGTCATGAACGAATATTTGAAGACGGTCTATGGTTGTTGTACAAATTGTTTGCTTTTACTATTTAATAAATATTATGTTGAATATTTTGAAACTAATTTGACTGGGCTCTGTTGCTGCCATAGGCAGCAACAGCACCCAGTCAAATTAGTTACAAAATATTTAACAGCTTCCCTGTATAGTTTTCAGGAAATTGATAGCTAGGGCATTCAGGGATCGATCAATCCCAACACGGCGAGGTGTGGGTGGAGCTTAGCTAGTGATGGGCGGGGCAAATCTCAAAATGGAAAGGTCCATTACCATAACTAACACAAGTTTGGTCCTTTCAACGCGCTATTAAGATATTTTGAGGAGTATCTTGCTGTTAGTATATTGTGAGAAATATTCTAATAAATATCTTCAGATTTATTTTACAGAAAGTTATTGCTGCAGGAGGCATCAACAACTTCTATTCGAATTATTTTCAAGATACTGACCATTTTATACCTGCATGGTATGTGTTGCCTTAAGATTTGCCTATTGAAATGTCAGCGTTAAGAGAATTACACTTTTACGCATTTGTGACAAAGACTATAGTTCTAGGCGATCGAGTGATCCGATCAGCCACTCAAGTATCTGATGTCATGATAAAAGTCGCTTGTTGGCTGACGTTACAATCAGGATGACATAGGTGCATCACGAAGGTGACAGTAGCGCATAGCGAGTCTCTGACATCATTATTAAAATACATCACATGTTAGCTGACGTCACAATCAAATTGACAGGTCCGTCAAGAAACTGTAAATGTCCATTCTTAGTGCTGAAAGATTATATTTCTACCATGAAACATGGTTTGTTACAACTTTCTGAACACTGAAGGATGACACGAGTGTTCATATTGGTTTTTGGTGAATTTACAATTTAATAATAATTTTGTTGAATATTTTACACTAATTCGACTGGGAGTTGTTGCTGCTGCCAGTCAAATAAGTTTCAGATTATTTAGCAGTTTACCTGTATATAGTTACCTTGAAATTTAGCTTCTTGGAATTCATGTTTCAAAATTTCAAGTCAATTCCAACACGCGTAACCACGGGACAAAACTTAGCTAGAAGTGGGCGGGGCGTCGCTAGAAATAGATTCCTCTATTGTATATCTGTGGTGAATTTACCGAACCTAATTAGGTAGAATAAACATTATGTTGAATAAATTGAAATTAATTTTACTGTTGCTGCTTATGGCTGCCCACAGGCAAATAAGTTATAGAATATTGAACAGTAACCTTGAAATTGGAATTCTGGGAATTTAGGGCTCAGTGATAAAGGCTAATCAAATATGCTTAGAAACTAGAAAGTGGGCGGAGCTTATTTCGACATGGCTCCCACAATTCGTCAATTAAAAGTTTAATGATCTGGTGACATTGCGGACCAGCATAGGTGAGCAATAGATAATCAACACAATATACCTCACTACACCATCATCTGTCACCTCTCAATGGATGAATCCAATCTGTCACCCAAGTAGATGACGTCATAATCAATTGCGTCACATGTAGGCTGACGTCACAATCATAATTGACATACATACTCCAGCATGAACCTAGAATAGTCCGTCAATTTGTACGAATTGGATATCTTTACTATTAAAACATTCTGTTGAATAGGCCGCAACGGCAACCAGTCAAATTAGTTTCAAAATATTCGACAGGTCAGCTGCATAGTTACCATGAAATTGGGATTCTGGAAATGCAGGATTCAAAGTATATACAGTATATCGATCCCAATACATGCAAAGAATGGGTGGAGCTTAGCTAGAGATTGGAGGGACATAGCTAAAAGTGGATTCATTCATTGCTACTGACAAGATATTTATCAAATTTAATAGCAAATCTTTCACCTGGTATGCTGACGCAGACTTATCTTTGTAGTCTATGTCACAATGGCCCAATTTCTGACTACAGATTAACCAAACGCTCAGTATAAATTTACTGATGTCAAAACAATAGTAAGCTAGTGAAACATAACCTTTCACAATTCTTAGAGGTACTGAGAAATCTTGGGTGATCAAGATGTTTACGACACAGTCGTATCTTTGGAATATGCCTAGAGATGACCAAACACCACTCGATCGCCATTACACAGGGCGTCGGTTACATCTGGAGACTAGACTTTGCGTCTCCCAGACTCTTGCAGCTTCTCCTGAAGGGGTGTGGGGTTTGGCTATGACTCCGCCCAGTCGTCGCTGGTCGATGTAGTCCTGGATGATGCTCTCTGCTGCCAGTTCCGCCTCTCTGCACGAGCACATGATGGAACATCGTCCTATTGCACGATCATCGGCGTCCCACTACGTTCCTGTATCGAACAGCGTAGCTATGTGAGTGGGTGTATGTTAGTACGATGATGATGGAAATCCACCGAATGGAACGGTGTATTCATATCTTTGCTAAATCGATTGTTGTCAGTCGAGTTGAAAGATAACACTTGTTCCTGGCTTGACAGTACGGTAGTCCACTAGCTGTCCGCTGGATAAGCTTCTCTATTACATAGGGATTTGGTAGTGACTGCTGTTTATGACATACGTGGGTACAGAGGGTGAGTTTAGGCGAAAACTATCTCACCTACTCTAGAGTAGATGGGCACGTGAGAAGTTAACCTCGGGTAGTTGTGTGTTGTGTTTAAATTAATATTACATTGCTTTCAATACAAGCACGTGACTTACTCCACTTACTCTGCTTAGGTGACTAGCCTCTAGTAGATACTAGAGTAGACCTACATAGCATAGTCGTTTTGGCGCTACTCTGGTAACTCCAGTAGCTACTCTGCTAAGGGCATAAACTCACTATATGTCAATGTTACATAATACTTTAGCAAACTGCTATCAAATGCAGATCAAGTGGCCATCAATTAACTGCAGACCAGATACCAGGTAGGCCTACAGCAGATAACTTATGACAAGAAATAGTTGTTGAATATTTTGGAATTAATTTGACTGTAAACTTTTACCTTCCTTAATTGGTGGTAAGAAATTGGTTTTTTTTAGAAATGATGACGACTTTTTCATTGCTACAAAGGATAACGTGTAAAGAAGTGCTACTGATGCATTGACATCGCAAACTATACGTGCCCACCAATTTTTATAGAGGTATATATAGATACAAGAGCCACTAGAAGACGGCATACAACCCCGTGTAAATGATGAATTTCTTCGAAATGGAATCAATGCACTGCTTCTTCAAGTAATATATCTTCGAGATCTGGCACGACCAAGACAAGACAATTCTGATGAATTTTAAGTATTTGATGGTAGATAGCTTTGGAGAATATCGATATATTTCATCGAAACAGAATCATAGCACTGCGTATTGAAGTAATAGGAACCGTGAAGAATATTGTGAGCATAGCTTCCTACATGTATATTATATAGGAATCGCAACTAAAGTGTAGGCGTTGAATGATTACAGATACATGGACAAACAGACAGACGGATGGAATGATGGACTAACAGAGATGCTGATCGCTATATCACCCCACCATTAGTAACTGAAATAATCATATGATAAAGAAATTGTGCATGAATCCATGCAGGTAATCTGAAGTTATGAATGTTTCACGATATTTAAAGGGGTATAACTCTGTAATGAATAAGTTCCCGGGACCAAAAAATCACATGCATATCTGCACATGATATTGCTATTGTGCCAGGTATGTGGCGAAGCCCTTTTGAAACGGCTTTTAAAGCACAAGCACACGCCCTTCGCTTAGAAAAGGACTTACGCACAAGCACACGCCCTCCCTGTTCTCAAAGTGATTAAGCACAAGCACAAACCCTTTGCAAAAGGCTTAAGCACAAGCCCTTAAGCACTTTTGGGGAAATTACATTAGTCAATTGATAATTCTATTTGATTTAAGGGTTGGTCAAAACTTTAAACATGCATGTAGAGAACAAGCAGTTATTATCACAACAGTTTATTAATATTGAGTGCTACTGATGCATTGACATCGCAAACTATACGTGCCCACCAATTTTTATAGAGGTATATATAGATACAAGAGCCACTAGAAGACGGCATACAACCCCGTGTAAATGATGAATTTCTTCGAAATGGAATCAATGCACTGCTTCTTCAAGTAATATATCTTCGAGATCTGGCACGACCAAGACAAGACAATTCTGATGAATTTTAAGTATTTGATGGTAGATAGCTTTGGAGAATATCGATATATTTCATCGAAACAGAATCATAGCACTGCGTATTGAAGTAATAGGAACCGTGAAGAATATTGTGAGCATAGCTTCCTACATGTATATTATATAGGAATCGCAACTAAAGTGTAGGCGTTGAATGATTACAGATACATGGACAAACAGACAGACGGATGGAATGATGGACTAACAGAGATGCTGATCGCTATATCACCCCACCATTAGTAACTGAAATAATCATATGATAAAGAAATTGTGCATGAATCCATGCAGGTAATCTGAAGTTATGAATGTTTCACGATATTTAAAGGGGTATAACTCTGTAATGAATAAGTTCCCGGGACCAAAAAATCACATGCATATCTGCACATGATATTGCTATTGTGCCAGGTATGTGGCGAAGCCCTTTTGAAACGGCTTTTAAAGCACAAGCACACGCCCTTCGCTTAGAAAAGGACTTACGCACAAGCACACGCCCTCCCTGTTCTCAAAGTGATTAAGCACAAGCACAAACCCTTTGCAAAAGGCTTAAGCACAAGCCCTTAAGCACTTTTGGGGAAATTACATTAGTCAATTGATAATTCTATTTGATTTAAGGGTTGGTCAAAACTTTAAACATGCATGTAGAGAACAAGCAGTTATTATCACAACAGTTTATTAATATTGAGAATAGTGCTGTTGAAATGTCTCTCGGCAACATCTTGTAGTATTATTAGAATAAACAGCAATTAGCAACTAACGTTCGATATTTTACATTTTTTTAAATCTTAATTCTGTTTCTCATTTTCAAATCAAATATACAGATCCATCGAGAAGCAGTGTATGGTGACATAAATTTCTCATATATGTTTTGTAAAGCTTAACACTGTACTGGTCAAGCCTACCAAAATGGCCTCTGCAGTGGTCTTGGAAATGCCAATTTGTTGACAAATTTAAGGTTAATTCTTAGATTTTACTACTGGAATGACTGGATCAATTCTAGTTGTAATTCTCCAAAAGTGTCTTCTCTTGGTCTGCATATATCGGCATTTTCTGACCATATTTTACCATTAAATGGTTAATTATTTCCTTGAAAAATATCTTACTTTCAAGGCAGCCATACAGGAAAATTGCAGAATATTTCAAAAATAATTTGACATGAAGCTGCTGACAGGAACATCTGCACTAATAATTTTAAAATATTTGACAGAATAAGGTGAAAATTAAAAAAGGGCTTGAAATAGGGCTTGAAATAGGGCTTTAAAAAGGGCTATGGTATTTTTAATATACTTAAGCACAAAGCCTTTTTTGGACTAAAGGGCTTAAGCACATTTTCAAGCCCTTTGAACAAGGGCTTAAGCCCAGTCAAGCCCTAAGCCCAAAGGCTTCGCCCCATGCCTGTATTGTGAACCAAATGTCACGTTAATCCGTTTGGATTATTACGAGGAGTTGCGTTGACAAGAAATGATTGTCAGAGATGGGCGGACAGACATTATGGACAAATGGATAGCGCGCGCACGCACGCACGCACGCACGCACGCACACACATCGTAATGTTCAAACTTACCAATTTTCAAAGGAATCGTCGCTAAACTGTAGGAGTTGGGTTGACAAGAAATGATTGCCAATGCAGTCATTCTAATGTTATGCATTGGCTTCAAGATTTTTAAAGGGGAATAACTATGTTATGAAACATTTCCCGGCCACGAAAAAGTACATGCACATTGCACATCATACTGCATTTCACGTTAATCTATTTGGAACTCTAGGAGTTGCGTTGACAAGAAATGATTATAAGAGTTGGATGGACAGACAGGCGGACATACATGCTGGACAGATGGATAGACGTACAGGTACGGATAGCACATGCACATCTTGAACAGACGGTAATGATAACACTTTCTTCCAGACTTGGGGGTGGGGGGGGGGTGAAGGGGGATACTAATTCGCGCCAAAGCAAACACTATTTTAATACCTTATAAGATGATGTACTCACCTGTGTTGCTTTTACTGTTAATACTTCAATCCGGTAACTTTCAGTAATTAAGTCCGTGCACAGTCCTGGCAGGAAACCTTGTTGTTCAGGTGTGCCGGCAGCTTGTCATTTTATGATTATTAATCTGAACACGCGCATAATCGTCGTTGAAACGTGCGTGTGTACGTCAGACAACAGACAATAGCCAGAGACGTATACCATCAATAGGTTCAGCGGTAAGGTATGCACGCCTTTTCATTCTCCGCTCATCAATATATTTACATCCAATTAATTATGTTTATTATGAACAGACACGCGTCCTTGGCAACACCAGCAACGGATGTCGCATTTGTCTCTCATTCTCTTATACACGCGTTTACTGCTGATGGACAATGCTAATCATGCTTTTACAAGATCGGGTGTGTAGCCTGGTGGCTACTTTGACATCAGCGCTACAATAATTGTTTTTGGAATCTTTTATTAATCGGCAACTCAATAATGCAAGCGGACAATAACATATCCGTGGAAGTATAATGGGTTTAAATGGCATCTATTGACTCGGCTCCCTCACTGATGGAATTCCAGTTAGCTCTATTTATTTTTTGCGTGAACAAAACCCTCATTGATCGCATATGAATCAATTACGGTGTATTATTTTCCTGTACATTTTACAGTCAACGTTCTTTAACCATTTTCACATGATGAGTTCATTATACAATTAGCAAAACACTTCATATTGTAGACCGGCTTTTGCCGCAATGTCATTCTGAATAAGACACTGTAAGGTCAATTTTCATTTTCCACTTTCTACAAGATTCTGACTTTGGTACAGCGGTAAAGCTTCTCTTTGTTGCATAGGGCCGCATTTATCATTACATTAGTGTGCTGACCTAATACCTATATGGAAATGCCTAAGTTTAGTGACATCTTCAATTTTTTTAGCAAAGTCCATGCATGATTTGGCGAATTGCCGTACTCGGTCCGGTCGGTGCAAGAGTATTGAAACCAGCAATACATCTTTTTGTAGTTGAAAACATCAGAGAAACTAGGTACACCTGCTGCTTGAAGTAACCCGATGGTGTGCAGTTGACGTTCTGAGATGGCAGTCTGTTGGCATCAGGGAATAGTACAGTGCGTTGGCATGTGGCACAATACACCATTGCTCATGTCAGCGAGCTGTTGCTGCAAGTCAGTGTGATCACTCGAGATGCCCACCAATCAGCGTACCTAATCATTTGGCTTGGATGCGTTGTTCATGGAGAGGTGGCCATTGAAGATTGTTGATCATTTGTGTGACGCAACAAGGTCTGTCATTCTTATCAAATGCTCTGTTTCTGAAACATCTCTCATCATATGAGAATGGACTCCAGATGAAGCTAGCATATACCTGGGGAGCAAGGTGCCCACATTCTGGAATTTTTGGACCGGTCTGCTGTCACAGGATGGCATATACCAAAATGATCCTTCAGCCATGTAACACACCATTTTACTAGACATCTGGATGTTAAAGATCACTTTGACAGTGAAAAGTAGGTCATGGTCGCAATTATGGAGAATCGCGTATATATGACTTGAAAATCGGATCTAAGCGATATTCTTTAGTGGCATAACAACTGAATTACAGAATATATTAATATATTCAAATTCAACCTAGTGCAATGCATTTAGCCAAGATTAAGATTTAAAAAATTTAAAATATCGTAACGGAAATATACACAATCTTAATGGATACTACATGAATACGTTGAAAATTTTGATTTTGATGTTTGTTAAAGCCATAGACAAATCCATAGATTATATTTGATACTGTCGTGTGCATGTTCTTGTTTTAAATTACCATGAAACGAACGATGGATTCCACTACCTGTGAACAGAAGCACCGGAACAAGAAGACGAACAACAACAGATATTGGGACAGGCGGATCCAAAGGATAACGCAAACCAAAACTAACTCTGAAAAATGTATATTATGTCAGACTCCATGCAAAACTGAGCCTCTATAATCTATATACTATGAAGTCGACAGATAAAGTTATAAGATAATGCATTTCTCGCAAGATGACACAGCAGAACATTTGCATGTGATAGAAATTGTAACACATGGGTAACAAACAAGATACCATCCTGTGACATCACAATACATGCATACAAGAAAAACTGTGGCAACAAAGGCACCAACACCAATATCTCATACACTCTAACACATCTAAGGAATGTAGTCTATTTCTAGCTTAAACAGTAAAATAAGAACACGATCGTCTACACCAGAATTTGATTACAAAGATATGCTTTTTTGGGAAAACCCGATTTCATGGAAATTTACCATGCCGTTCACTGTATTTGGAGGCATTCAACATACGCCCACAAGCATACTTGATTCAGGAATGATAAATGTGAATAGCTAGTCTTTGTGAATCTTGAGTTTTGTAGGGGAGATAACACTAGCGTATACGAATAGATCTTCGCCGAAATGAAATTATGACACTGCATCATCATCTAATATAGCCACTGAAAACTCATAGATATGGATCGGAAACAAATATGGCCAGATCTTGCCAAAAGAAAATCATGACACTATCTCTACATTATAAAATCGATGATCAAAAATTGTGAGTTCAAGTCCAAGACTTCGAGATATGGGTCGCGAAAGAAATTTGTTACAAATGTTATGCCTTTCAAGGAAGATAACTCTGACGAATATGGGTGGATTTTGCCGAAACGAAATCATGAACTTTAATCTTTCATGGGATATAACTCTGACGAATATGGGCAGCTTTTGCTGAAATGAAATCATGCCACTTCGTCTATACCTAACACATCTACTGCAAAAATTGAAGTGTAGGTTCAAAACTCTTCGAGATCTGGCCCGGACAATAGTTTTAACAAATTTTAATCTTTCAAGGTAGATAACTGTGGCGAATATGTGCGGATCTTGACGAAACGAAATCATGGCACTTTACCTATATCTAAAATATGCTGGAAAAAAATTAAGTAGGTTAAAAAGTTTTCCAGATCTGGTCTCGACGAGACAATTTTGATGAATTTTAATCTTTCCATAGAGATAGCACTGGTGAATATGAGGATTCTGCCGAAATGCAATCATGACGCTTCATTTACAGGTAATATATCTGCTGGGAAATTGTGTAGGTTCAAAACTCTTCGAGATCTGGCCTGGACAAGAATCAGACAGCCTGACAGCAAGATCCATCACATAACACGACCCCATTTTGCGTGCGCGTATAACAATATCAGTAGTTGTGTAATTGCTGATAACCAAGTACAGAATGACCTCTTCAATGTTGATGCCACATGACATACATCCCTCCAGGACTCACTTGGCAGAGACCCACAGCATGGAAAGAAAGATGAAAACGTCGCATGCACGTGAAAGGAAGTGTAGTGAAAGCCATTTTAGATAACCCCAGATGACACAGACCTGATATCAAAGGCACTGATTGTAGCATGTGGTGGACAATTTGTGTCCTTTCCATGGCATTGATAAACATGACTGTAATGAGTGTCCACCTTCGTTCTTCACAAATGATGGCGAGA
Organism: Chaetoderma sp. LZ-2023a; assembly: GCA_034401795.1. Classification (NCBI taxonomy): domain Eukaryota; kingdom Metazoa; phylum Mollusca; class Caudofoveata; order Chaetodermatida; family Chaetodermatidae; genus Chaetoderma; species Chaetoderma sp. LZ-2023a. Next base: position 146,221,502 of record CM067370.1, read on the forward strand.
TAGGCTGCCATAGAGTAAAAGCAAGCCTTGCTAAAACACTATGGTGAAAGGATGAATCGCATGTGCTGTATGCAATACTTAATGTGAAGTCTGCAAGAGTTGTTACAGATACTATGCATCCAATTCGGAAATGGTCATTCGATAAGGACGAAGTGTATGCCACAATCGTGTGAAATGTCTAAGCCATTCCATGTGAAACAACAATTAAGCATTCATTTCTGTATCTGATATGAAAATGGCATTATGACGGAAAATGTGACGCAGTACATAGTTGGAAACAGCATCCTGAAAATCCACAAAACCATGAATTGTTGTTCGGCTCCCAATCCAGATTATCTCTGCGGTTTCCATAAACAATGGGAACCTTCTCCAATATCTGTCTGACAAATGGCCTTCTGAGTATATGGACACGGCTATTCTCTAGTACTTGGTTCGTAAGTTCAGTAATAAGACTGAAACAGTTAGTCACTAACATCGATGTTTAATCATTCCCATGCTTAATGTTTACACATGGGGAGGTGGAACAACGTACCATTTTTCATACATTTCAGACTCCAAGGGCAGAACATGCCGATATGATTTTGATATACAGCAAATATATTGATGTTATATGCATCGCAACCAACTACACACCATCCACAAACTTACAAAAGATGCAAGTTTACAAACCAAGACAACTATCTCGCAATTCAGGAAATATCAAACAGTCCTCGTCCGGAATTACATAAAACGATTCCATTTATACATAGAAATGCTGGTAGAGATACCCCCCACACACACATTTCCATATGGAATAGGGAATGGTTCATTTGTTACACACAATAGTGAAATAAATCTGCAAGCCATAGCATCATTTGGGGGCAGATTGGCGGGAGAAGCAGATCAGTCAAGAAACAACCCACGAGTCTACTAAAGGGACTGTATGGGGGGATATGACAGACCAATATATTCGTGTACCAAAATTGAGGTCGGAAGTTTCTTTGTTTCAGATCTGGCCAACTCAAAATGTGCCAAATTTGAGCAGCAATCGAAGAATACTTAATATGCCACACTTGCTAATAAATGTGCACACATACTACAAGCAGATCTACTATGGTTTACAAAATACGGCTATAAACCTCGAAACGACAAAACTCTAGGCTGCATGGCCAGCAAAGATAGGAAAGACGTTCACTTGTAAGTATACCAAAAGCTGCAATATAAAAAACACTCCTTGCAAAGAAAACTTGGCATTACATGTTGTTGCATGCAAGTACACAGGATCCATTGTGAAATGTAGCCGTGCCAGGATAATAGAAATAATTGTTAACGAATCTGTCTGCATTGATTACAATTTTGACGTTTCACAAAAATTTTCTCACACATGGACAGTGTTGTGAAGCCATAGCAAGTGTTAGGATTGAGATAGTTCATATACTAGTGTTTTAGTCTGTGCAGGTAATCTGAGAACGTCAATGTGTCACGTGATTCATGCTTTTATGTTGAAAATGGTGTTTATAGTAGTCAAAGTAAAATGTGACCTTCCTGAGTGACTACGTACAGATCATCAATTCATTTTCTAAGGAATCCAATGAGAGTGATGCTATCATTCCAGTTTTATCTTTCCTTGATATTTGGCACACAGACTGTATTGTGCCATAACAAATGGAAAGATTGAAACAGTTGAAAATACATTATTTATGTTTTAGATTGCGCAAATAATTCATGAAAAAGTAAACATATAGCATGGAAGTATGAAATTTATGTTGAATACAATTAGTTTAAAGTAAACTGTTTGAAAATTCTGAATAGTTAAGGATTTTAAACCTTTTATTTCGGCCGAAACATACAGGTAAGGCATTGAATAGTTTAACTAATTTTGCTGGAATGTGATGCTGATCAACTTTGTTTTGGAGGAAATGTCCATCTAATAGGTGTTTCAAACTATTTAATATAAAAGTTACTATTTGCAAAGAATCCGCCATATCTGGCCTAAATGCCAAAAACGGTTAATCTGAGTATCTGTTTAATATGTCTAAGTCACTGTACAACATTCGGTGGAAATACAGTGATTTGTTTACAATCGCTACCGTGACCTACATTTCAAGGTCATTGTGACCTTTAACATCCAGATCAACAAGGATGTCTAGTAGGATGACATTCCCCAATTTATTGGATATAGCATTGTCGAAAGCAAAAAAAAAATCCAATATAACCGCCCATGTATTCAGCAGACACTTAAGTGCACAATTTTTGGTTCTCATATATACAAGCTTATAAGGGAATTTTTGCCATCAAAATAAATCAAATAAAACTAGAGTTCTAGTCATGCAGTTCATCATAAAGACCAATTAATCTTGAAGTTATGTTAACATGAATTAATACGAGTTACAAGTAGAATGCATCAAAACCAAAAAATTGGTTAATGTATACAAAATACTCAAAACTAGAGCAGACAAGAATTGTCCGTCATACTCATTGAGCCATGGTGAAGTGTGTCAGGTTGATCAACTTTTGATATGCCACACAACAATAACCTGCATTGCATCCATACATGAAGTTTGGTTACTGTATACAAAGAACTCTTGAAACTACAGCCCGGACAAGAATAATCTGATGTTCAGTGACCCATGAGAAGTAGGTTAAGCTGAACTATTTTTGACACATGACACGTTTAGGCCATGATGCATCAATATACCAAGTTTGCTGTGAACCGTGAAAAGTAGGTCACAATAACCTACATTTGATATATGACACACATTTAGGCAATGATGCATTCATATACCAAGTTTAGTGACTATATGTGAACACCTTGAAAATATGGTTCGGATAAAAAAATTGGGGACGGGTGTACGCGATTACTATATATCCCCGCAAGCAGATGTATAACCAGAAATGTGGTTGCAATGTAACCATGAAGTTGGACTTTCCGACTTTGAAATGGGCTATGAAGCTTGACTTCAAACATAAAATAAATATAGGCCTTATCAACAAGAGATCCAAGGGCCTGTAACGCTAACCTGGACCATTAGGATTTGAACCATTGGCATTTAAATACTGGTAGACATGGAAAGTTTTCGGAAAAATTCAAGATGGCCACCAAAGAAATCGACCAATCAAAATTCCTGTTTGATATGTTTAAGCCTACTGCCATAGGATCATTCCACCCAAGTTTCATTGAAATTGGCCCACTAATTAAGGGGTAGCATTTTAAATGGTTCTGGAAAGTTTAAAAAAAATCCAAATGCCTACCAAAAAATTGACCAACCAAAATTCTGAATAAAAGTTCTAGAGCCTGCCACTATAGCATGCTTCCAGAAAATTTGGATAAAATCCACCAAGTGGTTATGGAGAAGATGCATTTTGGCAATTTCCAGTAAATCGTTCATAAAATTTATGATTTTCACCAAAAGATTTGACCGATTATAATTCTTAATAGATGTCTGTCTAGCCAACTAGGTTTATGAGGAGCGATTTTAAACAAAGGTTGACGGGATGGATGACGGATGACAGACATTGACCTTTTGACCAACAGAAAATGTTAATGTTGAAAAAAACCCAAGGTTTTTACCAAGGTCATAGTGACCTTGACCTTTGGACCCCAAGGTCAGCATGAGATGCCGTATTATTATAAGGACGCATATGCCCTAGTTTGGATCCGGTATGATTAACCAAGCCCGACACATAAACAGAAGAGTTGAGCTAAGCGCAAATTGGCCGCCGCCGGATGACGTGCAGGTATCGCAATAGCTCGTTTTACTTCGTGAAGTCGAGCTAAAAGTCCCAGGATACGATCAAACTTTAAATATTTATTAGTCCGTGGCAGTCATATTTTTCTGCGTATCAATTTCTTTTACAAAAAATTAAAACTTTCCTAGTTGCCGATGAAATATGCCCAGTTTCAGCCCGATCCATTCTGCTGGATGTATGGCCATCAACCAAATCAACTAGCTATTGCCAAACTGATACAAATATGACCAAAGAGTTTTTGAGATCGCAATACCAATAAACCTATACAAAACCAAATTCACCATCAAAATACATCAAACAAAAAAATCCAATATGGCTGTCAAACACTGCATTACGATTGGTCGATGGACATCAGGTATTTTTGTGTCAACTTCCTTTGAACAACGTTTATTGGTCTTCCGTCCCTAATCATTTCTGCCAATTTTCGCATCGATCCCTTCAGAGAAGTCATTTTCGTGAAAATTAGCTCATCTAATATTGCCAATCAAGTTCCCTCGAATAAACTTTGATTTATTTGAACAAACTTGGATCCCTATCGTCCCAGGAACTTTCCGACCAAATTTGGTAACAATCGGTCCACTGGTTCTCGAAAAGACAACTTACATTTCCTATTGCATTAGTATGGGCGAAGTACGAGAGAAAAACGGCAGACCACGTGTATAAGAGAATAAGTGAATAAGAGCCATTCTCTTGGACTGATATATCACAGGTGTTCATTTTGAAGATTACGTGCCTCACGTCCCAGAAAGTTGCTTACGATACTCCCACACTTGTCACGCACAACCTATTTTGTTGCAGCAGTATTTTAGTACAAAGACAGGATAACGGTTTTGATCAATAAAATTTATTTCTGTACACCGCAACGGGATGCAAAGTTGCACAGAAGATCTGCTGCATTGTTAAAGTTTTCTATTGTACATTCTACAAATGTACATATTTAACTTTTTTTAATGTTTTAACTTGTGCGAAGATGAAACATCTTCGGTTTTAGTGATAAATTAACAGAATTAGAGCAATAACATTTCATTAATCAATTAACATTCTCATTAAAATGTTTAAAATGTTTTGACAAGATATAATGGCATTCATTGGTTACTATTAACAATTTCTATTATAACAGAATTAAGAATTCATTGTACACTATGTTACAGATAAATGTACACGTAGGCGTCTTTATATTAAATACATTTTTGTTTAAATTAAAAAATAATATTAAAATTACTATCATGCTATATAGTGATGATGAAATAAAGGTGTAATGCCCATTGGTTTGTCAAACTTAATTTAATAATTTGTTTATACAACATTAAGTAGTGGTAGCCATGTTAGCCCTTTAGCACTCATATCAGCCAAAAATGGCTTCTGCAGTGGACTTCAGAAATGTCCATTTGCAGACCAAGAGACTATTTTTGAAAATTTACCTCTGGAATGACTGGCTCCATAACTGAGCCAGTCACTCCAGCTTCTCTTGGTCTGCAAGTGGAAATTTAATGAGTAAATTGAAATATTTTGTAACAAATTCGAGGGTTAAAGGGTTAAGAGGAAAACAGGCAGATGTGGACAGATCATAGCGGTAGCAGCACCCCCGAATTTACAGTACACCAGCTTTATCACTACCTAGGCTTTCTGGCCTAGAGCAGACCATAAATCTGTTGTTTTCTGCTGATCCGGGTATGATAGATCCTCAGCATCACACAGAGGGTCGCTTCTGTACTTCTATAGTTAACTTCTCTGAATTAAAAATATACAGGCTTTTTTATTTGTTTGTCTTCGTCGTCTTCTCCATGATGCAGGTTTGTACTAGCATGGACCCCACAGGGATATTCCACCTCATCTACAACACCCCCCCCCCCCCCCAGACCCCAACCCACCCACCCCTTCATAGCATCTCACATGATGTCATGAATCAGTAATTTCTTATGCGGAATGTGGTAAAAATCAGTTCATAAGTGTCCATGCCATGCGCCACTCAAACACTACTCTATGTGCTGCTGTAGCGTACTTTGATTATCAGTAATATGCCGAGGTCAAATTAGCGTGTGCCGCTTAACGCCACCACACACACACACACACCCTCTAACTACCACACATCCCCACACCACCACATAACGGCCACTCCATCCACTTGCCTGTTTTCTGCTTTAGGCGTTGATAATGATAACGCAATTCAAAGGTGGTACCTTTTAAGATTAACTATAAATTTGACATAAGCTTTTGCGGAAATGTGCTTTGCGCTTCATCAGATGCCTGAACAAGATTTAAGTGATATCTCCTTAGACTAACTTTATAAATTGTGCTTTATCAGGTATTAAGACCTGATGAAAAGCATTGATTAGCAAAAGGTGGTCAAACAAGTTTTAGTGAAACAGAATATATACGCCGGCAATAAAGCCAGTTGTTGAAGTACAGTGTTACTTGAGAAAAATCCTTTCTGAGATACAATGTATAGCTCGGATAAAGATTTTGATAAATTGTAGTTTCTTCAAGGGAGATAACTTTAAATATTGACAGATTTTGCAGAAATGAAATCATGACACTTCGGCTATCCATAGTCAACTCTGAGAAAAAAATCGGAAGTTAAAATTTTTCCCGAGATAACGCAAGGATACGAAAACTGTGATGAATTTTAGTCGTTCCAGGGAGATAATTCTGGCAAGTGTAGACAGATTTTGCTGAAATAAAATCATGACACATTGTCTATCCCTAATCTATTTCTTTTTAACAAAACTTGTAATGGTAGGTTAAAAACCTTCCGAGATGTCACGGAAACAAAAAATTTACAAATTTTACTTTTTCAAGGGAGCTAACTCTGGCGAATAAGGACAGATTTTGCCGAAATTAAATCATGACGTGTCATTTATTCATAATCTATTTGCTAAAAAAATTGTTTGCGTGGGCTAAAAACTAAAGATACCGGAGGGCGAGAATAGGTTAAAAACTTTCCGAGATATGGCCCGGACACGATATGGACAGACGGATGGATGCCATCACAAAATACGAACACACTTAGTACGGGCGTACAAATACAACAGAATTGGTCATAAAAGGTATCACGATCACACCACATGTAGTTATTAAATGAAACTGTCCTGATGATAAGAAAATAGTCAAATCATGCTTAACCCTTTAACCCTCAAATCTGTTATAAGAAATTCAAATTTCTCATAGAAAACATCCATTTGCTGACTAAGAGAATATTTTTTGAAAATTTACCACTATCGGGCCAGGCATTCCAGTGGTAAATTTTCAAAAATAGTCTTCCCTTGGTCTGCAAATGGACATTTCTCAAGACCACTGCAAGAGCCGTTTTGGCTGATATGAGTGTTAAAGGGTTAAATAGCCACTGTCACTAGATGTGGTGGTTAAAGACAGGCAGCTTTTTATGAATACAAGTAAATTGGCATAGTGTAAACATAATGAACACATGATGGAGTAATAATCTCACATATTAGTCCACATAACATCCTTCAAAGTTTATCAGCTAATTTATTATTTCCTACCCACAAACTCCCACCCACCAGCATCCACAGAATATCCTTAATCGGGCCACCATGACCATTGATCTTTTGAAACCAATCAATCAATGGCTTAGCATTGGTCATGTTGGTGGACGAAGTAGTTGGTACACAAGTAATGTTGATGCAATCAATATATTATAAACAAATTTGCAAACAATGTGGCAGGCAAATGCTAAGGCAGTCATTGGTCGATTCAGGTCATGTGGCATTACGGTTAGGCATACAATATATCTATGTTCATTGGCGAATCCATAGGGTGGGGGTTGGTGCACGTGCCCCCCCCCCCCCCATCCCCCAGGGCTGTCAATTTTTTTTTACCTACCGGCTGGTGGCAGAATGAGCCCATTTTCAATTTTCAAGAGGTAACTCCCTTGAAATTTTTGGTGCCCCCCCCCCCCCCCCCCCCACCAAATGACCTCCTGGATCCGCCTCTGAATGTTACGTAACACTTGAAGCAAGGATAGTACAAATTTGCCATGGCTAGTAGTATTGGCGAGCCATGAGGGCTAGTAGCATTGTGTATCGTAAGTCTATACTAGCTGATAACCTGTGTATATTCCAAACAAAAGCCACCCATATGGGATAATACAATGTTCATAGTTTTCAGGAAAGCGCAAGTTTATGAGCTTCTAACTAAGGTTCCTAGATTTAAAAAAATTTAATTCAAGGTCTTTTCACAGATTTTGAGGGTAAACAAAAATTATTTTTATGGATTTTATTTAGCCATGGCCAGCTTTACCTACCTTTCATGGGAAAACTAGATGCACTGCATTCCCCATTCCCTTAACCCTTTAGTGACAAAATCTTAAATATTTGCTTTTTGAATGTCCATTTGCAGGCTAAGAGAAGATTAATTTACAAGTGAAATGACTGGCCAATCATTCGTTGTAAATTTTCAAAAATTAGTCTTCTCTTGGTCTGCAATTGGGCATTCCTGTAGACCACTAAGGAGGCCGGTTTTAGCCGGTATCGTCACTAAAGGATTAAATAGTTTTTCTGCATATCACACACCATGTGCGGCAGTGTCACGAAAACAGGATTCTTAAAATACTATACACCCTTCATGAATCAAATGTATATTGAAATACTCATTATTCTAATTTTTCCAAAGGACACAAACCAAACCAGAAATAAACAAAGTCCAAACCACATAAAAATAGGTAAACAATTTCAAAATCATTTTCATTATGACGGAGTTTGGATACAATGATTGCATAAAACAAATCTGTTAAGTTTTATTGACACCGGATAAGGCCTTGATGAATTAAATATCCATTGAGAAAGTCCAAACCTCCTAAAAATATGGGAAAAATTTGAAAATCATTTCAATTATGATGGAGACTAGACGCACTCTTTGCATAGATCAAATTTCAAAGGTTTTATTAAGATCGGATAAGCCCTTGATGAATTAAATATACATCATTTGTCTGCATGCCACACGCCAGTTGGGTCACTATGTCAGGCTATCCTATGCTTTGCATAGGGCTCGACCAACAAGGTATAAATAATGAATGATTTTGAAATTTGTTTTAGAGCATGATTATTTCACTCGACTTTTTTGTAATAGCCGCGGAAGTTAGACAATGACAAATTCAAAGGTTTCTGAAGGGAGTTTTTTATTTTGGAACCGACCAAAACCTGCAGTGATCCTGATGAATGGTCATTTGCAGGCAAAGCTAAGGTTATATTCGAAATTTACCACTGAAATGACTGGATCAGTAGCCGAGACATTCATTCGAATGGTTAAATGTTCAAATAGTCTTCTCTTGACCTGAAAATGGACATTACTAACCAAAATTTTAGCATTATGCGGTTTTAACATGCGGGGAATGAAAGTTAAAATAAAATTCCACATGTTTACACAGATTGTGCTAAATTTAATTCCACATACAGATTGTGCTAAATTTAAGCATTAATTTTTCAAGTTAATTTGTTAAAACCAAGGACGTTTAAGGGTTTTGACAACAAAACTTGAGCACTTAAAAGTATTGATCTAAATCCTCTTATTTGGAAACTGGTGTATTTTCGAAACCAATGATACAGAGTTGCTGCTGCCTGTATGCAAAATGACATTTTTATTTAAGAATCAAGGTGAACCTAGCTAAATAATTCATGAATCCAATCTGTCACTAAATATCAGACGTCACAATGAATTATTTCACATGTACGCTGACATCACAAGCATAATGGATAATGGATAATGAATGGGGCTTACAGTTACACTGTTAAATTTCATAATATCTGTAACAGAATTGTCATCTTTTGGTTTACCGGTGATCTGCGCAGGTGTGAATGTATGCAAAACTACGGTTAAGTGACAGCATACTTTATATAAAGAACTAGTGAACAGATCCAAGCCATTTCTGCGGTGTATAATTTTTTACAGTACTGTATAACGCTTTGTGCTAAACAATATGGATCAGTAATTAAACCTTTATTTTTTTTAATTTCAGTGTCACAAATTCAAAACATATTCAGGAAATCTATTGACTATTTTGAAACTAATTTGATTGGAGTTCCAGTCAAATTAGTTTCAAAATATTAAACATAATATTTATTATTGCTTACATCATCAATAATCTATTATTTTGTGTCTGTAAGGGTTAAGTTCAGAAACCAAATTAATTCATAAGTTCAGAATCCAGAAACCTTGTCATTACATGTTTGCACATGCGCACAATGAACAAACGATAGGAAACATTACATTATGGTGACAAGAAACTGTAAACTAGATGATAAAACAAGGAGTCCAAAGGGCCTGTATCACTCACATGGAACATAGGCATAAAGGCCATCACCCATAAGTAGAATCCTACGGTTTTGGTCAGAATTGCAATATGAATTCGATCATCCAAATGGCTGCCAAGTAAATCGACTCTTGAACAAATTTGGTTCAGCTTTTGCCCTCGATGAAGTTTTCCTGAGTATCACATCAATCTGCCATGTGCCTTCGGAGATTGTCAAAGATGTTTCTAAAAATCTGCCAAAATACAAGATGGCCACTGGGCAAATTGGCCGATCGCCTTTGTTTTGAACAAAACCTGGAACTCTACAGCCTAAGGATGTTTCCTGCCAAAGATACTTGAAATCGGCAAAGCGGCTCTCGAGAAGAATACATCTTAAATTTCTAATGCTCTAATATGGGGGTGTTTGGCGGGAAAATGATCCAAGATGGATGCCAAACCATTTATCTGAGTTTCGAAGATGGCAAATGTAAAATCAGAATACTCAAAAACATATATAAAACCAATTTCTGCTTCAAAATCAATCAAATAAAAAAATCTAACATGGCTGCCAAACACACTACATATTGATTGGCCCACAGCAGCCATCTTTTTATGGTTCAACTTCCCCATAACAAACTTTAATGGTCCTTAGTCCGCAATCATATCTCTCAAATTTTGGCCCAATCCATTCAGCATTTGTGGAGAAGTCGTTTTCACGAAAACTAGATCATCCAAGATGGCCACCGAAGCATTTGGCCAAACAATGTCCCTTGCACTATATAAATCCAAGATGGCTGGTTGGCCGACAATGTTCGTTTGAACAAACCTGGATCTCTGCCAAATATAATTGAAATCGGCTCAATGGTTCTTGACAAGTCGAGCTAATAATAACAAAATCCCCTTGCAATGGCATATATTTTGGTAAATGGCACAACATATCAGACAAGAGACCCAACAAATAACAGAATACTTCCTAGCGCTATGATCAACATAACAAGAGGTCCTTGGGCCTGTGCGCTCACCTGGACCATTGGCATTTAAATCATTTGCATTTAAATAGACATGATGGATGATTTTCGGAAAATCAAAGATGCCCACCAACAAATTGACCAATCAAGACTCTCGTTTTAATATGTTGAAGCCTACCGTCATAGGATCGTTCCACCCAAGCCTTGTTGAAATCAGGCTATTGATTGAAGTACCATTTTTTAAATGGTTTCGGAAAACTTTCAGAAAATCAGAGATTGCTGCCAAAATATTGACCTATTAAAATGCTGAATAGAATTTCTAGAGGCTATAACAAAACAAGGCATTTTTCGGAAAATTCAAGATGGCCACCGATCAAATGGACCAATCACAATAAGCGCTGAAGCATACCACTTTAGGGTCGTTCCAGCCGAGTTTGCTTGAATTCATTCAAGCGGTTAATGAGGAGTAGCCTTTTAACTAATTTCCAGAAGTTTTCAGATAATCCAAGATGGCCACCCAAAAATTGACCAATCAAGATTTAATATGCCTACCGTCATAGGATCGTTCCACCCAGGTTTTGTTGAAATCTGGCTATTGATTGATGGAAAACTGTTTTTAAATGGTTCAGGAAACCTTTCAGAAAATCAGAGATCATGCTGCCAAAACCGTGACCTATCAAAACTCTGAATAGACTATCTAGAGGGTACACCAATAGGATCCTTCCAGCCAAATTTGGTTGAAATTGCCCAAGCGATTAATGAGTAGCATTTTATACGAATTCCCATTTTTCAGAAAATCCAAGATGGCCACCATCAAAATCAAGCTGTCAAAATTCTGCATACATGTTCTGAAGCGTACTGGCCTAGGGGTTTTCCAGCTGAGTCTGGTTGAAATCGGCCCAGCGGTTAATGAGAAGTAGCCTTTTAACCGATTTCACAAAATGTTCAGAAAATACAAGCTGGCCACCAGAAAAATTGACCAATCAAAATTCTGCAAATTGTGAATACTAGCAGCCTAGTATCTTTCAGGAGTCTGGTTGAAATTGCTCAAGCAGTTAATGAGGAGTAGCGTTTTAAACAATTTCCCGCCATTTTTCGGAAAATTCAAGATGGCTGCCAGAAAAATGGACCCATCAAAATTCTGTATACATGTTCTGAAGTATACTACGCTAGGGTTCTTCCATCCAAGTTCGATTGAAATCGGCCCAGTGATTATTGAGGAGTCTTATAAGTGATTTTCAGAAATTTTCAGAAAATCCAAGATGGGAACAGGAAAAATTGACCAATCAAAATTCTGTATACAAGTTTTGAAACCTACCGGGCTAGTATCTTTACAGACAAGTCTGGTTGAGCAGTTGATGAGGAGTAGTGTTTCAAACGATTTCCCACCATTTAAAAAAATTCAAGATGCCCACAAAAATTTTGTATACAACTTCTGTAGCATACCATGCTAGTAGGGTTCTCTCATCCAAGTTTGATTGAAATCAGCCCAGTGGTTGAGTAGGCTTTTAAGTGATTTCTAGAAATCTTCGGAAAATCCAAGATGGTAGCCAGAAAAATTGACCAATCATAATTCTGTATACAAATTCTGAAACATACCAGCGTACTATCCTCCCAGCAAAGCCGGGTTGAAATTGCCCAAGCAGTTAATGAGTAGTGTTTTAAATGATTTCCCGTCATCTTTCGGAAAATTCAAGATGGCTGCCTAAAAAATTGACCAATCAAAATTCTGTATACAAGTTCTGAAGCCTACACCCATAGAGTCCTTCCAATCAAATTATGTTGAAATCCGCCACGCGGTTAAGTTGACGGATGGCCAGACGCCGTATGGATGGCAAGACAGACGGCCGATCGCCATGCCAGAAGCTCACTTGGCCAGGTGAACTAATAATGAAGCTTCATCAACAAACACATAACTTAAGTTATCGAGCAAAAACATAAAATCTTCCCACAAACGCTTGACAAGATGTATGTATGGACATGCGGATCTAAAAAGTTATAGGCTTTTGCGAAGTTTCATCAACAAACTCCCAGTAGTTAAGTTATCGAACGAACACCAAACCCCCATGGTACTAAAGGACTGAAAAACACACTGCAGGTTTTGTCCTAGCATATGATGAACCAAACCACGAAGTTTCATCCCAATAAGGCAAGTTGAAGTGAAGATGGCAAACGAAAACCAAACCTACATGGATGTATTACAGCAACTTCATCTCCCCGATTTAGCACATGTGATGAGGTGTGAATGATGACAGCCCAATCACTCGAATAATATTGATTAACAAAACCTGTCATGAAGATGATACTGGTTTTGGAGATAACATTGTACATTATTAACTGCTATTTCGAGGTTATTGATTGCATCATCTTTTAGATATTGCAGAGGCCATCTTGGGCTACTTGTTTATGCATGCATGTACACATGTACTCTCGTAGGACAGTAGGATGTGTGATTTAATAGATTTGGATATATTGTACCATGTGACTGCATTATCCAATTATATTCATATCCAAAATTTGATATAATTGATCTTTCCAGATTTAGCTATGGCCCGTCCATCTCTAGCTAAGCTCCATCCACAGATCGCTCGTGCTGGGATCGATCGAATCGATCGATCCCTAATGTCCCCGACAATCAATTTCAAGAAAACTATTCGGGTGAAACTAATTTGACTGGGTGCTGTTGCTGCCTAACGCCCAGTCAAATTAGTTTCAAAATATCCGACACAATGTTTATTATTAAATAGTAGACATACAATTCGTATGTGTCGGACTATTAAGCGTTTAAGACGGACTAAATCGAGTCATTTATGGTGTAATTGATTATGACATCCTCCTCCACATCACATAGTTGATTATGATGTCATATGATGGATGGATAAATTGGAAAGGTCCATTGGTGTGTGTTTCTGGGCTAAATCATATTATTATAGCTAAAAGCTGATCTGATGCTAACTTTATGCACAGCAGAGCTGATGGACAAGATAAGTAACAGATAAATCATAAGACCCGTTTAATGGTCAAAATTGGTCAAGTAAATCAGAACTTATTAAATGAATGTCCATTTACAATGAGACGATTTTTCCAAATTTACAACTGGAAAGACGGGCTCGGTTATCGAGCCAGCCAATCCAGAAGAATATTTTCAAAAATAGTCTTATCTTGTCATGAAAATGGACACTCATCAAGACCACTGTAGAGGCTTGGTTTGACAGGCTTGACAAATTAACAGTCCGACTGCTGCAAGCCACCAGACAAGAAATTAAATGGGCAACAACTTTGGAACTGTTGAATATTTTGAAAACAATTTTACTGAAAGTTGTTGGTGGCTTTCCGTCAAAATTGTTTTCATAATATTCAGCAGTTCCAGTCAGTCCGCATGGAAAATGTAGTCTGCAGACATTCAGCAGGCAGACAGTTAAAGGCTGATGTAACTTCTATTTTTGATTACACAAATGAAATGGTTAGTTAGGGATTAACTGGTTCAAGTTTGATGGCTATGTGGTACAATGCGGTTGTTATGCGGTGAAAATGGCAGGTCGCTATTGTAAATGCTCTGACAAGCTTACATGATAACACTCTCCTGCATTGAGGAGTGATTAGTCATAATAGGAAATGCTGCTGGGATATGTTCAGTTCCTGAGATTTGACGAGTGTATGTGCATAACAACACGGAAGTGAGCACAACTTCAAATAAATAAAGATTACAAAAACTACAAGAGGCCCAGGGCTCACCTGGAACCAGAGCATTTGAATAAAGACATGATATCTTTATGTTAAAAGACCAGAAAAGGGAAATAACAAATGATGTTTATTGGAAATCTCATACAATATTAAATAAACTACCATCGGTAAAAATGGAAATGAATCGCGAGGCATTTACTAAATCCAGAAGCACTTAACTTGGAACCAATTAGTGACCAAGCCGGTGCTACTCACTCCACCGTGTGTCAACTGTGTGTGCAGGTGTACCGCATAGTCCTATCTGAATATAACAAAAGTGCACCTGAATATAGTTTTGTAAGCGGTATAAATAGTATTCTCTATAGGTGCCTATATTGAGCGATGAACTTGCTACTGCTAATTCACTATTGATCCTTTTGAAAATGTTATATGTGAAAGTAAGTTTTTCTGGTGGAAGCAACAAGTTTCGGTCAAATGATTTCAAAATACACTGCTGGTTTCCAAGGTCGCAAGATGACACCTACTGAATATTTTGACATTCGTGTGACTGAATGTAGACCCTGTCTCTGGAAACAACGACTTTCAGTCAAACTGTTCTAAAAGTAGAGTATTCTACCTGTAGTGGTTAATCAGCTAAGCATGAATATAACTGAGCTTATTTTGACCGGCTATAGCAGGTATTATTTATTCGCTCAGCATACATGGCTCCAACTTCGTCACTAATTGGTTTCCCACCAGTATGCCATAAATGGTATTTAGCTGCTTTTTTCTAATTATTCCGATTTATTTCTGTTTTTCACGATGGGTTAGGGTTGATTATTATATAAAGCTGTTATTTAAGAGCATATGTTAGTTCCCTGATCCTTTCCTTTAAGCAAGATAAAAAACCTAGACTCCTTGGATTCTTTCAGTATGTATGCATGATTACCATAATCTGTGGCTGTAGTAACAAACGTCCTTCAGCTACAATCAGCCCTTCTTCACTTTTGACCAGTGTCTTGTCCTCAGCCAAAACCTTTAGCTTCCTCAGGTCCATTCTTGATGTGAGTGTGCGGAGTCCTACTTTCTTGAGGTAACCTCGTAGCATGCTTAACATATTTATGCCATGACAACCTGTCCTCGCTTTATATTTGCTGGCTCCCAGTAGGGCGATTTCTAAGGCCCTATGCACTGGTGTGTCTTCTGGCATACTTAGCACATGGCCAAACATGAACCACCTTTGCTGGGCGACTTTTATGGACAGCAGCGATGTTACACATCTTGTGTAGTGCATCGTTGGAAATTATGTTGTCTGGCCATCAGTGTCCAGTGATGGGTGTTTGCGGTGGCAGGCATCAAGTTTGTCTAGAGCTGCCTTTGGAGCTGCAGTTATACAGCATCAAGGATACGTAGGTTGCATTGTATAAACAGTCTTCTTGTCACGGTCATCTTTGATTTATAAGTCCATAGCTTCCAGGACTGGAAAGCTAGGTTCCACATGACCAAGCATGCAGCGATATCAACAGTACTGCAGAGCAGTGTGCCCAGGATTCTACTTTTCCTCCATCATTCCATGCCACGAAGTGGGTCGTCATTTTCTTTAGTTTTGTGCTTTGTCGATGCAGGTGAACTTTGTTTTCGATTCCTTCAGAGATTCTCAATTTTTCGTTTGCTTGCAGCTATAGGCAGTAGTACGTCAAGGGGTTTCTTTTCCTCGTTTGTGAAGTCCACATTCTTTCAGTAGTTTGTTTAAGATTAGCTAGTCTTTTAAACGATTTATGGAAACTCAGAAAACACAAGATGACCACCGAGCAAATTGATCAATCTCATTTTTGCATAGAAGTTTGATTAAAATCTGCCATGCAGTTAATTAAAAGTACTTTTAAACAATTTCGTGAACAATTTTACAAAATCCAAATTAGCTGCATAAGGTATTTGCGAACAAATTTTCTGTATAGTCTGATTAAAATCAGTTAAGCAGCTAATGAGTGGATTCTTTAAAAGAACACCCTGACATGAATTTATTTATCCCCTTAGGTTAGTGAAGAGCTAAAAAGGATATTTGGCTGTGCAGATTCCAATTAACCATTTCAATGACCATGTTCGCATATCTCGATGCAACTCAACACAGTATTTTGAAATTAAATTTTAACTAATTTGACGGCAATCAATTCACCTTTCCAGAGTACCCATCGATGATTTGACGTCATACTCAGCTAAGCGGTGTGTAGGATGACATCATAATCATTAGACCATAATTGATTTTATTAAGCCCGTCTTTAACTCTTAACTCTTAGCACTCTGATGTCAAAATTTAAAATTTTCAAATTAAATTAAGATGAAAAACTGGTGTTCATTTTTAAACAAAGTTGGTGGGAGATGGTGCTGTCGCAGACAGCAACATCGTCCACCAAAATTGTTTAAAAATGTACACCAATTTCTTTGCTACTGGCACCACAAAAAGATAGAATGTTGACATCAGAGTGGCAAGGGTTAATAGTCCGACACGTTGTAAGAAATGTATATCTATACTATTTAATAAACATGCTGTTGAATACTTTGAAACTAATTTCACAGGGCGCTGTTGTATTCAAAATATTCAACAGCTTACCTGTACAGTTTTCTGGAAATTGATAGTTAGGGAGTTCAGCGATCGATCGATCCCAACACAAGTGAGGTGTGGGTGGAGCTTAGCTAGAGATGGGCGGGGCATAGTCAAAACTGTAAAGGTCCATAATGCAACAATGACATAGTCAAATTAATTACAAAGCACTCAATAGAATATTTTGTGAAATTGCAAACAATTTTTTATGTTGTTTTGGCTTCAAAAGCTTAGGTTTCAGGTAAACAGATAAATGAATGAATGAATGCAAGTAATGTATTGCCCAGAAATAATGAGACACAGGACCACGATAAAAATCCAAAATATGAGCATTCTTTTACAGTCACCACCAGCTGCTGGTTGGGACATGGTTGACACAAGAACAGTGGTTACATAATTTGAGATCAAGTTTGTAGGAAGTCAATTTCTTGTCAATCGATACAGTGACTGAAATAATATGGGTCACCCAGATTCCAATGGCACTTTCCCCAACAATACCCCAGATTATATTGTACTAAGGCACATTGAACGAATACAGTACAGATTATAACATACCGTTTCCAAAAAACAAAAATAGAAACGTGTTAGTACAATTTTGAACATGATGCAAGAAATGTTTTATCGATTTTGAACATAATTGAATTTGAAGACACTGTTGGCAAGGCAGCAATGTCTTCTAATCGAATTATGTTCAAAATATTCAACAGTACATATTTTTTTTTTGAAAACAATTTATTTCTGAGCAGTACTGCAGTATCCGCTAACCAGCCCTGGAGAGAGACTGACAGACAGAAATACACTAAAATTTTCCCTCTGGGTACCATTTATGTAAAAATTCCAGAAATCTCCATTGGTCCACTGTTAGACATGTGCACTATTCAGGGCTATAAAGATTTCTTAGTGCAAGGATGATGTTCAAGGCCTGGGTTCAGGTACCAATATATTAGTGCTTTCATTTTAAATGTGACTCGCAAATAGTCCAAATTGATCTGTTTCTGTGCACATTTCTTACACAGCCACATTCTGCACCACCTGTTACTCCTCAATAGTGATCAAACTTAACTACTTAACTCCATAACTCTCGAATTTGGTATATTTTATATTTTCTCAGAGAAACTCTCCTTTTCCAGGCCAAGAGAGATATTTTTGAGAATATATTACTGGAATAAAACTTTCAAAAATAGTCTTCTTTTGGTCTAGAAATGGACATCTCAAGACCACTGTAGAAGGAAATTTGGCCGGCTTCAGTGTAGAGTTACTAAAAGCGACTAAAAACTGTCCAATCATGACATTTTTCTTCACCTGAGACTACATTTATTCCCTTGGATCCGATTCTTCCTGCTTCTATCTTTACTGCATATAGGTTATGATTCCTTGCATGTCGTCACAGGTAAGCAGACACTGCTTAGGTTATGATTCCTTGCATGTCATCACAGGTAACCAGACACTGCTTAGGTTATGATTCCTTGCATGTCGTCACAGGTAACCAGACACTGCTTAGGTTATGATTCCTTGCATGTCGTCACAGGTAACCAGACACTGCTTTCCGCAGTAGGAGATTCATAATCACCAGCCATACTTTGCTCTGGTTTTGTGTTAATTCCTCACACTATTGTAGATTTGCTGTGTTATGTGGGAAAGTTCAACAATGGCGATTATGTTGGTTTTGGTAAGGGTGCTTTTAGAACTATGCCAGAAAGTAAGCGTGAACCATGCTCAGATGTAATTGCTTTTTCATTCGCATCTGTGGTGAGTTTTTTGTTGATGTTTGGAGATTTCTCAACTATGCTGAATACAAAGTGTAAACATCCCATTTTGATTACGCTGCCATGATACAGCACTGCAGTACCTTCCCAGCCCGTACCACTGAATGATCTGGACGGGTTTCCATTACAGTTACAGGCTGCCACTTCCTGAAACAATAATCAGTAATACACAGGCATTATAAGTAATCAACAATTGACATCAAGCATGCTTCAATGCGCGAGTCCATTAATTGTCAACCCAGCCAAATGTCCATGTGCAGACAAGACTATTTTTTGGCAATCTATTATCTGAATGACTGGCTTTATAACCAAACCAATTATTCCAGTGGAAAGCTGTAAAAAGAAGTCTTCTCTTGGCCAGCACATGGAAAATATCACCAAGCAATAATTTCAATTATCTTACAAATCTTTGCAGGACAAAATATTTTTGAAAACTTAAGACTGGATGTTCAGTTGGTAGCTTTTCCAAAATATTCTTTTCTTGGCCTACAAATGAAAATACTACTAACAGACATGATAGAATCCATTTCGACAATTAAGTGATAACATAACTTCTTCACTCACAATTTACAGCACAGATCATATTTACTATCAGCCAGCTATTCTTAATACATCACATAACACATATAACAATTTGCCACCAAAGTAGATAATCTGGAACTAAATATTTACAGAAAGGTTTTAATAAATAACTCATCACTATTAGGTAATCAATTAGACAAATATATTAACCCTTTACCACTTAGACATATAAAAATGGCTTCTACAGTGGTGATGAGAAATGTACATCTGCAGAGGATTTTTGAAAATTTACTACTGGAATGACTGGCTCGATAACAAAAATAATCTCTTGTCTTGAAATGGATATTTTCTATGAATGAATTTGATGGTTAAATGTTTAAGGAGGCTTATCTGGATAAACCTATCCTATCCCACCGGCATGCTGAGCTAATTTAAGACTAACCTGGTATGCTTTCGAACACATCATAGGCCTGTCTTTGTTTCTTTCACGTTCTTTTTCCATAAAAACTTGCTGCTTTAAATCTCTGGATTTTGGTGTTCTGGCTTCTTTATTCATGGAGCGATTATGCCCTCCTCGACCACGACTTCGGCCAATAAGACTCCGGATAGCACTAGCTGCACCAGTGTGTTTTGGTGACATGAATGGTTTATCAGAGAAATCACAGGAATACAGGACATTATCAACAGTTGTTCCATGCTCGCTGTAATTGAGAAGCTCAAAGTGGCGACTTATCTAAAATACAAAGCACATATAAAATTGTTTTCATCAAAACCATTAAAAAGGATATTAGCCTAATAGTTTCAAACCAAAACCAGATATCGATACAACAAACTCTTTCTGATGTAAGGCGTACATCCTGTTGCATATTTTATGGTATATTTGACTGGAAACTGTGCTAGGTAATAAATCAGTAATGGAATCCAGTCAAATTACTTCAGAATATACAATAGCTTTCCTTGAAATGATGATACTTAGATTTCATGGAAATGGACTTAATCCTTTACCCCTCGAATTTGTGCAAGAAAATTAAATTCCATTTGCAGACCAAGAGCCAGTCATTCCAGGTAGTCTAGTAGATTAAGTAAACATCGTTCAAATTGTGAAACAATTACCAAATTTGGCATGTAAGAAGTTTTAGGTATACTCTTTCATATAAAAGCAAGACACACGCGATTGGGCACATCGGGAGCAGTCATCTTGCAATCTTGTAATAAAGTGCCCGGGGTAATATTATAGTCTCATTTACAGTAAATTTGAATTTGAAAATTGGAAACGAAAATTTCTCGCCTTCAATTATACACAGATAATTGATTCAAGTCTTTAAACGTCTAAATAAATATGTATCTGTAAGATATATTGCAGATTTAGCGCAACAACTACTAATTATACTCTACAAGACAATCAACTCACTGCCATTTTCAAATAATTCGCCCCTTGCGCTGCGCATCGTCAGCACCTGCCTTAGCCATAGTTAACAGTCTTATGCTTTGTAGTGTATGATAGTTTGAGTCTTTGTCGGCATACACAATGTCTAAAACGTGTAAGATTGTAGATCCCAGAGCAAGTACCTCTCAGTGTCTAGGAAGTCTGGACTCATCAAATGTAACAGACTGGCAGCTTTGTGTTCTCTGCCAGACAGAAACAGATGAGAGATTAGTTGATCCTGGACTATGTATATATAAGGGGAGTGATAAGGACCGTGGCCATAAATGTATTGCTGAAAACCTGTATCGGTTCCACAATCTCAATTGCTTACCCATGAAAATAGATATTTCCAGAATGGATACTGGTGAAGGTATTAAGACAACTCTTCGGACAAACAAAGCATGATGGCATAACAGCTGTCGAAATAAAATTGATAAGCAAAAGCTTCTGCGTGCTCAGAAAAGAAACACCAAAGAAGATGAAGAACCCGAACAAAGTCCAGTTAAAACCAGACATACTTCTGTAGCAAGTTCAATGAAAAGGACAGAAAATTGTTTCTTCTGTTAAGAAGATGGCACTAATTTACACCTTTGCAGCATTGACATTAGCAGTTGATCACCGTGTTCAAGACTATGCCTACATATTACAGGACAGAAAAACTTCTACGCAAGCTTTCAGAATGGGATATGCCTGTTTTAGATTTCAAGATACCATCTCAGTTGCCTAACTGCTCTGCACAATCATGTCAGACAGCACCAGACAGAAAGCACCAATACTGACCCAAATATGAAGACTGATAGTCTAGTATTGGCAGAATTAGTTTCATACATAGAACAATTGCGGCAGGACAAAACGCTTCCAATTTTTAATCTCAGTGATTTAGTAAAACTATATGAAACATGACTGAGTGAAATAGATCCTTGTTTTTCAGAGAAAGTGAACAGTACTAGACTGAAAGAAAGATTGCTATGTCTAATACCAGATTTGAGAGCTCAACCTCAAGGGCGAGATGTCATTGTGATGTTTAATGCAGACATTGGTGAAGCCATCAAAATCGCGTGTTCATATAATTCTGATGATGCCGCAATTCACTTAGCCTAAAACATGATACATATATGAAGTCTTTCTTGTCCTGGCCAAGCCATTGATTTCAGCACATGGTGTAGTTTGTATACTACGGAGATTCCACAATTCCGATCCTGGGCTATGGTTTTGGAACTTGAACTACTCGCTATGCAGTTTATTCGCTCAGTGCGTGAGCGCAATTTTAATCTCTATGTTCAGTGCCTTGGGAAGATAGTACCCTGGATGTTCTCTTTGAGCCACACAAATTATGCCAGATGGCTGCCAATTCACATAAAAGATATGGTTCAGCTACATCAACAGGCAACTGTTCATGCAGAGTTCATAAGAGGACAGTTTGCCGTACAGAAAACAGCACATATCTTTTCTGCTATGTCTTTAGACCAAGCCCATGAACAGATGAATGAGAAGATAAATGGTGATGGTGGCATAATAGGAATAACAAATAATCCATCTGCCTTGATAAGATGGATCACAGCTGGTCCCGAAGTTGCTAGAATTATTCATGAGTTTGAAAATTAATTTCAGCTGCCTACTAAGATAATAACACACCATGATCAGCGTCTCAATTCAGTCTCAGTTTGTAGAACATGTCAAGGCTATGGTTGCTAAGTTTGAAGAACATGGTAACCCTTCAGTGAGGACAGCAAAGATTTGATAGCGTTGCACACCAAAGAGGTAATAGGAGAAGTCAATATCCACTCTTCAAAGCATCAGACAACTAGGACAGTCACAGTATGAAAAGTATGCTGATGAAAGACTGGTCAAATGTTCAACCCCCATTTCTGACATCATCGCAAAAAATCACATGCCTCTTTTCCAGAAGACACCTCCCAAAAGACAATCAAAGACTTCATATCAAATGAGCACTCTAAAAGAGTAATTGTGAATTGTTCTCCAGAATGTATATATCGTGCCAATCCAGAAATGTAGATATGGATGAATTTTTCAGACAACGCGAACCAAGCAGCTCCACCTTCTTTATCAGATGTGGGACAACTGAGAACATGCACCAAATCAGACCTTATTGCATGCTTTGAAAGTGTTCCCTACTACCAGTGGTAGTAACCCTGAAGTTGATGAAAAGATTTTTGATGGTTTTGTTGTCATCAATATGCTACTCCCAAACTCCTCTACTTTTAGTGACTATGCCGAGAAATTATTCATTTCATATCTAATGAGGAATCTTGAATCTTCAATGCGTCTGGATGTGGAATGGGATCAGTACATTGACAACAGTTTGCAAGGATGTACCAGGCTGAAGAGGTTCAGGAACTCGATTTTGTTGTTAATGCATCCACACAGATCCCGAAGAACTGGCAAAGTTTCCTTTGTGTTGATGAAAACAAGAAAAAGCTGCACAATTTCTTAGCAAAATGTGTTGCCAAGCTGGTTACTCCAGGAAAACAGCTGAATAGCACATTTGAAAATACAGTTTTGTGTTCTCATGTGTGTGACAATGCACTTAATCTAGCACCATGTAATCATGAGGAAGCGGACACAAGAATACTGTTAAATGTACTACATTGTGCACAAACTGGCTACCGCAAAGTTTTTACCAGAACAGTCGACAGATGCGGTTGTCCTAGCTATTGCTACATTTCATTCCCTACCACTTGATGAATTATGGATTGTTTTGTGTGAAGAAAAATTTTAAAAGTGATACCAGCCCATACCATTGCAACCACACTTGTGGAGCAGAAGGCTAGGGCATTACCATCCTTCCATGCCTTCAGTGGCTGTGATACCTCGTCCTCCTTCAGCAGCATCGGGAAGAAAACGGTTTGGGACACATGGACATCATTTCCTGAAATCACGGAAGCATTTGTCAACCTGTCAGCATCACCCGTTACAATCGCTAATGACACTATTGACAAGCTTCAACATTTTGTCATTCTACTCTATGACAGAACTAATGAGTGCAAACAGGTAAACCAGGCAAGAAAACTTCTATTTGAAAAGGGAAGGCAGCTAGATCACATACCCCCAACTAAGGCTGCGCTTACTGAGCATACCAGAAGATCGGCATATCAAGGAAGACACTGTTGGGGACAGGCACTCAAGGTTCAACAGCAGTTGACAAACCCATGTGATTGGGGTGGACAAAGGATGCAAATGAACACTGGGTACCTTACTGGTCAGCCCTTCCTGAGGCTGTAGTCTTGCAAATAATTAATCAAATGTGGCTGCAAAAAAGCTTGTAAGTCCCCTTGTAAATGCATTAATTCTTCCCTTTCATGCACTGAACTTTGCACTTGTGGTGGCACATGCTATAGATAGTGGTATTAATGCACGAGTGCACAGAACAATTGAAATATGTGATCCCGCCAATGAAATTCAAAATATAACAATTTTGTTGTAAATCCTGCTTTTTGCTTGTGCCATATAGAATATTGATATAAGGAAATATGCTATGTATTCGTAAATAATCACATCAGCTTCTTTGGATAGTAAAAAATATAAAGTCACCGTATTCATCTATATATGTGTCCTAGATCAACAGAACGCAGAGTTCAAAATCAAACCATTTGGAATGCTGTTGTTACTTTATTTGCTTTAATTTGACATGACAAAGTGAATCAAGAATGAAAAATTATTATACTGCCTGAAACTGATAACCCTAGAATTAAAAAGAATTATGTTCACTGATTGCCTAACACTCTGCAACTAAGTATATACTTGGCATTTCACGACAGACTCAGGGTCTGCAGCGAAAGAAAGAAAATTATATGGCGATTCGACGGAGTAACTAGCTGGTTTTCTCAATGACAAAGGTGTTACCTCGCTATTGTTAGCTTGTTTATTGTAGCGCTTTGTGTTGTGATTAGTAATTATTCGACATGTGCATGGCACGGCGGGATATAAACACAATGAACACAGGCGTGAATCGATTATAATTGTACTCATGTACTGATAAAATGTGATGGAAAAGTACACACTTAAGATTTTAAGCAAACATGAAATTTGACGATTTTCTGATTTTTCCTCAATTACATCGTAAAAATCGCGATATTAAAAATAAATCGAACTTCACGATTAAATCGAAAAATCGTGCACGCCTAATTGCAATTTCTCCAACATTTTTTCTATAAACCAGATGATGGGGATGATATTAACCCTTAGCACAGTGATGTTAATATTCTATCTTTTACGGTGTCAATAGCAAAGAAACTAGTGTACATTTTTCAACAATTTTGCTGGAAGATGTTGCTCTCTACGACAACACCATCTTCCACCAAATTTGTTGAAAAATAAACACCAGTTCATTTTTTACTTTAATTTGAAAATTTGTAATTTTGACATCAAAGCGGTAACGGTTAATGCAATGCTAAAACAACAATTTGCTTGTACAATAGCGTCACTGTCAACTATGTAATCATTCTTAGAAGAGAAAGAAATATCTTATTAGCCCTGGGCTATGCACCAACCCATAATCTTATATATATATATACAAGGAATATATCCATGCAACTGCTTGGCAGATTTAAAATGTTACTTGTCTCACCTCATCATAAAAGATGCATGCATGTTTAGACGAGACATAATTACAGTAGCCAAAACTGCCCAGACACACATCCATATCTGAACCTGCAAACAGGAATAAAAACATTCACACCATTATAGCTAATAACAAGAATTCCACGGAATTAAATGTCTCGTGTTTGTCACCGTGGCATTGACCTTAACATTGAAAAAAAACCCAGTTTTGTATCAAGGTCAGTGACCATGACATTTTACCTCAGTATCATCATGCTGCTTCATAACAGTACAGGCAACCATATAGCCCAGTTTGGTTGCAATAGGATTAACTGATCCAGAAATGTAAGCTGAGAAGTCTTGCTAAACGCAAAAACTTAACATTGTTGACGCCATCGCAAGTGACGCATATGTCTCGCTTTCTGCTTCGCAGGCGAGATAAAAATCAGGAATGCAGCTAATGTGTATGGCATTCTTAGAAATAGTTTTAAGCATGCCATCTATTCTGGATTAAGGATGAGGTAACGTAAGGTGGGTGGTGCAAACAAAATACTAATTGAGAAATTTAGTCTCTCAGTCAATCATATGATGTCATAATCCACTATGTCACATGTATGCTGACCTCATAATCAATTACATTATGAATGACATGATTAAGTCAGTCATAAACGCTTAATAGTCTGTCTTTATTATTTAATAAACATGTTGAATATTTTGAAACTAATTTGACTGGGCCAAAACATGGGTGGAGATTAGCTAGAGGTGGGTGGGGCATAGCTAAAACTGGATTCCTCCATTGGTCACATTTTTGTTACAGATATAGATGATTAGATCATTGACATGTGGAGCAGAGTCAAGCTAACTATGGCAACTCACGTAGTGGTGTCGTGTAACAGACAATCACAACGAAATAGCTAGTGGTTTTGGCTTACATGTCAAACCATTGTTGACATTTTTTGACATAACAACTTTACCCTATTATCTCCAGTTTATATTTCTTCTGCAGAATGAAATTCCATACCTTTTTCATACCTAAATTAGCAATTTTTTACCGTTTTATGTCGTCTCCAATCGGTGATCCCAAAATTGTAATATAATTTTACAGAAGAAAAATGTCAGAATTGAGAGCCAAGATCAACAAAGTTTTGTGGATTGTCTACATTTTATTTTAAAATGAGACATTTTTCCATGTTTTTCTCAAAAGCGTAGCCCTTAATGTCTGATTTTCCATACATTTAAAGTCCTACAAAGGGTCTCTTAAATTTCCATCCCTTTATATCTACGTCCGAACTGTGAAGCCTTTGTTGTATGGAGTCCAAAAGGGCTGAAGAAGACATTCTTTTTCTAATGGCTGTTGCCGCTGTTGGTTATAATGAACTATCATGAAAGAAATCAAATTCCTTCTTTCAACCCTTTCACTGATAGATTCCCTGTATCTCAATTCAGCTTTCCAGAGTATCCATCCATTATCTGACCTCGTATGACGTCATAATCAGTTCAGGGTGTGTAGGATGGTCATAATCATTACGTCACAAAGGGTTCCATATAAACCATTATCAAATCTCAAATAGTCTGACACGTTGTATGAATTGTATGTCTTTGTAATTCTTTGCTATTTAATAAACATGCTGTTGAATATTCTGAAACTAATTTGACTTGGCGCTGTTGCTGCCTTAGGCAGCAACAGCACCCAGTCAAATTAGTTTCAAAATATTCAACAGGGTCAGCTTACCTGTGCAGTTTTTTGGGAAATTGATAGTCAGGGTATTCAGACAGTTCAGTTCTCAACAAGAGCGAGGTGTGGGTGGAGCTTAGCTAGAGATGGGCGGGCAATAGCTAAAACCGGAAAGGTCCAAGTCCAACATACACCAAAGCTGGTGACATTTTGAGATATTACTGAAAGCCATTAATCAGTAACGACCTCCAGTCATATTAATCTCAAAATATTTAACACAATATACATGTATACCTTAATTTGAAGAATTTCTTTTATCAGGGATTTGTCATTGAAAGCTTTAATGCATGAAAACTGGTTGCGTGTACTACTTACTAGTTCCAACCCATAATGTCCTGTATGGCATGGAAACAGGTTGACCTTTGGCAGAGAGTGGACACAGCAATGCTCGGGACTGGACTTCCTGACCATCTATTAATAAACAATTCAATATGCAGCATTGACTTCCTGACCATCTATTAATAAACAATTCCGTGTGCGGCATTGACCTAAAGTTAATTATGCAATTCCATAATTCTGTCCAATGTGGCAAACAGTGCTAATCAAAGAAATTGTCCATCCTAGTAACCTGCCACTTGGAAGCTGTAGATGTACGTCAATGTGTGTGCCTGGGTACATGTATGTGTGTTAGCAGAAAAAAATTAATAACTATGGGACCCTAGTCTAAAATAAAATTTCAGGCGTGGTGGACCTAGAAGCCTAACTTTTATGCTTCAAGGTAACTGAACTGCAAATCTTTTAAACAAAATGTTTAAGGGTATCTTTCATGCTTAATGCATATAATTGGTAGCGTCATTCGGGAGGTCTTTCTTGGCCACAGAATCATAAATCTCCATAAAAATTAGCTTTGATATTTGCTCAGAACCACATAACTTATTTATAACGGAAAACATCATGCAGCAGGGTTCGTACACCTTTCTGTGTTTGAAATTCCATGACTTTTCATGACCAAAATTAACAAATTCCATGACCGTCATGAATTATTATCTAGTAGATTTGTGTTTATGACATAGCTCCAAAAGTAACACCCGAGTTATTCTGCAAAATGTCTTCCTCTTGCAACAACCAAGCCACAGCCTTGTTTTGATAAGGTGTTGTCGTAACTTTATGGCATAAAGGTGATTGTCAACATTTTTTTCTCTTTTACATGATTACCATTTTCCATGACTTTCCAGGCCTGGAATTTAAGTTTTCAAATTCCATGACTTTCCAGGATTTCCATGACTAGAACGAATCCTGCTGCAGCATCAATGAGTCCTGCAGCTTCAATCAGTTCTCCTTTGGGCTCCGTTTCTTATCTGCAAGTTCTTCTAGTTTCTCAGTGTACCTAGTCCTGTGTCTTTCAGATCAGTACGCAGCACATTTGGCAGATTTGTGCAGTGGTGTCTTCTGCAGGTTTTATAGGTTATATCTCAGAATACAGCAAATTGCAAGACTTTCTGAGCATGCGGCAGGCATGTCTAGTGACATTTATAGAATATGGTCACACATAGACTATCTTTGCTGGGCCACTTTTACTGACAGAGGAAGCGAATTGCACATGGCATATAATTTAGTAATTGCTCACTCATGAAAAACAAAACTATTTAACAAGAGCAATCATTGCAGAGCTGCTCACGTTTTGATCACATTGTTAAGTTTTAAGATGTTCCATATTTTTTCAGATTTTCCAGATTTCTTCAGATCACATCCAAAGTTGTGGAATCCTAGTGTATGGTCCCACTGTTTCTTGTTAAAATTTAAGCAAAAACCATACCAGTACTTTCGGAGATATCAATAGATCCAGCATTTGATCCGATGCGGATTCAGGTTCTTTTATCTGGATCAAGGCCAGTCCGGAAATCCTCTTGCACCACAAGTTCCTTCACTGTGTTAAAATTTGAGCCAAATCAGATCAGTAGTTTTTGAGATAGTTCCGGAGACAGACAGACAAACAAACAAACAACCATAGACAGACAGACAAACAAACAAACAGACAGACATAGACCCAATCACAATTAGCTCTTTGTATGAGATGTTGTCATACCTGATGTGACAAGGCTATTGCTCGGGTTTTGTTTTGTGCTTGTTGATGGCGTGGATATATTTGGTAATAGCTGCTGCAATCGCTGCCAAGCAAGGATTTTTAACAATCTATCATCGAATTGGTCAAGTTCCGGATCTGAAAACAACAATATTACTTTTACTGGAAAAACTAGATGATATAAATCAAATAATATCTCCGCAACAGCATCCAAGTTCGTAATAAAGTTATTGAACGAAACCCCAAAATTTGCACGGACGGACGGACACAAATTCAGAGACAAAGGGATGGATGGACGGAGGGATGGGCTAACTGACCCACAAAATAATGTACACTTCCCTAGTACCATAGCCAATGCTCCCATGAAGTTTCGTCACAATACTCCAAGCAAAGATAAAGCTATTGTACGAAAACCCAACATTTGCACGGATGGACGGACACAAATTCAGAGACAAAGGGATGGATGGATGGACGGACGGAAGGGCTGACTGACCCTCAAACTAAGGTGCATTTCCCTACTACCATAGCCAACCTTCCCATGAAGTTTCGTCACAATACTCCAAACAAAGATAAAGTTATTGAATGAAAACCCAAAATTTGCACGGACAGATGGACACAAATTCAGAGACAAAGGGATGGACAGATGGAGGAACGGGCTGACTGACCCTCAAACTAAGGTGCATTTGCTTACTACCATAGCCAACCTTCCCATGAAGTGTTGTCACAATATTCCAAGCAAAAGCAGTTATCAAAAGAAAACCTGTGTATGTGTGACGGACGGACGCACGCACGCATGGACGGAAGTGAAAACATAATCACCCGCTTTTTGCTAAAGCGGGGGGGGGGGGGGGGGGGGGGGGGATAAAAATAAACATGTAAGGGGGGGGGGGGGGGGAGGAATAAAAATAAACAGGTAAGTGACAGGCTAATATGTCAGTTGTCAGTTAAATCTCTGACACTCTACGAAGTCATAATAATACATAAGACTATAAGAGCTTGATTACTAATTAGAATGACACATGGATTGGTAGAAATGTGCCACTATATATATATGGTAGAATACAACAACTCATCCTACAATTCTAGACTCCAATCTCAAAATATACACCCAAAGTTTGAACAGAAACTCATAGCTTTGTTTCATGATTTTACAGAAAATTATGTAAATGGCCCAATTCCCATAATGTTCAACTGGCCTAGGAACTGAAATAATGCAGATGTCCAGATAGAATACTATCTTATATTGGACCTAATTCTTGTTCATCATCAATGACAATGGGGAAAAATAAATTTGCAATCTTGAGCAGTCAGCAGAATTATGCCCGAGTAACAAGAACAGTGTGACTGCTCAATAGTTGCGTCAGCGGAAGCTTGTCAAAACTGTCACAATTTGACAGACTGACAGCCACAGCTCTAGACAGACTTATACTAGCTGCACATGCTCTAGTTGCAGCTTTGTCAGAAATGTCAACAAATTTACAGATCGACAAACTGACAAACTAATACTAGTTACATGTCGCAACTAACAAATTTCCCAAAATGTTTGTTCTTTTGCTCACTTAAGTCACACTGATATGGTTTGCAAGTCATTAACTTACCATTTGTTCCTGGGATACACACAGCTGAATTCTGCAGAAAAGTAGACTAACAATTTAGATTCATTTCAAGTATGGATGCTAGTCGATAGTCCTAAGGGCCAGCATATCAAACTTAACAATTAACAGAAACTTGGAAACATTATAACTATTCAACTATTCTTACCGAGATCGACACTTGTGCAACCCTGTAATGCATGGTGTAGATTTCCCACCATAGAAGCACTGACTGAATTCAGAAGAGAAGCTTTAGCACTTGAACTGGTTGATACTGAAACAAGATCAGTAAAAACTATATATATATATACATATACATATATATGTACCGGGAACTCGTTCGTATTTTAATCATGTTAATAGACTCAAACAGAGATACTGGGACCTTGTTGGTATATAATCCATTGGTGCTTAGATCGTTATCAAGACGTACAATTACTAATTTTGGAATGACAATTTTGAATGTGGCTTGGGAGTTTGCCTGTATATTAGCGGTGATATAATGGATTGTTTGTGATAAATGCCCTAAATCATCCACTATATGACCACTAAAATGGATATTTTGTTGCTATATTGCGATATATGTCATTCAGCCGCTACGGTTAGTCTGTTTCTTGTACTAACAAGTAAAGTAGGCTAGACAAGTTCCCGGTCTGGTACCCTTTACTGGAAAAGGAAGTCGATCTTGGATTCATTGCCATGTGCTACATTACAGAATTTGACATTTATCACTAGAATTTACAAATTTACATGCAAATTTTATGCAGAAAAATGCCATTTCCCATGATTTCTGTTATTATATACTATTATTATGTTTCCGTTTCAACCTGTAAATGTTTCAAACAAAGGTAAAGGCTATGTTAATTTCCATTTGATTATCATGTTTCCTTTTCAATTACCCAATTCCGTGAATTCCGTCTGTTTTCTTGATCACGTAAAAACCCACTGCCCCTAATGTAACAAGAGGCCTGTGATGCTGTGGTGCTCACCTGGACCATTAGCATTTGAACTATTTGCATTTAATATAGACATGATGATTGATGAATAATTTGTGGGAAATCCAAGATAGTCATAAAAAAAATGATCTATCAAAATTCTCATTTGATTGCTTGAAGTTGATTGTCATAGATTGGCATAGAATCATGCGACCCAAGTTTGATTGAAATTGAGCTGTTGATTAAGTACTTAGTAGTGATTAAAGTTTATGGAAATTTTTTGGGAAAATCCAAGAAGGCTGCTGAGAAAATTAACCAATCAAATTCCTGCATACACATTTGGAAGCATATGACCATAGGATCCTTAAGCCAGGTTTCATTGAAATCTGCCCATTAGGTAAGGAGTAACATTTTAAGTTTTCCAGGAAATTATGGAAAATCGAAGATGGCTGCCGAAAAAATAATCAACCAATCAAAAATCTCATTAGAAATCTTGAAGCCAATTACCATACGATCACTCCCCTCCCTATTTTACATAGATTTTTAATAGAATCTAAGATTTCACACAAAAATTGAACAATCAAAAATTCTGTATACAATTTCTGAGGCCTATCCCCATAGAGTCCTTCCAGCCAAATTAGATTGAAATCCATCAAGCAGTTAATGAGGAGTAGCCTTTTAAAGCAAAAGTTGACGGTCTGAGGCACGGTTGCCATGGCATAAGCTCACTTGGCCATTCTGGCAATTGGATATATAGTTAGTTGAAAAAAAAAGGAGAAATAACGGCATCTTTACACTTCTGTTTCGAAGAATAATGAAGGAAATTTCAATTTCCCTTTCTCTGAGTTCTAACAATACTTACCATTACATTACTTATTGATACACAGCTCAACTGAAGCTGTGCACTAGGAATCTAGATTTAGACAACTCTACCGACTCCTGGAACCGGGTTCCCAACAACTGGGTACCCGCCTGCCAGAGACGCCTATATTGTTTGCATAGCTACGGTACCAAACAAGAGACAACTCATGGCTTGCCTCCGTGGGGCTGGGAGGCAGAGTCTGTAATGTAATGGTATATTGTTAGATCTAGGAGAAAGGGAAATTGAAATTTCCTTCATTCTCCTTCGACCAACACTTACCATTACATTACTTATTGATAACACCAGATTTAGTCAGTAACCTGGTGGGAAGGGGCAAGCCATACAAAGCCTCTTTTGCCCCTAGAGAAAGAACTTGACTTAAACTTGTCACACAGAGACCTAGAAGGACCGACAAGTTTGGGACCGAATCACATTCGCATCACCATTCCCCACACACACCCACCCCCCTTCTCCTAAAGAGGGGAAAGAACTAACGAACATGCATCTCGCCTGAACAAGTGCCAAGAGGGTTAACAGTTCTTGACACACATACACCTGGGAATGAGCATGAATATATAAGATGAATGATCATGATATATAAACATAATACAAAAAACAGTCAAACTTGAATTACCTGATGAATTATGGATTCCAGACGTGGAGCCATCAACCAACACACTTTCGATCAAACATGTCCCATATGGTTGATTTCCTCTCGCTTGACCATGTCTGTTCTTACTACTTTTGCTTAACAAAGTTACCAAAAGGAGATGAGCAGTGTGGCCACTAGACTATCGTTTCAAAACAGCTAAAGCTAGTGGATTGGCTGAGTCTGACATGTCCCTCATATAGTAATCCATGAAAGAGGACTCACAGTGCCATTGTGCAACGGCCATGATGTGCTCTAACGGGACACTATTGAATAGGGCGGTCGAGGAGGCTATTCCTCTAACATCCTGATCCCTAGCATATTGCACTTTGTGCCCAGTCGCAATCTCGTGGGTAGTCCGAATGCATTCGCCCACCCAACGAGTGATAGTATCCATGGATGCGGCACCATATGGCTTCTTATGCCAAATCCACATATGTCTTTCATTTGACCGTAGAGAGTCCGTCCAATTTTTGTACTTGGTCAAAGCACGGACTGGACACCAGTCACTGGCATCATGATCAAACCTAGTTAACTTCGATCTAATGATCGGTTTGCCGGGATATTTCAAAGATTGATTCTTTGACATAAATTCTGCTCTTGGCAGCAATCGCAGACCATCTAGACAATAAATTGATCCCTCTTTGCTGAAAGCGCATGAATCTCACTGCGCCTTCTAGCTGAGGAAGCTGCCAATACAATGACTGCCTTAAGAGTCAGATGCTTATAGACTGGCCGAACGCAACGGTTCAGAAGGGTGCTTGGCTAGCACATTAAGCACCAAAGATAGACTCCAGGCTGGAATGACTACCAGTTGTCTCGGTCGCAGATTGCTCATTCCCTTCACCATCACGTTTAACTGGGCCACCTCTGGACTATCCCTGTTGGTTAGACATGGGACAACTGATGCCAAAGCTGACTTGTATCCAGCAATAGTGACAAGAGCTAGATCCTGTAAAGAACAGCTCACACAGTCTGCTATTTGCTGAATAGTGGATTGAAAGGTATCAATACCCTTTTCTTCACACCATTCTGCAATTTGTTAATTTGTGGTTATATGATTTGAAGGGTGACCTCCTCGTGGCTGCGATGAAACTCGCAACCTGTTGAGAAAAACCTTCCGACGTGGAACGTTGTTTGATAACATCCATGCAGTTAATTTAAACATCTCAGGCCGCTCGTGTAGGAAGCGGCCCTTGGCCTGGGAGATTATGTTCGGAATCTTGGACAGCTGCACTGGATTGTCCACCAGCCGATCCAGAAGATCTGTGAACCACACCCTGCTGGGCCAATATTGCGCTATTAGCAGGACCAGGCACGGCTCGTCCCTGATCTTCACCAAGGCCTTCGGTAGAAGGATGGTGGGTGCGTACGCATGCACCCCTCTCCAGCTTATCGCCAGAGAGTCTGTATCGACGGCATTTGGATCTGGAATCGGCGAGACATAAGTCATGATTTGAGCATTTTCATTTGTGACGAACAAGTCCACGTTCAGTTTGCCCTAATGCTCGAAGATTCTTCGTAGAACTGGAGGTTTGAGAGACCATTCTGTTAGCACCATTCTCTGTCTGCGAGCCAAGGCATCTGCCAGAATGTTCAATCGCCCAGGAATGTGAGGGGTTCTGTTCTCTGTTTCCACAGAGACATCAGATACAACTGGATAGGTCTTCGTATTAGAACAGCGTACAGGACTACCAGCTCCATGGAGACCATCATGCCCAGCATCTGAAGAAACCTCCTAGCCTGAATGTGGTTTCCCAATCGAAAACTCTTGAGGATGGCTAACAGAGACACCACTCCGGGCTCTGATGGGTAAACCCTGCCTTTCTCGAGGATCGAATCGCATCCACAAATAAACAAAGTACTGAGTGGGCATCAACTCAGATTTCTCCTTGTTGACTATCCAGCCTAGATCTGAAAGTAATTTCAGAGTCACAGCAGTATCAACTTTTAACCTGGCTGGCGTGTCTGCCTTGATAAGCCAATCATCTATGTAGGTGTGAAGCTCTACGTTCTCGCTTCTGAGAACCGATAGGACAACTCTGGTGAAAACCCTTCGGGCTGTCCACAGGCCGAATGGGAGGACTACAAACCCAACACGATTCTGAAACGCGAATCTCAGAAACCTGTGACAACCCTTGTTCATTGGAATGTGGAAATATGCATCTTTCAGATCGATTGACACACACCACATTCCTTTCCTCAACCCTGTCATTACCAATCTCAGAGTTTCCATCTGGAACCGAGGCGTATGGATTAACCAATTCAATGGCCTGAGATTTGAGTATGGGTCCCTATGCTCTTGGGACAAGGAACATGCTTGAATAGAAGCCTGGAGTCCTCTGGTTTGCTGGTTTTATTGCTCCCTTCAGAAGCAAACCTGACACTTCGTTTTGAATGGCTTCTAACTCGTCGACGAAATGCATGAGCCTTCCACCCACTATAGGCGCATTGACGCCTAATGTGGATGTCTGGCTCGCGATCCACCCCCACCCTCTTAACGAGAGAGAACCGTTTTGGTCTTGGCTTGACTGGTCTAACTGGCACCATTGTTCCTGTCGCGCAGGTGTGGTCCAGACGGATATGAAGGGAGCTATCATACCCTCAGGTACGATCCACTCCTCTCTTTCCGCCGTTGGAGGACTTCCCCTTGCCCGTACCGCCTCTTGGGCGATCAGGGCCACCACTAGGGTGGCCAGGAGCATCCACAAATTTCCTCGCCTTCTTAGCCGCAGGCGGCTGAGAAGGCCCAGCAAGATGGCTTTCACTTTGCTCTTACGCTTCTGCTTCTTGAAGGAAAGCTGAGCAGCTAGCGGTTTCGCTGCAGCCCCTAGTGCACGTGCGTGACGCACTAGCGCCAGCTGTATGTTTACTGCTAACCAACCTTGCGCAATGTTGGCTGTGTCTTCTAGGATGGCCCGTGCTTGGCCATCGAAGATGCTAGGGCAGTTCCAAGCAAACACTCCCTGACAGCCGAAGCCGGACGCATATGGTCAAGGACCATTTGCCTCCTACACTTGGTCACACACACATGCACCCCGGCCAGTGCATCCATCGACAGCACAAGGCCGTCGTTGATGCACGAAAGCACAGCAGGTGGCACAGGGTGGCCTGCCCCAGCTTCAGCCCACACCGACTGAAGCAAGCGATAGGAATGATTGACAGCATTCAAGCTGCCCTCATCGCAGAGGGACAGGACTTCCTCACTGTGTGCCTGGCTCCTGGGGCTACCCGCTCCTGGACACCAAAAACCCAACGGTCATCCTCAGTGACCGTTGGGACCACACCATAACGCTCGTAATCCCCCCCTGGGGATACGGCACCTTGCCCGCACCGCCCTAGAGGCCGCAGGGAGCCGACTCTTAGTCGTGAGTTGCTTGGCGTAAATAGCATTAATAACAACGTAGGTGAGAGACCATTTATGACAATCTCATCCCGCTTCGTTTATGCCTATAGTGGTCATATAGTATAGTTGGTGGATAGTGGCTTTTTTTGGCCTTTCTCCAGATTGTGGAAGTGTCATCATCTGGGTCCGAAGAGAGGACTTGGATGATGCGCAACTTGACGTCACTTATGGAGTGGTTTTCTGATGTGAAGTGTCTTGAGACTGGTGTGTCATATCTGATGTTTTTTGGAAATTTATAATCGAACGCAAGTGTTCTTGTATCCTTATCTTAAAGGTGCATTTTGTTTCTCCCACATATTGTTTTACCTTTATACCTTTTACAGTTTATAAGGTAGACGACATTTCGCGTGGTGCAGTTACCGGCTATCTTCGCCCTATATGTGAGGTGTGTGTGGTTGCTTTTGAACCATTTGCTCTGATCCATTACTTTGCAGAAATCACATTTGCCTTTTGTGGGATTGTTGAGACTGGCTCTTATTACTTCATCCCTGATTGTGGGATTTTTTCTGAAACCGAATAGTGATTTCTCTGGGAAGGCTAGTCTGCACCTATCGCTGCTTTCTAGGATATGCCAGTTCTTGAGTATCTGTTTTTGTAGGAATTGACTGGTCTCGTGGAATTCACTGATGAAGATCTTTGAGATTTTATCTCACTTCCTTGTGTGTTGTCCTTGTACAGAGTATTGCTTCTCTTTTTAGTACATAGACTTTTTCTTGTGCTTTTAACAACAGAGTGAGTGGGTATCCTCTGGTCTCATAGTGGTTTATCACTTCTGTGCTGTGTTTGATATATTCAGAATCCAATGTGCAGATTCTGCGTAGCCGTAAGCAGGGTTGGGGCCAATGTACTCATGTACAGATTTTCAAGTACTCGCATGTACTCAGTACTCATGCCTTTTTATGAGTACATGTACTTGTACTCAGTCTCAGTACATTTCCAAAGTACTTGTACTCGAGTACATACCCTGTACTTGTACTTTTGAGTACTTAAGAGTACATGCCGAGTACTTATCCATTTTGTAAAAAAAAATTTAGGCATACTTTATCCTTTTCATTCAAAATTCATAGCACTGGTTCTCAGAGGTGATGTGAAATCTAGTAAATATTTGAAAAGAATTTGCCTGACTTGGTCCTATCTGCTCAAAAGTTTTAAATTAATTTGCCATGTAATATGTTTTCATAGCGATTTGTTTTAAAGTTGTTTAAAATTGAAATTCTGGATGTTTGCCTGGAAAAGGCAATTGCTGTGGTAGATATGCTTATAGGGAATAAGATAACACGCATTTGACTAATGACACTAATGAAACCATTTTATCTAAATTTCAAGGCTGTAATACAGGAAACTGTTCAATATTTTTAACATAAATTCACTAGAATACATTGCTCCTTGAGCCAGCAACTGCTTCCAGTCAAATTAATTTCAAAATATTTTAAAACTTAGCTGTTAATTTGGTTTGAAATTGAAATTCTTGATGTTTGTGTTGAAATGGACAATTGCTGTATGTATGCTAATAGGAAATAAGATTAAACAAGTAACGCATTTTAACCCATGCACTATTAGAACCCTCTTTATCTACCTTTTAAAGCAGTCATACAGGTAAACTGTTACATATTTTGAAAATAATTTCTGGAAACCATAATTACCTACTACTAAATAACTTTCAAAATGTTCAATAGAATCTTTTTAGCAGCATAAAACTTGTCATTTCTGGTCATTTATCATTGAATGTGTTGAGAGATGTAGGAAATATTAGAACAGAGCTTGTGAAAGTGCGCAAGCCTTATGTCAACAAATACCTGGCCTAGGCAATTATATGCCTACTGATAAGATACCATTCATGCATGATAGTCCTGACAATGAAATTGGACAAAGCCCATTACTTCAGGATTTATAGACCTCCCAACTCTTAACCTTTTAACACTCAATCCAGCGAAAAAAGCCTTCTGCAGTGTTCTTGGAAAATTTCAATTTGCAGACCAAGAGAAGACTATTTTTGAAAATTTAACACTGGAATAACTGGCTCAATAAGAAAGCCAGTGATTCCAGTCGTAAACTTTCAGACATAATCAGCAAATTGACAATTTCTATGAGAAGATTGAAACTTTCTTGAAATAGTTGAGTGTTAAAGGTTTGTGTTGGTACAGCTTTATCAATGTTAATATTACATAAACTATTTTAAGAGTAAAGTTCCATGTTGAATATTTTGAAAATAATTTGACTGAAAGCGAATGTTACCATGAACAGTAATGTTTATCACCCAAATTAATTTCAAAATACTCAACATTACTACATGATCTATTTGAAATAAATTATTTCTAATTTAATCCTTTCACTGATGAAGCCGCATATTATACATTCATATGCTCAATCATGCCAGGGATTCCTTCCGTATATTCTTTATGAAGAAAGAAATATTCTGTTAAATATTTTGAAAATAATCTAACAGGAAGTAATTTCTGGCTAAGTCAGGAACAATTGCCAAACAAATTATTTAAAAAATATTCAACTGGTTCTTCTTGTTGTAATGAATTTGTCATTTTCTCTGTAACGTTAAAAGAATTAGGAAATATTCTGCGAAATGTTTTAACACTAATTTGACTGGGAGCTAATGCCACCCATGGTAGCAACAGCATTCAGTCCGATTATATTCAAAATATTCAACAAGGTACCTTTGCCTAGTAAATAAATAGAGGGAAACACCACTACTTTAGCCGTATTGTACATTTACAGAATTCACAGAACCTCCACCCCCATATAGCAAGTACAGGGGAATAATATAGTATGGTTGTTCTCCCCAGCCCGTCCATAGCCACCATGGATGACAGTTTGGTATTAATATGTACTTGTACATTTACAATGTACTCGTACTCAGCCTCAGTACAACTGCTAACAAGAGTTTTAGTGAAATTCAACATACGCCCCGCAAACATACTCGTTTGAGGAATGATAAATGTGAATAATTAGTCTGTTTGAATCTTAAGCTTTGTAGAGGAGATAACACCAGTTGGTGTATGCGAATATATCTCACTGAAACACCACTACAACTGACCACATCTTGAAACATGTTTATCATCATACCAAATATGCCAGCGGAAACAATATTTCTAATGAATTTTATTTTTTCAAAGGAGATATCATTAGAGAACCAGAAATGGTCAGATGGGAAGTGCTATCATATGATGTCCACCCTTAGCGTGCACGTATAAATATATTTTGGGAGCAGGTGTACAAGTTTGAGATAAGAGGTTAATATGCCATCCACCATAATTGTACACTTGTTTGCTTCCATGGCAGCTAGATGTCTGTGTGCATTCAGCCATGAGCTTATATGTGAACAGAGTGTATCAAAGACAAGTCTCTGGTAGCGTCTGATCTATAAACAAAGCAAAAAATCAGCAAAGCTTTACAACATGGAAAATAAGATTTCCAGTTTATGTGTATTACCTGCCCTATACTGTAGTCTTGAATAAAATTGTTATTTTAACATGAAAAAAAAATTGCGAGTGTAGGTTCTAAACTCTGAGATCTGGCCAGGAAAAGAAAATTTGGATGAATTTTAATCATTCAAAAGAGATAACTCCCGCAAATATACGAGGATTTTGCCAAAATTAAATCATGACTCCCGCGAATATGGGCGGATCATGCCAAAACAAAATCATGACACTTCGGCTATATGTACATCTTTTGAAATTTTTTTTGTTAATGTGGGTTCAAAACGCTTTGAGATTTGGCCTGGACAAGACAATTTTGACGAATTTTAATCTTTCAAGGGAGATAACTCTGACGAATATGGGCAGATTGTGCCGAACTGAAATCATGACACTTCGCCTATCCATAACACACCTTCTGAAAAAAAAATTGTGAGTAGGTTCAAAACTCTTCGAGATCTGTCTCGGACAAGAAAATTTTAACAAATTTTAAGCTTTTAAGGGAAATGAGCTGTTTTAGGTGAACTTGGAAGCATGCATTTTGCTTTTTCACTGTCACTCTTCGTCTCTGACTAGCTGGTCTATTCGTTTTTGAATTAGGCCGATGTGAGTTTGGGTTCTGTCCTCTGGGATCTCTGGGTAAAAACTGTCTGATAGTGCCTATGTGCTTCTGCTATGTAGTTAGACGTGTTTTGTACAACCATTGCTTGACCCTTGTCTGCTCTTTTGATCACTACATCACTGTCTTTGGAGAGGGCAGCGATTGCCCGTCTTTAAGCTAGGGTGGTTACCTGTACTGTTCCTTTTGTGGATACCGTATTTTCACTAATTTAACCGCCGGGTGGTTAGCGGCCATGTAAGGGGGCGGCTTAATTAGGGAGAATTCACCCTAGATCGCCATTATTTTGTCCGGTACCCATTAGGTGGGTCGGATATAAATGTATAATGCTCACGTATTGATTATATATATATATATATAGATAGACAGTACATTCCGAGTTCATTAAATCAGGTCTGTAAAACAAAGATGATTCTTCCGAGTATTAATCCGCTTCCGCTATAGGACGAGTTTATGCCGTCACTCTCGTAGCTACTCGAAGCTACCTTCCTACATGTATGTGGATTGTGAAGTATCTACCCGGGGTACTAATATTAGTGTCTTGCCGCTACTCGAGTAATGACCTTAAGTCGTCCCACTAAGCGGAAGCTGATACATTACGTGATACAAAATACGTTATTTTTATTTTCTCACGTCACCATTTTATCAAAATCTGGATTACATTTGATGAAATAAACGATGTTTAATAAAGTATAAGCACTATTTAGGCGGTCCCAATTAATAATTTCACTCCCGCGATTATGGATATATATGCGATATACATTAAGCATATGCGAAAACAGTATGAAATATTTAGCGTGAAAATGTGTTGAATTTTTGTGCTAATTTTTTTTTTTTTTATCTTCATTCTGTACTTTTGGGAATTTGGAGCTTAGTTTTTTTTCTTCACAGGTCTCAAAAACAAGGGGGGGGGGGGGGCGGTATAATTGGGAGGGGCGGTTAAAATAGAGAAAATATGGTATGTTTGGAAAATGCATATTTGATTGATTTTATAGAGTTGGACGCCTTCCCCTGGTGAGGGGGTGAATGTCTTTCTGGGTAGGAACTTCTTATTGAGAATTTTGTCTAGTAGACTTGGAGGTCTGGTGTAGATCACAGTCTGGGTTCCAGGAGCTGGTATATATGTTGCCGGGATACCCAAAGTATTCTGGTTCAGGATGGTGGAGTGCAGAGGATGTGCGTTTGGAGAGAAATGGAGGGTTAAGAGTAACCTTCTAAAAAGAGCTCATATCCTTATAGATGGTCCCCATGTCCGGTTCGTGGATGGTTGGGCAGAAGCCCAATCCTTTATTGAGCGCCTTGATACTGTTTTCTGCTATGTCCTTATTGGACAGATTTACAACAAACTTGGAAGAATATTTTTGAACAGTTTCTTGTGAACCGTTATTATTGATATTATGGTGAATGTTTTGTGAGTATTATTAAATTTTATAACGCTGATAGATGGTGATGTAGAGAAATCGCGATGTAGATGAGAATGAGACAGTAACAGTTTGAAATAAAGTCTTAATGAGATTTTTCAAATTTACCAAGTTTTTTGGTACCGTGTGAGGAAGCACATCTAGTTTGAGGTTTATGGCTGTTTGTACTGTATTGATCAATGTTTTTGATCTCTGTTCTGGATCACATCGTATAGGTGGTCTAGTGTGTCTGATCGTCTCGGGCCCTGTTGTCCTTGCTTGGATCTGTTTTTTCCTGTT
Organism: Chaetoderma sp. LZ-2023a; assembly: GCA_034401795.1. Taxonomy (NCBI): domain Eukaryota; kingdom Metazoa; phylum Mollusca; class Caudofoveata; order Chaetodermatida; family Chaetodermatidae; genus Chaetoderma; species Chaetoderma sp. LZ-2023a. The sequence continues at coordinate 146,263,931 of CM067370.1, forward strand.
TGCAATTGTCCTCCGTTGTCCCTTCTGTTGCCCCGTTGTCTTGCCTTGTTTTGGGCCTGGCGTCCGGTTCTTGCTCGCTTGTCTTGCCTTGTTTTTGGCCTGGCTTCCGGTTCTTGATCGCAAGTTTTTTTTGACTGGTGGAGTTTTCCTGTTTTCGGGACTTCTCTGCCTTGTTCGTTTCACTTTTGTTGCTTCGACTGCGTTAGAAGCAATTCTGATTGTGTTGGCGTCTGCCTCCCAGGTGAAATGGTTCTTATGTTCTTCTGTTAGTTTTTTGGTCTGTTCTAGTCTTTTTACTAGGTTGTCGGCTAGTGATGTTGCTAGTTATTGACTCATTTCATTGAGTCGGTTTTCCAACTTTGATTTGAAAGTGTGGTCATCCTCTGGCGGTATGCAAGCAGAATTCCTCCATTGTCTGTAGATTTCGAAATGCGGTTCTGGTATGTCCGGTTTGGAGCATTTGTTCAGTGAGCCATTTTGGAAGGAATCGCTTCTGTATCCGGTTCTACTGGGACAGTCTGTGGTGTCCGAGACCGGAAATGAATTTCCAGCGTTGTCCCTTTTTCTTTCCTGCGCTCTCTGACTGGAAGGTGTGAACATCGTCAGCTCATCATTCAGGATTCTGGTGGTCTCCTTTGTTTTCGTAACGGTCAGGATGCCTTGCAGGCAGTTGGCCGCCTGGTTCTCTTCCAGCGTCAGTTGGGCGCTGATTTCTGGTTCCGTAAGACTTCCGGTTTCTGGTAAGCCATTTTTTGGTGGAGCAAGACTGTGTCTTCTGCCGGTTCTGTCATGTCCATAAGAGAAGAACCGACTGACCCAAAGGATAATTTACATATCGAAATTGGTATACTTCGTTTCTCTTTGGAACTGTGATTCATTGCAGTTTTTCTGTATCAGATATATTTATAACAACGTGTACGGTGTAAACTTAACAAGCCTTACGCCTTGTACTTATTGTACAGAAGTCTGAACAAACCAACACAGTCCTCTCGATCCTTTTTATAGAACCTTTGGAAACGTCCGTTCCTTTAACGGGTTTGTGATTGGTTTAGGATGGTTGCTAATGGTGATCTCCATTCCGATTGGTTGGGAGTTCACAGACAATCAGAACCGTAATTGTCAAAATACCGGCTATAGGTTTTTTTTAATGGTTCTGGCTTAAAGGTTCGGTTTTGTCTCGTTTCTGTCTCTGTTTATAGCATTTTTTTTAGGAACTGTTTGTTGTTCTAGCTTCCAAGTGTTACATGTTACAATGGTTTAGATTTATGACTTTCTGTCTGGGTGTGGACATCATCAGAGGTCTTATAGTATGGTGAGATGACCAATGTCATTTTGGTCTTGTGCTGATATTGTTTTGTTTGAGGATTTTATTTGTCCTTTTGTTACGTAGGTTAGAGATGATAATTTTTCTCTCTTTATCGGCATAATGAGTGATGATTGACTCAGTGGTATGCTCATTTTAACGCGGACATTTTCTGTATTTTTTGTCAAAAATTTGCTTTTATTTTTTTGTAAAAGTTTTGAAAATTTGTCTAAATTCTTGGGAGTCAGGGCTGGCCCCGCGCCCACTCACAAGTCAGCGCGTGTGCCCCCGTGCAGGTACAAAGGTGGTTTGCCAAAGCGTGTGCACGAGCGTGTCCGGTGGCGGCCTGGCGCATTCCCGTGTTCGCGGTTCTAGCTGTCTTTTTTAACAGTTTTTTTTTTTTACTATTTCAGTGGAGATTGATTGGATATGGTGAAGTTTGCCCCATAATAACTTTTTTATATTATTATGCAGGAATTTAATCGTTAGTCAGACGATTCTGGGTTTATTGTTGTGAGATTCTGTTTCGTTCTAGGTTTTGTGGTGATGGTGGTCGTGCCCGGAACCGTTAAAGAATCTGGCTTCATTTAATATCCTGTTTTGTTCTGACTTCTTCAGGCCATGTATAGCCTTCAAGTGGTATCTCAGATACTCCATTCTTGCAAATGCTTCTATGCAGGTAGCGCAGGTCCATGGTCTGGATAATTCATGTTTAGCACGGTGATGCCTATTGCGGCTTGCTAAGGTTCTATAGTAGCGGTAACAAATACTACACTGAAACTGATTTAGTACTTGAGCGTTAGCCATCTTGTCGTGGACTGTTGCCTCATTTGTTTAAATTGCGTGAATAAGTGTATGTTGATTGGTTATGGAACCGTTTCCGGGCTGTATCTTGACAGGTCGTGTATGGAGGTTGTTGCGTGTTGGTCATTATGATGTCATATTGGTGCGTCATGGATTCATGAATGGGTGACGACGTAATGGCCATTAAGGATGGGGATGCTGTTCATCTGTGACGCCATAATGGTGGGTCTGGAGATTCATGAATGGATGATGTCATAGACACCATAAAATTGAAGATGGATTGTCTCATTGATAAGCATGATTGTCTCATTGATAAGCATTAATAACAACGTAGGTGGGAGACCATTTATGACAATTCGATCCTGCTTCGCTCATGCCTATAGGGGCGTAAATAGCCTCTAGCAACTCCTTGAACTTTGGATCCAGTCCAATGGACTGGATCCGATCCGCGGGCACGACCCCCATCCGAATGGATGCCACCGACGGACTGGGCATGTCTTCCTCAGCTGTGGCCGAGACCACAGACGGGTCTGCCCTGGCTAGCCAAGCCAGTCCACTTCCGAGGAAGACACCCCCGTAAATACATCACCCGTTGATGTGTTCACTGGTCTACCAGCAGCGGCCTCCCGGCAAGGAGCCACTGCTGGATAGCCAACAACACCGGTACCATGCGGTTCAGCCAGCACCCCATGAAACACCGTTCCATGGAGTAGGCCTGCACGGAAAATTGTGCGGACCCATAGTGGTTCCGAAACCATGGTCATACACGGGCACCAACGGCACCTCGTGTGTGGCCGCTGGACCAGGCGTGAGAGGCGAGTACCCTGCCTGGCCAGCCACACCCGTCACCATGTCGGTTAGTGGCAAACCAACCAGCACTGGACGGGTGCCTGGTACCGGTGTGGCCTCAACTACGGGTGTAGTGGCTGCCATGGCTTGCGCCATACCAGACAAATGGAGGCCGGCTCCGTCCAGGACGTAATCGAGCTCCATGCGCTCCACCCGCGGTATCTCAAGCCGCAACAACCTATCCTCTTCGGCCTCCTCATCCTCAGACCCCGAAGTCGTCACAGGACGAAGAGACACTGGAGTCGCCTTGGCGGACGGCTCCCATGCCCGACGGACCGGCTGCTGCTACTGGACCAGGCCTGTGCTGTTATGGTAACCTGCTGAAAACGTTCTCCATGAGGCTGCCTCAATTTATTTTAGGGGACCTGAAATGGGTTACACCGTAATCTGTTGATTCTAGTATGGACATCAACCAGCTTTCTAAGGTTTATGTTACCATATGTCTCCTTAAAACATATAAGGCAACCTATTATGGGTTACCATTGGAAACATTACAGCACAGCCCTGTGGACCACCCGGAGGTGGCCGCAGAGAAGCAGTACCCACCAGGCCGGAGACCGCTGGGACCGCCAGGGAGCAACACAAGATGCAACCCCCCCCCTTAGCCGGTCCAGAACCCTGTCCAAGGATCCAGGGTCCATACCGGAAACGGAGAGGCTGCGCCAGTCTTTGGTATCAAAATAAAAAATAGTTTCGTTTCCTGTAAAGCTCCCGGGTGAAACTTTTCTTTGTTTTCACCCGGCCGGGAATAAAAAACAATTTTTCTACCCAGCATAAATGTTAAAACATGCATACATTTGTCAAACTTTAATGCCATTTGTATGCAATGTGAATCCAGTTTGCTAATTGTGACATGAAAAACATCCTAAATTTGGCAATTACAACCATATTTAATTGATATCTGGTCAAATATCTGGAAACCAAATATTTATGACCTCTATAAAATAAATTAATAATAATAAAAAATTAATTTCCTCCCTCCCTACTGAAATCTTTTTTCTACACCCAGTTTGCAGGAAACAAAATCTTTTTTATAGATGGCCCGGGCATGATGTCCTTCCCCACTACAAAAGGCAATCCACAATGCTTTCAGACCGAATGGTTTCATGTTAGCTACACAAAGAATAACAATATCTCTCTTGACAGTTCTCATCATTACTCGATTGTCTCCATTCTTAGCTGCATGAACTGCGTGAAGCAAAACTCTTCTTCCCGACTCCATGGGGCAAGTCAGTCTTTGTCAATTGCAGTAGCGCTGACCACATCTTCATTCAAGGTGCTTATTAATTGTTTGCCTTCTATAACCAATGATTCGATGTGAGTCGCTAGTAACACAAACAGTTCAGCATTGTTTTCATCTCGTCGTAGGAACTTCTGCCAATTTGCAGGAAATGTTCCTTGTCCAACATGTCGTGGACGCATACCATGTCCATACGATTATGTGCTTTGCTTCAGGCTGGTGGTAAGATATCTGTCCCATACAACGTCAAGGCGCTTTATAGATTGATTGTCTTTGTGATACAACATAAGCATAGTCCTCAAATGTTCTGCACTTTCCAAGAGGTAGCATGTTAACGATAACTGCACCGTCCAATATCCTCATATCTACTTCTGGTTACTGAACTTGTGTGAATCCTTCTCTAATACTGAAGGAGCTCGGATTTAAGGCATATACAAAGTTTTCCTCCTGTTGATAAAGATGGTGGACAGGCCTGATTCTCATGCCTACAGAATTCGATCACATTCCAATCTCTGGGCCGACATGATATATATAAGCGGGAAAACAGATTGCAGTCATTTTTCAAAGATGAGATTGGGAACAAAGTCTTGTAGATGGTGTCCCAAAGAGCGTAAGGTTGCTTCTATGTATTGTGTTTGTAATTGGTTTAGAACTGTCCTTCATAATCTGCTGCACATAGTCATCATACTGGGATTGTCCTATTTGGTGGACATCCTTGACGGTTTCCACTTCACTTTCTGGCATGATATCCGTGTTATCCAAAATTAGTATATCTATAATATCCTCCAAGAACGGGTTTCCCACTTCCTTAATTGTGGTCACAAGTTCATTGACATCCATGGCAATCTAATTTTGAACACCAGATACCTGTTCATGATGGTGTGGTGTGTATTTGGTCTTCATAAAATTAGCCTCAAACTCTGTCACCACTCGTGCTGTCACCACTCGTGCTACCTCCAGTCCTGACACCATCCAGCACCGTAGAGCTGTGGGATCCTCAGCTAGACCCACTGCACCACCATCATCCTTAATTCGGCTGCTCGTGATTGTGATCGAGAACTAGTAATGAAAAGAAATGCTGAGATTTCTATACCATAAAATTGCCCTGCTGGAACTGTTGATAAATATCAGGATGTTTCAATGGTAGGGCCAGCACATCCTGAATGTGCACAGGAACCCATCGAGCATAGTTGCATTAATCCATTGAAAGGAACCATGGCATAAGTTGGCCAACTGTCTGTACATACAGGAAAAAGTTGCCCTCATGAAGTGATCGTAGACATTGCATAACCATAAGTTCCAAATTCTTCCAAATTCAAAACATTATACCAAAAATTGAACTGTGTGTTTGCTGATGATTGTTTGCCTCTCCAGGTTTCAAAATCATGTTCATTCTCATCATAAACAGTGTCTGTACAGGAAATATTTTGTTGGAAACAAATCAAATAATGCATAGCAGTTCATAGCACTTGCATAGCAAACAAACTGTGTTGAAACTGGTTGGTGTTCCAACGGGGAAATGTTTCAAAACATATTTGCATGATCAAAAACGGCTTATTTTGTCTACACACGCTATGAGCAAGTGAATCCGAAAACAACCGAAAAGCATAATTTTCCGATTTCGCAAAACGTTTACCCTATGCAATGCAGGACTGGTTCCAATGTAGCAGTCATTGATACATATACCATACCGGGAGCTAGTCAATATTTTCAAGCCGAGAGAATTCATGATTTTTATCATGTATTGGTGCTTCGATCGTGTTGTTCAAGCCACGATGAGAATAAATATGGAATGTAGTCTTATCCAATATGCTTTCGAAATAATCTAGATGGAGATCAGTGTTAAAATGTGTAATATAACCAGGGTTCGAAATTAGCGAAAAGTTGATGGTACCAGACTTGGCAAATCAGTAGTCCGTCTAAAAAATTAGTAGTCCGTAAGGCGTGTAATATGCGACACGTAGTTTACACAAATTGCACAAATGTGACATGAACAGATGGGTGAATATTTAATATTGGACGTCTGAGAATGTTATTGAGGATAGTGTATCAGTCTTCAGGTCTACAGTAGCTAGTATTGTCATTTGTCAGTATAACATATGTCAGCTTCAAAATATGCATGTACTGGCTCTGGCCAAGGTCAAGGTCATGGGGGTATAGGAAACCTAAAATAATACGATTGGCAGATTTGGCAATTACATTGATTGGAAGCTGTTGCTGCTTAAGGCAGCAACACATCTCATCCAAATTATTTTCCAAAAAATCAATAATGCACCTACCATGAATACTGTGATTTCATTGACTAGGGTTAACTTATATTTTGTAATTTACCAACCAATCACATATCCCTTTCAACTGGTAGGCTAAACAAAGTACACATCATTCAATACAATGTAATAAGGCTGAATAGTGTTAGTGCTTAACTGGAAGCTGTTGCAGGCTATGGCAGCTGTGAGCAACAGGTCCCCTTAAAAACTTGCAACATATTCAACAGCTTTTCACGGTGAAATTGAGTTTTTGCGATACTATGACTTCAGTTGAGAGTTAACAATTTTTATTTAAAAATTACTAATGGTTGTTTTCTCAGGCTTAAATAGTGAATGATACCAATTTATTGTGATCAGCATGTGTCAATCGACCCACGTGTTACTAGTTTTACTACGAATGCTATATATATACACTACTACGTCATTTTTAAAATTACCGCATAAAACATTGTTTATTTTCTTTACCGTCGGTAGTTTCCTTGCGAATCATTGGTTGCTCTCTATATAGTTATATTTATTAACCAATAATCTCGCGAGAAAGTATGTTCCCGACTTTGGAGAAGAGTACTTGAGAACACTCTCGCTCGCGCATGCGTCAATCTTGGCGACATGCCATTCTAAATCTGTCGCTTAATCGAATCAAGTGCGCTACGCCGCCGTAGCATGGCTAACTCTACTGTGTCGGCCTTGATTTGGGGATGCACTAACAGGAGTTTAGCATTCGCGATGATATAACTCAGTTTCTGAGACAAACATTGTCTAAATCGACCAGAATCAGCCTAGATAAACTTGTTTTCTTAAGGTTTATCATAACGCTAACTAATGACGAGGCAATGATCAATAGCCATACCACCCCCCATAGGAGAATTTAGATTTACAAGAGAGTCTATTATGAGCAATATGTCGACGACCGTGAATACCCCGTGATACATATTGCGAGTTTCCGACTGGTGTCCAAACTCAAAACTGAAGAGTGAAGCCGCTAGCTTTTAGAATTTTAATCTATAGAGCGCTTACTGAACTCGCTTCACAGGCGGTCATTTGTCCCATAGTGAAGGAAGGTATGAAGATATGCACTCTATAGCTATATATGTCTATGGGCTATCGGAAATCAGTCGACGCATGCGCATCTTGCTTCCTCACTAAATTTGACAATCGTTTTCAGCGACCTTTTATCAAAAATATTTCAAAATTAAGTGAATTGACTGAATTTTACATCAAAATTATGTATCGCAGCAAATAGCTAAGCGAAGTTGTGAATGTGTAGCAACAGGTACTCATTTGCATCGCATTTTGCGATGCGATACCGCTCAAAATATTCCCTGCTGTGTGTTACATATGCATCAATCTGCCGAACATAGAGAGCTCCCGCTGTCACTTGATGAACATAACGTGTTTTAGTTATAGGCGATGCTGTAAGAATTGCACCAGCTTTTCTTGAACTCGTTATGTTGGCTTGACCCAATGCAGATGTCCATCCGCTTTTTTCCAACGACTTTACACACGTTTTCACAGCAGTCATTTCAATATGTAATCTGCCCATTATCACAACATACTTGCCCCCATAGATGCCTGGCATTTGCCATTGTATCTGCTTTGCGAGAGATAACAATGGCTTGTACATCGCAATAACGAGTCTGACCAAGGTTTATATGTTCAACCGCATTCTGTATTACTTTCATTGTTTGCGGATTCAGCCCTGCTGAATGTGCCTGTTCATAGAATAATGTTGGTAGTGCCGGTAGGCTTTATTTGAGGTGGTGCAAGGAATGCTGCCAATGACAAAGTCTTTATCTCTTTGTCAAGAAATGAACCATTCCATCTCCTCTGTTGCAGAAATGTTAAGATCAGATGAAGGTTTAAATGACCCATGTGTTTCAGGTATATGCAGAAGTGTGAGAGGAATATCTGTATATGATACCGGATGATCAGTGATTTTTCTTTGTTTTGGTAATATTTGGATTGATAATAACTACACTACGATCAATTCCAAGGTATTCATGACTTGAGTACTGGGTCAATGAGATTGCAGTTCCATGGAATGAGTCTGTGACAGTTCTGAGCAAATTTATCTTCAATTTTGAAATGGGAAGTCCAAATCAGTAGTTTGTCTACTAGAAATCTGTGGCTACTATGGGCATGACTTGCCAAATCAATGCATTATGTTAATGCTGTTTCTTTATCCGCATTATGTGGAGTTTTGTGGATCTGCTTCTCACATGCTTTACACTATTAAAAATTAATAGTTGTGAAATTGAGTGCTGCACTTGTGCCGAGCTTTTCATGACCAGTTCGCTCAGTGATGTTTGTCCCATCCACAAACTTGCCAAACAGTGCTAAAAGAAAAGAAGGTACAGAATGCTGCTGACATTCTGAGTTGAAGGATGCATCAAAGTGCTGCTTTTTGGCAAGCATATCTCTACACACAATTCGCGCTGTCTTTGCTAACAGTACAGCTTCGTCGTCAAAGTTCTCTTCAGAAGCAAGCTGTAGTGACGGACCGATATCTTGATCGAAGCCTAGCAGTATCTCCCGACATTGGTGGTGCACTTTGAGATGGGGTAGATGCAACAAAAGTCATTCTTTCAGTCGAGTAGAATTTATCCACTCTGGAACATGTGCATTTAATTGGCATAGTCTCGATGTATAGAGTTTCACTAAATGGGACAGTCTGAATAAATGAACAACAACCATCTATCATTATTGTCTCTTCTATATACGATATAAGTTTAAGTTTAGCAAGAAACGATACCCTTCAATGACGCTTTACTGTCTGTGATTCTGTCTGAAGCGGTTATAAAGTCCAACTAAGCAATTTGTTTGATAAGTAGCATCGATGCGTGCATGTCACCCAATTACAACTTAGTTAACAGTTTTGTATCTTGAAGTTCTGTGGCATACGACTACGCTTTTCTGCCTAAGTTGCTTTATGGAGATCTACACTAGATTCGTTACAAAAGAGGCACAATATTACACTAACAGCCTTACGTTCCACCACCCCTCGAACAGACCAAGTCTTAACTGGGCTAATATGGGTTAGAATATGAATATCCTCCGATTATCATTTCTGTGCGCCCTGTAGTTTCAACAAGCTGAATTTTTTGAAGAACAATTAATGTCACGGTGTATGGTGTTAAAGTCTGTCTTATTCCACTACCATTATCAAGTCGCGAAATATTGATGTTCATTGGTACGCATCCAAGTTCATTAAATGCCAGAGAATTCTCATTACGTAACACATGTATACGCATTGTTTAGTAAAATCATTTTAAACATGTTTGAGCAAGTTCAAAATAATATTTAGTAAATGAGAAACATAACTGTGATATATTTAATTTGTAAATTAGTGTAATCGTCCATGTATCCCATATTGTGTTTAATCTATGTTCGTCTTCATATTGAAGATAACACGCACAAATTTGTGCAATACCAACGTCGTTCGTGTTTGTACAAATTCTCCACGGTCAAAAGTCAATCCTATTAGAACCAATAAAATAGCCAGCAAGCTCGTTGTGTATTATTATGTCATTTAGATAAAAGAAATCCCCTAACATAATCAGTAAGTAGAAATTCTGTTACCCAGAAGAGCGTCAGTCTTTGCGCCTCTAGTTAATTGGGTTGCAGTGACCTTGACCGTTTGACCCAAAAATTGTCACACGTCCTCGGAACCCCGCACGCTACCTTCCACCCATGTATGATATGAACTAGGTTATATATTTTGACTACAAATAAAACTTGGAAATTTGTAGTTCGTCACATCCTTGTTAAGTGTTGTTCATTCCCAGCAATGTCACACTTGCATTTCAAACGTTAATTCCTCCTATCTCACACAAGATATCAAATGGGTCTTGCTTTTATATGACGCTGCATACCGTAATTTCTCGATTAAAGGCCGCCCTCAATATATAGGACGCTGTCCCAAATTTGACCAAAATCCGCCCAAAAAACTTGTATTCAAGCATAAGACGCTGTTAGATTTAGAAAAAACGTACCTTTAAAAAATCGAAAATTGGTATCAAAAATAGCCATCACTCAGCGCTTTGTTTAATGCATAATTTAAATTATCATGGTGGAAGAGAAATTATTAAATAGGACAGCCTAAATATCGTGTATCTTCTTCTTCTTTTCGGTCGCTGATCATACCGCCAGTCCTGTAAGTGACTATCGACATGATCATAAGCATTAAGTGCGTGGATCCATGGTTTATTAGAGTGCGCCGTGCGGCCTGGAACCTCCGTCTTCAGCACTCGAGGTTTCTGTCAGGGTTACCTCACCCTTACCTCCTTTAGTCACCTCCTACGACACGCAGAGGATACAGAAGGTGTATTCTAAGCCCCACCGACAGGGCAAACCAATCTATATATATATATAAGAAATTAAGTCTATCACAGCCACTTGATACTTAACCCTTTTAATGTATGCTATTTAAGTTATATTCATACATATTGTTACGTTCCTACTATTTATTTGATAAATTAATGATAATTTAAGGGTCAGATCTGTCACTCTAAAAGTAATTGCCATCATAATTTGTTCTAATCTGTCACTTGTTACATGTCGCTGTGATCAAAATCAAATGACACAGGTCTAATACGAATGGAGCAAGGTTGCAATGGTCTGACAGTAACCGTCTGAACTGTGTCTTTGGTGAATTTACGATTTAATAAATATTCTATTAATATTCTGAAACTAATTTGACTGGGAGCTGTTGCCGTCATAGATAGGAATATCTCCCATGTTAAATTACTTTCAAAATATTCAACAGATTAACTTATAGTTACCATAAAATTGAGATTCTGGGAATTCCCAGTTCAGTGATAAAGTCGATTCAAACTCGCAAACAAATTCATTTAAATTGGGCAGTGCATAGCTAATCTACTTGGTCATATCTAAAATAGAGAACATTATAATACTTACCATCCGTTAAGCTTGGTGAGTTGACTTTGGTTAACGTAGTTGTTCCATTAGAAAACACAGTCCTTAGATTGTTGGATCTCCCTGATAATATTGATACAGTATGCCCTGCTGTTTTAACAGTCTGTGTTGATAACAATGGTGATGATGAAACTACTAATGTCTGAGAACTGGGACTTTGTACATTTGTTCTTGTGCACAACTGGTTGTCACTAACTTGATTTACAATAGCACTATGATTATATAAATGAGTAGAGGGGACATGACTGGATGACTCGGATTCTATACTAGCACTTTTAGATTTGTTAAAAGAAAATTGATTGTCAGATTTAACTTTAAGTTTTTCACTCATTGCTGAAATTATATCACCGTTTAGAAGTGACACTGCACCACCAGTGTTACTTGTATTATGACTATTCCGCCGTGCGGATGAATGAGAATTTGAACATGTGTCACTATTTGTAGAAGCTGGTCCATTACATACTGAGATTCCATCTGGAGAGTTAGAACTTATTGCACTTAATTCTATCACACCATCAATATCCATCAGAGACTCTTTGTCCTTATCTGCAGAAGATAAACAGTCGGATCTCGTCACATTAACACTACTATCACAGTTAGAACCTCGATGAACTAAAGGTGGAACAAACATTGTTGGTTTACCACCACTCTCCACATTTAGCCGAAGTGGATCCACCAAGCCATCCGCTGCTGCCTGTACATCTGATGTAGAGGCATCTAGATTAGATGATATGGATCTATTCATCTGCTTCTGTGCTAAATATTTGGCAATGCTGCTTTGTAGAGAGACAACTGAAGTTAACCACTGAAAATTAAATCAAAGTAGACGATAGTACATATGCATGACTACATGTTTAGCAATACTTTATCCATTTATTGTCAGATAGACAAGGGTGTTAGAGCTTGCGTCGCTCACCTGGGGTGGATTTCATAGTTTCTAAGCTGAGAAATTTACTAACCTCTTATTTGCTTAAGCAAACTTCTCATTTGAGAAATTTTCTTAAAATAGAGTTTCACAAAGCATATTTGCTCAGGTTAGAAATTTTCTCAACTGAGCGAATATTTGTTCATGCTATAAGTGGCTTTCTGAATGTAGGTCACATTTTTATTGGTCACAAATTGACCACAGATCTATGAATCAGAGACTACCATCTTAATATTGCTGACTAATTTTCAAGGGAGGTAATTTAACTAAAAAAATTTCACTTAAATTTACTATGTTTCTAATGTTTAGAAACTGACCGCATATTTTTAAAGGATCACGGCACTCCCTTTCTTCTCTCTTCTTATTAGAGGTAAACAAATTATTTTGTGCATAGGCTTTTGTGTCAATATTTTGACTGCTGTTGGTGACACATTGTTGTTTGCTGTTCAAAACAACATTCAATGATGGCTATATGGGCAGATAAAGAACATTCTTATCACTATAGCTTTCTCGCATAATTCTGTAAAATTGACAGCTTTAATCTTTCTTTGTCAAATCTAAGAGGCTATTTATGTTTTTAAATATCATTTTCATGAATAAAACACTTCAGTTTACATGTTTATTGATGAAAGTTCTAGTTTAATTCATGCTTAAGAAATTTGCTAGCTTTGCTAAGCCACCTAAAAGCTGGCTTAGAAAAGTTAGTAAATTTCTTGGAAATCTAAGCAATTTTCTTGGAAGAATCCTAAGCAAATGTTTTGTGAAATCCGCTTAGGCTGTCTCCGAGCAAATTTCTGAAGTTAGCAAATTTCTAAGATTTTTGAAATCCTCCCACCCCCTCCCCCCGGATATGCAACCGTATTTGAACAAAGACGAGACTTAATATTTTGCAAAATCGGCAGCCACGAACGTGCAAGAAAAGTTTGGCCAAAATCAACACATCGGTTTCATAGATTTACCCAATGGTGGAAGCTAAGTTATCAATTAAAGACTCAAATCGACAAGAATAGATGGAAGCAAAAACACAATCTCCAATTTCCAGTACAGACTGCTCACCAAAGATGGACTCATATTCTCAGCTCCAACATAGGTAAAAAAGATCAGAAATCATAGCACAAATTTTACTTGACTTTCTAATTTTTTTCCCATTGATTTTTTGTGAACTGTTACATTTTAATATTAAAGCTAACAAGAAGTGTAACTTACATTGACCTACTTCTAATATGTCACACACTCATCATAAAATACATGAATCTCACAATTTTGGAAAACTACACTGATTGACAATTGCTAAGTGTTACACCTTTAACTGTATGCCTGCTGCAAGCCACTAGACAATAATTTCAATGGGCAATAACGCTGGACCAGTTGAATATTTTGAAAACAATTTTACTGAAAGTTCCTGGGGGGTAAGCCACCAATGTCTGAAAGCCACCAACAACTAAGTTGTTTTTTTTAACAATTCAGGATATCCAGAGTTATATTCCATAGAAAATGTAGTCTGTATAAATTAAACAGGTAGACAGTTAAACAGCCAAGCATTAGTGACTGACTGACTGTATGTATGTGATAGTGTTGTAAGATTGAACAAGGCATTGCAAACAATACAAATCCCCTCGATTTCCAGCCTTTGTTGAAATGAGATGTAAGGAATCTGCGCAATTCCCTTTCCTGCTCTGCATAACTGATATATGTGCTTTAATTAAATTAATTGCTCAAATTAACATTGTGTATATTTCAAGGTTGATAACTCTGGCAAATATTGAGGGAAACTAAAGGAACAGGAACTTTAACTCTGTATTACTACTATTAATTTCAATGCTGAATTTTTTGTTTCAAATCTGTTTAGTCTAGCACGAGCCATTGCCTGGAAACCGCTCAATTAAGTTTTTATCTTCAAGGGTGATAACTGTGGCAAACATTGCCAGAAACTAACGAAACATGAACTTCATCTTACTATTATTAATATAAATTCTGAATTTGGTTCAAATCTGTTTAGTCTAGCATGAAGTTTGAATTTTGTAAGGGAAAAAATTCTGGCAAAGATTGACGGAAACTAATGCAACACGAATGTGACTGTCTAACCAGTTTTAATTTAAATTCTGAAATTGGTTTAAATCTGTTTAGTTTAGCATGAATTCGCGCCCGAAAATGGCCAAATAAATGAAGTTTGTATATATCAAAGGGTGACGACTCCGTCAAATATGGATGAAAAATAAGTGTGCGTGCGTGCGTGTGTGCGTGCGTGCGTGTGTTTCACTGTCAAATATTGGCGGAAACTAACGGAACACGAACTTCTCTCCCACAACTTATTGTTCTGAATAAATTCAGTTTTTATATTTCAAGGGCAATAACTCTTGCAAATATTGATGAAAACTTACTGAACATGAACTTGATCTCTGTCTTTATATTATTAAGTTATATTCTGAATTTTGTTGAAATCCTTCAGATCTACCTCAAGTGATTGTGGATCAATGAATTTTTTTTTTCCTCAAGGGGTATAATTCTGGCAAATACGGACGATGAACCGTTACGACTATTATTAGGCTATTTAACATTTCGATTTTCCGAGTACAATATGGATTTTATGTTGTGCCATGTTGTACTTAAAAATCAGTAATGGACGAGTTCAATACAAATTTTTAAACACATGGAGTACAATAATAATCCATATTGTACAACACGAACGATACAAGTTAGTGATAATTAATGACATCAAACTATTGACGTAATGTTTGAGTGGACTAATAAGTTCTTGATGTGACGGCTGCAAATGACATCATAAACCAGTGCCGTAATATTCTTATGGCGTAACAAATAGCCTCGAAAGTCCAATAACACCTTTTCTAGGATGGTTACGTGATAGATATGCAGCCATTTCATTGGCTAATATATAGTAATATATACACGTGCATAATAAGTTAGTTATAATTTGGAAAAAATCTGATAATCAGATTAGTTTAACACAAGTTATTGCACAGAAATGCATGCAGGATCACCGTATGTACATACGAACAGGAACACTCTGCACTACACTTTGTTGTCGAGGAGATAACAAATCTTTGGCTAATGATTATATAACTATATATAATTTTCTATGATACATGTACAGTACAGCTCATAAATAAGTTAGAATGTTTCCAAGCCTAGCAGTTATGTTCAAAATGGTCAGCAGAACATTGCTTACATAGCATTAAAAATGTAAGTATATTTTTAATGCTATGTAAGCAATGTTCTGCTGACCATTTTGAACACAACTGCTAGGCTTGCATGATTTCTGTTTTAAAAAATCGAACGCGATTTTGTACCAAAAAAATCGCGGTTTTTCGATATGTCGTGGGCCAGGGTAAAGCATAGGAAATAGTAATTACTACCGAGGTCTCAAATATGCCTATATAAGGCCATCACCATCACTAAAGTTGTTGAAAGGACGGAAATATATGAACTTAAATATGGCGGTTTTATGACGGGTTGGGTACATATTCATACACTTAAACTGCATACATCATTAATAATGCCATCGATTGAAAATAAACATGGCAGCTATTAACATATCACTCATGACTTGTGTTGGGATTGGTTAAATTTAGAGTAATCAACTGATTAAAAGGCAAAACAGCCAGTGTGATGAGTGATGGGACAAAATGGATTTACCATGAAAGCTTTGACAGCAATGGAAGCGATACGATGATGAAGGTGAGTTACTGAGCAAATTAATAGCAATATTGGAACTCTCAGATTTCAAATTAACAAAACTGAATCTTCATAATACAATACAACACTTTATGAATTTTATATTTCACCATTCATATAGCATGGCATGCAAGTTATGATATACTTTATTTCATACAATGAGAAGCAATAAAATATAATTAAATCGCACCATTTAAAGCACTTACAGGTTATTACGGTATAGTCACAAGTTACAGGTATTTTATTATCACTAATGAATATATTGAATATAATTTGATAGAATGCTGTTGCTGCCTAAGGCAGCAACAACATATAGTCAAATTATTTTCCAAGATATTCACTGCATATTAATGCCTATGGGATGCAAATTTCATATTAGTCTTAGAGCAGAAGCATAGTAGTCAGTAGACCACGCTATCTGACAATATCTGTAAAGCCGGTAGTATAGTGGCTCAGAAAATTTTAGCAGTGTTCTTTTAGGCGTCACGATGCTGCCCGATAAACTAAATAATCGTTCGGATGGTACGCTTAGTAGCGCAAATGTAGATATTTACAGGCGTATCTGGCTAGTGTGGGAAACTGTCCACAGTTGAGACGCCACCAGTCCATTGGATTTGCATCAGGGTTTATACACGGAACACTTTCATAGGAAGCGAGCTCTCTGTTGATTGAAATTGTAACGTCATTACTGTCATCATTGGGTGTGGATTTCGATTTGGCAAATATGGATGCCAAAGAACGTTTTGCAGGGGCGCATTTTCAACCTGGGTTTTCACTGAATTATCCCTATTAGCATGCATTGACTTGTCACCGCCGATCTTTTAACGCACATTTGCATTCTCCTCTGTTGATAGGGATTCACTGTCAAACCGCGGATCCACATATGTGGCTATACACAATAACTCGTTCACATTAGAATCTGAATATTTGCCACACAAATACGAACGCATCTTATCCTTCATTGAAGATGTCAGTGCATGGACATCGTCCTTGGTGCTTAAGATGTCATTATCGATTCATTTCATCAGCGGCTGTACTGATGAAAACGTCACATACTTCTCGGCCGACAATATATCCGTTAAATCTGCGACAGGGGTCAAACACCAATTTCACTGCTTCTAATACCTGTACATCATTATATCTGGGAATCAGGTCGGCACACTTGCTGTCATCGCTCAACACCTTTTGGATTGCCATGCTCTAGGAAATGCTTCGCCACTGCGTGTGCTGAACCCCCTCGCGTACAGCAATCTTGTTGGTTAAAAAGACAAAGACATTAAGACCATAATAAGAACAAGAGCTCCGCAAACGGCGCATAATACCCCACCATGATGACAAACCAATGAATGAGAGCTTTCAGAAAATATTTATGTCTTCCTCAGCCCCATCATCCTTATGAAGTGTCAAAGCAATCCGTTAAATGGTTAAGGAGGTATCGTCCGGAAACCAATTTTCAAGATGGCTGCCGCTGACTGGCGGCCATATTAGATTTTGGATTATCGTAAATTTCGATAAGTTTCTTCACCAGACATATTCCAACGACCGTAGGAAGTGATCCAGTAAATGAAATCCAGAAACCAACTTTCAAGATGGCAGCCCATAGCTGGCGCCCATATTGGAGTTCGAATCATCGTCAATTTCCATAGGTTTCTTCTCCACACCTAGTCCAACCACCCTATGGAGTTTCAAAGGGATCTGATAAACGGTAACAGAGTTATCATCTGGAAAACAATTTTCAAGATGGCCACCAGTGGCTGGCGGCCATCTTGGATTTCGGATCATTGTCGACCTCGATAGGGTTTTTCCTCAGACCTAGTCCACCCACTCTTTGAAGGTTCAAAGCGATCCGATAAACGGTAAGAGAGTTATCATCTGGAAAGCAATTTTCAAGATGGCTACCGGTGGTTGGCGGCCGCCAGCCATCTTGGATTTTGGATCATTGTCAATCTCGATATATTTCTTCCCCAGACGTAGTCTAAGATGGCCACCTGAGGCTGGCGGCCATCTTGGATTTCGGATCATCATCGATTTCGATAGGTTTCTTCACAAGGCCTAGTCCCACCACCCTATGAAGTGTCAAAGCAATCCGTTAAACGGTCAAGGAGGTATCGTACGGAAACCAATTTTCAAGATGGCTGCCGCTGACTAGCGGCCATATTAGATTTTGGATTATCGTAAATTTCGATAAGTTTCTTCACCAGACATATTCCAACGACCGTGATTCAGTAAATGAAATCCAGAAAGCAACTTTCAAGATGGCAGCCCATGGCTGGCAGCCATATTGGAGTTCGAATCATCGTCAATTTCGATAGGTTTCTTCTCCACACCTAGTCCAACCACCCTATGAAGTTTCAAAGGGATCCGACAAACGGTAACAGAGTTATCATCTGGGAACCAATTTTCAAGATGGCCACCGGTGGCTGGCGGCCTATGAAGTTTCATAGCGATTCGACAAACGATAACGGAGTTATCATCTGGAAACCAGTGGCCATCTTGGATTTTGGATCATTGTCGATTTCGATAGCTTTCTTCCTCAGACCTAGTCCAACCACTCTATGAAGTTTCAAATCGATCTGATAAACGGTAACGGAGTTATCATCCGGAAACCAATTTTCAAGATGGCTGTCTGTGGCTGGCATCCATCTTGGATTTCGGATCATCATCGATTTCGATAGGTTTCTTCCGAATACCTATGAAGTTTCAAAGCGATCCGATAAACGTTAATGGAGTTATCATCCGGAAACCAATTTTCAAGATGGCCGCCGGTGACCATCTTGGATTTCGGATCATCGTCGATTTCGATAGGTTTCTTCCCAAGACCTAGTCCAACCACCCTATGAAGCTTCAATGCGATCCGACAAACGGTAACAGAGTTATCATCCGGAAACCACTCCGCCGCCTGCCCGCCCAAACGGCGCCATTACATAATACCCCGCCAAATTTTTTGGCGTGGTATAAAAATCAATACTACTCTCTGACCATTCTCACCCATGCATGCAGACTATACAATGTAATGGCTGGCGAATGTGCGTGCATGTGTGTGTGTGTAAATTATTTGTATTCTCTCATAGAAACACTCCATTTCCTGATCAAGATTATTTTTTGACAATTTATCACTGGAATGACTGTCTTGATTATCTAGCCAGTCATTCCTTTGATACATTTTCAAAAATAGTCTCCTCTTGGTAAATTAATTTATAGGAAAATATTACTACTATTGCTGCTGACGAGTTGCTGCTGTTGAATATTTTGAAAACAATTTTACTAAAAATTATTGGTATCTTAGATCGCAATCAATTGCACTTAAATTATTTTCAAAATATATAAGGAAATATCATTATTAGCTATCGTTATTCATATTTACCGTAATCAGCTGATGGTTTGGCAATGTTAGCGTGGTCTGCATTCTCATCAGTTCTCGTCAGCGTTTCCAACTGTAGCTAAAGGAGGACACAATTGTTCTACAGACTGAGAATGCACGTTTCACTCTATCTTCGTTCTTGTAGGAATTTGTAACGGCTAGATTTAAGTTATGTCCGAAACACGATATACGTGGCCATGCGAGTATTGTATCCACTGCCCGCAATACATTGGCCGCATTGTCCGTTGTAATACAGGTAATTTTCTCTGGTTTAATGGACCAGGTGTTCATAGCTTCTAACAATCCATCCGCAATGTTTTCGCTGGTGTGATCCATCGAAAAAAACTGAGTTTGTAGACACCGACTCTGCAAATTCCATTCAGCATCGATGAAGTGTACCGTAACACCTAGGTATGGGGTTATGCCTATGCTAGACCACATGTCCGTGGGTGCCGAAAGAAATTCTGCTTGGCTTATCTCTGAGCTCACACGTTGCTGCACCTCTGTATACAATTTCGGAATCGCGACTTCAGTGAAATATTTCCTACCTCGAAGCATTTACCGCGAATCAAGCGTCTGTATCATCTCTGAAATGTGACTTGTCGACAGTGTAGATAGGAATGGCAGCACCCATGATATAAGGCAAGGGTCGAAATACTTGAAAAAAACTACATGCACAGCAGTGCACCCAGTTATATCACATACATGCACCATACAATATCTACATGCACAGCAAATCTTACTATTATTTTACTTACCAATGTAAAAAATCCATAGAAATGCATCATTGAGTATCATCCTTTTTAATTATGTAATGCTTGTAATCACTGAAGATGAGTAACTGTTCTTTACTTGTAAATAAATCTGTGCTTAAAATGTTTATAATCATGGTCTTTGCTCTTTTCTATAAATTACTTATCAACCATTCACTGTGTTTGTTGTTTATATCAGTTTAAATGTCAGTAAAATGTTATATAACAATCAACTTGAACTAACAAACTCAACAAGATTAATACACAACTTTAGATGGCAATTCTATTAATAATATTAAGATTTTATTAAAGATTATGTCTTTTACATCAAATTTAACAAGAACTTTTATTATTCTTAATAGAAATTTATCTAGCCTGCTTAGTAGCCATGACACTGTAAGTGACTGTGTTAGTCTGTATCATTCTGAACAGCTACTTGATCCAGACGATGATGAATCATTGTCACTCTCAGTCACTGACTGGGGAAGTCCTTTTCCCTCTCGGACCGTATGGCTTTACCCTTGGCCTGCGTCTCTGTTTGCCACCTGTCCACCATGACTTTATGGCATCATCAGGGCAATATTGATTAACTGGTGTCTTACAGTTCAGATTTAGAAACATTAAAGAAGTCAAACTTTCTGTTTGGAGTTTAGCTCTCCAGTCAGTTTTTGTACTTTTCATTAAAGAAAAACCCCGTTCACATTCTGCTGAGCTAATTGGCAGTACCATGCTGATTTGTACCAGCAGTAATATCAAGGGCATGTCCTGGGCCTTGGATTTCATTATTTCACTCCAAAAGTCAATGTATTTCATTGATTTCTTGGAAGACACTATTTTCTTGCACATCAATTCCTTTAGATCACACCACTTATTTAGAAGGTCCTCTACAGTTGCATTTCTGGAGTCCATGAGAACAATAAATCGCTGGTATAACGATGTCACACATTGATTACCATAGTCATGCAGGTCATCCTCTGTACTTGGCAGAACAGCAGGTTAAAAAATACTGAAGGCAGTCATAATAGTGTCTTCATCATGCAGCAGAGAAGCAAACCGTTTGTCAATGTGCATGATAGATTTTGTAGCAACTGATTTTGCAATGTTTTTAACAGCTAGGCCTACTGCAACACCAATTGAGTCTGTCTCTTTGGCTTTTTTTCTCGAGGAAACAGAGCCACCAATAGGCTTGTCAAGCTTCACACCACGATACAAATTTTCTCCATTAGCATCTTTGATTATTCCATCAGTCATTATTTCATCAAGTGACTCTGTTGCTTTTGTGAGCTTCAGTTTTGTAGACTTAATCCTGTTCATTACCACATCTGGTGTCAAATCATTTGTCTGCAATGTTACACTGAGGAAACTCATGTATTTAAAGTATTTCATCAGAAAGTTCATGAACATTACAAATTTTGTTGAGGTAAGTATCTTCAGCCATGATTTAGCCTTTTCCTTATTTTCAGCTTTCCCTGAGCCGGTAATTGAAACTTGTTCTAAGTGTGTAACCATGACTGGCCAGTCTTTGTGAATAATTCCCAGTGCTTTATCATGATGTGCCATCCACCTTGTCCCTGTTACTTTGCTTGGCTTCAAAATTGGCATGTTAAGACCTGTCGCTGACTGCTTAAGAGAACTCCATGATAGGGGTGAATTTTTGTAAAATCTGTATATCTGGTCTAATAATTGTTCAACAGTGTCGTAATATGGAACCTCTCTGATTGTGTCTTTGATTGCAAGTTCTAATCTGTGTGCACAACAATGGACTACCAACAAGTGAGGAACCTCAGCTTTAAACCGTGCGGCAACACCAGATATACGGCCCATGTTAACACTAGCACCATCCATACAACATCCAACAAGGTTTATTTTCCAGTTTATCTTTAAGTCAGTTTCCATAACATCTTTGATGGCATTAAATACTCACTCAGCATCACTTTTGCCAAGGGCCCGAAGTGCGACAAATCTGGTCACTGGTAGTTTAGTTTCTGGGTCAATATATTGGACATAAACACACTCTTCATCTATAGTACCTCTGTCTGTGCTGCCATCAGAGAGAAACGAAAACACTTCCATGACCTTCATTTTTTCTAACATAATCTGTCTTTCTGATTCATGAATGTAGTGAACAAATGTCCTGTCCTGTTTGTCATTACAATAAGATGTAGCAAGTTTTACTCCATTTGCCCTTTGAAGGTCTGTTAAAGCAGCAAAGTCTGAGTATGGTCTGCATGACTGGGCTATATAATATGCTGTTGTAAATAAGGTTCTTGTTTGATCATAGTCCTGACTCTCCATATTAATGATAGCTTTTTCAATTGGCCGTTCTGTGGATTTTGTAAGATCTGTTTTGTGAGCAGACATAGCAGTTAAGTGAGTGAATGACTTTTCATGGTCTTCCACAATTTTCTTTCGTAAACTACTGCAACCATCTCTAAATGCATTTGGTTTTTGAGCCTTATCAAATTTACAACACACCTGGCAGAACATCTATTTACTTTCTTCATTAAACTGAAGCCAAAGTCGATGTTGTTTCCATGAATCCTGGAATTTGTAGCACTTAGTGTTTGACTTGATTTCACTACAGCTACTGCTGGGCATTGGGCTAAAGCCATCTACAACGCAAGTATCTGCAGCTGGTACTGCCGATTCACTTTCTACCCGTGAATTAGTAGTAATTTCACTGTTACTAATAGTTTTAACTCGTTTGGCTTCGTCACCGCCACTAAAAAATGAAGATATAGTCTTCTGGCTTCTCTTCATTCTGATTTTATCATTAGACACGCGAAACATACATGTATGCTACATTCGTATCGCTAATTAGCAGACGATCTTAGGGAATTTCTCCAATGAACTTGTGCGATTTATGAAGAGAAAATATGATTGCGAGATTTGATAAAATGAATTTGTGAAATTAGCCTCGTAGGCGCCAATGAAAATATAGATCGGCAGCCTTTGGAAGAAATCGATTGAACAACACTGATTGTTCCTTTATTAATTCTTCTAAGAAGATAATATATTTTGCATAATTTTGATTGGGTCTTCGTCCACACTCTCAATTTTAATTGGATAATTCTCATCGCGTCGCCACTGATAGAAGAGGCCTCATAAACACAATTGTTTTTCCGGTAAATTTGTGGAAAAAACTGATTTATAATGAACTCATTTATCACTAGAAGATTGTTATACATGCTAACTAACCGCTAAAGTTTTTAATAAACTGGATTATATTGCTACAATACGCAAAGATTAGTCTGATAAAGCTTTTAGATTACCGCTAACCATTTTTGGTACCAGTTTTCGCAAAAATTTTACGTGCACAGTTTTGCAGGTAGCAAAGAAAGGTAGGTGCACTGATCAAAATCTATGTGCATCTGTGCATGTATGCACCCGTTATTTCGAACCCTGTAGCGCGTTACAGAATTTGTGACTTCCTCCCAGCGATTTGATGAATGATC
The DNA here is from genome assembly GCA_034401795.1 of Chaetoderma sp. LZ-2023a. NCBI lineage: Eukaryota > Metazoa > Mollusca > Caudofoveata > Chaetodermatida > Chaetodermatidae > Chaetoderma > Chaetoderma sp. LZ-2023a. Next base: position 146,287,515 of record CM067370.1, read on the forward strand.
ATAGGAAACACCTTTTTGCATGCTAGAAGCAATCTTTGGCTGCTTACTCGGAGTTAACGATTCATTGTCATCAGCGGCATCACATTTTCGTTTTGTCGTTGCTCCTACACTTAATCTTACTATAAATTAACACATGGTACACTTTCAGATGGTTAAACACATGTTCCCACTAGGAACAGACACTACTTTATCACAGGACCTACTTGTATAGACTCGTCTATAACTTTTCCACTATCATTTGCAACGAAACAAAAAGTGATCCCAAACCGGCAAAGTTCCTTTAGGTTTTCGTACTAGATTTGATTCTGACATTATGATAATGATTGAATGAAATATATATGATTAAAATTTTCCAAGTTTTATCTAATTTATCTGTGCTTGATAAGCCAATCAGAATAATCTGTGATATATTTTCTGTGTAATATATTATCCACGTGGCACCTGCAACACCTATATATCAATAATTTAATTGTTTTCCTGATTAGCATTATTCGACCAGTCTGTAACTGATTCAGAGCTAATCAAAGCCGCTTAGTAGTCTGGCTCTGACTGGTCAATCTGAATATCATTCTCTGTTCGCGCGATCAGAATATCCAATAAAACAAGCCTTTGTATTCTCGCTTTGTGGCAAGGTGACAAGAACGGATTAACGCATTTCAGCGCCAAGTTAGGGCCTCAGGATTAGTGAATAGTTCGTATAGGATGTTTATTTGAAAAAACAGTGTCTATTAATACTTATTGATCTTTTCAAGTATACTTACAATGTGTGCTGTAGCAATCCATTGTAATAACACAACGGTCAAACAAAGCACAACTATTAGATTTTTATTAGAATTTTATTCTGAGGGAAACGCACACACTTTAGATTTCAAACAAACATGAAATTTTTTTACGATTTTCCGATTTTGCCTAAGGAGTTAACCAGAATTCTAACAGCAGCCACATTTCTTTACGCATCAACTTACCCTGAACAAATTTTAATGGCTCTTAGTTGCTAATCATATCTCACACATTTCAGCCCGATCAGTTCAGTGGTTCTGGAGAAGTCATTTTTCCGAGATCTAGGTCATTTAAGATGCCCGCCAAATCAAGTTTCCTTGAACAAACTTGATTCAGCTCTTGATATGAGATGATATTTCATTTCGGAGAACAACATTTTTAGATGTTTATAAAAACTGGACAAAATCCAAGATGGTCCCCGGCCAAAATGGCCGATCGGCTTGCTTTGAACAAATTCGGATATATATTCCATAAGGATGCATCCCGCCAAATATTCTTGAAATCGGCCTGGTGGTTCTCGAGAATTAAATTTAAATTGCCCATTAATTTAGTATGGGGGTGTTTGGCGGGAAAAAGATCAAAGATGCCCACGAACATGAGGCATGTTTCTTTGTGTATCGTGAACAAACTTTAAAGATCCTTAGTCCGTAATCATATTTCGCAAATTTCAGCCTGATCCGCTCAGCGGTTTTAGAGAAGTCATTTTCACGAAAACCAAGTCTTCCAAGATAGCCACGAAACAATTTGGCCAATCAAGTTTCCTTTAACAAACTTGGTTAAGATCGTGCCCTAGATGATATTTCATGAGTTTTGAATGAATCCCCCCAAGTGGTTTCGGAGAACATTTTTAGATGCTTCTAAAAAATCGCCCAAAACTAGATGGTCGCCAGCCAGATTGACCGATCGGCTTCGTTTGAACAAACTTGAATTTCTGTACCCTAAGGATGCCTGTTTCCAAATATAATTGAAATCGGAGTGGTTCTTGAGAAGTCGTTTAAAGAAGTTGACGGATGACGAACGGATGGTCACCATGACATAAGCTCACTTGGCATTTCAGGCCAGGTGAGCTAACAACACATTTTATTATCCGTGTTTTAAAAAAATGTCGCCGATATTGTACTCACCTCCGCCTGTCTGTACGTTCGTCACGCTATCGCCTCCCAACCCATTGGGTGGAATTCAACCAAATTTTGTATATGGGTTACCCATATGATTGCACTTTGCAAGACAATATTTACATTTGGCTCCGCTCTGGCTTGGTATGTGAATTACCCATATCAATGTGGAGTACATGAGCCCATTTACAGTTGGTCCTGCCCTTTTTGGGTGGGGGGGGGGGGGTAAAAGAAATTAATTGTAGTGCAACTCAAACAACATTTTGTATGTAAGTTACCCATATCAATGTGGAGTGCATGAGCATATTTAGATTTGGCCACACACCCAGGGGTGGGTGGGGGTGTGGTGTTGTAATACGACTCCTCCGAAAACATTGGATGAAATTCAACCAAATTTAGTATGTGAGTTACCCATATCAATGTGGAGTGGATCACGACATTTACATTTGGCCCAGCCCCCAGGGGGTGGGGGATATGGTCAAAATGTCATGAAATTGATTGTAATACAACTCCTGACACTCTTGGATGAAATTCAACTAAATTTGGTATGTTAGTTCCCCAAACAATTGTGGAGTGCAAAAGGACATGTACATTTCACTCCACCTTCCGGGTGAGTTGTGGGGTGGGGATAAAAGTTCAAAGCAGTGAACGTGGGGAGTTGCGATGACACGTCATCGACCAATCAATCTAGTTGTTTTGGAAACATGTTATTTCTGAGCTGTACTGTATTATAATAGTACCTCTTCTTGTTCTTCCAGCGTAGCGTGCTGATCGCTAGTTGTTTCTGCTATAAAGTCTTTACCATCCAGGTGTTGAAACCCTCTGGGTGGCAGAGGCAATAAACTTGGTGGATGATGGTAAATATTTTTAATACCTGCTGGAATCTAGAAATACAAAAAAGAATTTAGATTTTCAGTTCTATCAAGATAGTTGAATTTGATATTTGACCTGGATGATTGAAATAGAATATTAACCCATTAACACTTATACCAACCAAAAATGCCCTCTGCAATGGTCTTAAGAAATGTCCATTTACAGACCAAGAGAAGACTATTTTTTTAAATGTATCACTGGAATGAATGTCTCAATAACTGAGCCAATCATTCCAGCGGTAAATTTTCAGACAGTCTTCTCTTGGTCTGCAAATGGAGACTTTCTATAAGTAAATTGAAATTTTCTTGAATGACAGTGTTAAAGGGTTAAATGTGATGTGTGTTATAGATTATATTGCCAGCAAATCCACAAGTGTTTGTACACGAGCCTGTATCATTCAGATGCAATAAAAGTGTTAATCACTGATTGGCCATTCCTCTGTAAAAGGCTATTCAGTGAATTAGCAATTTAACCTTCCTACTCAATTTCCAATGTCTATTCACCATTTTGGAAAGTGTTGGCATTCTGCAGACTGCAGTACAAGAACAATCAGAGATTGTAGACTCTTCTAGCACCCTCGTTTTGTCACATTGTAAACGGTTTCCTGATGATGCCTAAAGTTCTAGAATCATAGTGTAGGGCCACACCCTGTACTGTGATAAAATTTGAGCCAAATCGGACCAGTAGTTTCTGAGATCCATAGTCTGATATGGAACTGGGTTCTCGTATCCAGATCATGGTCAGTCTGAAAATCCTCTTGCACTGTCTGCAAGTTCCTTCCTTGTGTCAAAATTTGAGCCAAATCTGATCAGTAGATTTTTAGATACAGTACCAGACACACCTGATCGCAATACACTCATCCCTCAGGGCGAGGGTAATAAGGGTTAGAACACATTTTAATATTTACACTCAGTAACCGTAGCAATTACAATAGCAGGAGACTATATACTGACATTCATAATTAAATGAGTAAACGTAATCCCATATAGTAGTCTACAAATAGTAATAAAACCTATCAAATAGTTAGCTTGCAATTTATCTCTCACAGAGTGGCCTCTAGGGCTATATGCATATATGTTAACACTTGAATGCAGATGGGGAAATAAATTTTTGCTTAATTAATGGCCCTTGTAGGACAAACACACATTTTTCGATGTTCCAGCTCTATATAAATTACATCTGATATTTTCTTAATTAAAACATCTTTAATCAGTCTTAGTTCAGCTTGTTAATTCTCTGGACTGACTTTCATATTTTGAAACTCGCCATGCCCAGTCAATATAAAAATATGAAATTTGTTCACCATAACCTAACAAGTCCTAGTCTACCATTCCTAACATAAAATTATAGTGATATAGCATGTCGTGTTTCATCAAACTCATGACAAATCACGTATACAGATCGGGGGGGGGGCAGTAGACAAATTCTTACTTACTTTTGTACGTTTCCGACTAGGTAACCTCATTTTGATTCTAAAGGGTGGATGTTGTCTATGCACTTTTTTTAAGAAGGCGATTTTGACAGTATGCTGATTAACCTGTTGATCTGTGAACTGGTCCCATAGCTGGACACGCTCACATATGCTCAATGTTCTTAACAACTTCTCATCCTGAAATATAACAACAAGAGGCCCAAGGGACCTGTATCACTCACCTGGAACATAGGCATTTCAACTAGAAAGGCTATCGCCTATAAGTAGAATCCTACGGTTTTGGCTAGTACTGTAACAAGAATTTGGCCATCCAAGATGGCTGCCAAGCAAATCAACCAATCAGGTTTTCCTGAACACACTTGGTTCAGCTCTTACCTAGATGAAGTTTCCCGAGTATCAATCCATCAGGCGGTTTCAGAGATTATCGTATGTTACTAAAAATTGGCCTATGTCCAAGATGGCCACCAGGCAGCGCCCGATCGCTTCCTTTTGAACAAAACTGTATCACTCTGCCCTCAGGATGTTTTCTGCCAAATATAATTGAAATCGGCCCAGTGGTTCTCGAGTCTCTAATCATATCTGCCAAATTTCGGCCCGATCCCTTCAGCGGTTCTGGATAAGTCATTTTCGCTAAAACCAGGTCAACCAAAATGGCCGCCGAGCCATTTGACCAATCATGTTTTCTTAATTAGTGTTGTTTACAAAAAACAGCATGACACACTATAGTTGCGACATAGGCAGCTGCCTGAAATTTCAAAATATTATACAGACGAAGACACAACACACTTATACTATTCTCAAATAAAAGTTCTCCACTAAGTTTTATGACATGCACGAAAACCCTAATTAATACATACTAATAAATTTTCAGCATGATTAGGACACATCCAGCGTCCTGTAGGCATAGTAGTGAGCGGTGGAGACAAGCAGTCCAAGTGATATAACAACGGGCAATAATCACACTGCAACAGTGGCCCACATCGACAACTCCTGAAAAATTAATTAAAATAAATGATGGTTACTACATATATATTAGAATGCATTCAAGAACAACCAAGAGGCCCAAGAGCCGGTGGTGCTTACCTAGAACTAATGCTGCGTGGTACTATTGCAGAAACCCATACACCAGTTACAATATGGATTTTTATACTGGTATATAGGCTTGTGCGATTATTGCATCGACTGATCGAAATTGATTATTAAAAAATAAATGCGATTACTCGATTAATCAGCTGGGATATAAATTACCAAGACATAGCAACAAAAGAACATGTATGACAAAAATTGCAATGGTGTTTTAGAAAAGTCCATTTGCAGGGCAAGAGAAGACTTTTTTGAAAATGTATTACTGGAATTCTCGAGCCAGGATTTCCAGTGATATATTTTCAAAAATAGTCTTCTCTCGCTTTGCAAATGGACAAACATTCACTAAGCAAAATGTAATTTTTCATGAGCGATCGCATTAAAAAGTAGTTAAGTTAGGTTTTTTAATATTCTATGCAATAGAAAATATTCATGATTATTCGATTATTTAATTTTTAATCATATAATAAATTCACGATTTAAAATAATCACGATTTTCAATTTAATCCCAATCGCGCAAGCCTATTAGTATACCTGTGTGCATGCGCGCACGTAAGCGCACTTGATATGTATAAACTTATTATTACAACATAGTGGCATGGTTTTTCAACTGATGAATGGCACATACACGGTCTAGATGTCAGATGGTCATTACCCCTAACTAGCCAATGACTATTAAGATGAGTGCAGTGATTGACATAATATCATCTCTTCACATTCTCTCCGAAACAGTGTAATGTCTTTTAAAGACCAAAGGAAAATTCAGCTAATGTTATACTACATTTAGATTACTATCTAGACAAAGTCAAAGATAAACTGCGCATGATATTTTAAAGTTTCTATCATGCTGTCAATGAAAGATATAGAAACGTTTTAATGCTCTAATGGTCAAGCTCTTGCATGTCAAGATTATTTTCGAAAACGTACCACCGCAAGGTAAGGCTCGATAAACAAGCCAGTCATTCCAATGGCAAACTTTCAAAAATAATAATCTCTTGGTTTATAAATGGACATTCAATAAGCAAATATTTAGATCATTAAATGGACAATAGATAAATGCTGATCAGTCCAGTCTACGAAGGCTGACATGATTTACTTTTCAACCAATGAGAAAAAACATTGACCCCCTCAACCACAGTTATAATCTAATTTGCCAGTGTGGTGTAAAAGAAATCATACAAGTTGGCTGTCGAATATTTTGAAGCAAATTGGACTAGAAGCATTGGCAGCTTCCAGTCAAAAGCTTAAAAATATTCAACATTAAAGTTATTACACAACAAGCATTCTGTAAGTATTGCTTTGCAATACATGTCCCCTACCTGGTGATATAAATCTTTAGAGATTGACAGTCAATAAAAATTGTCAAAAGCAGCTGAAGCTCAAACATGATCTGTAATTTCTCATAACATAGCAATAAACCAAGTCTCAGTTATATATGGTGAAGGAGAAGGAAAGTCTTGAAAGCTGATATGTTTGTATATCATAAGTCGAAAGGGGACATAACTCCATCAAAGAATGACGCAAACGCCTGAAACGTCAACTTGGTCTGTAATTTCTCATAATAAAGTAATGTACCAATTCTCAGTTGAATATCTTGAGACTGCGAGAAAGAGCGGAAAACTAATAATTTTCATATTTCATAGGTCGAAAGGGGGCATAACTTCATCATAAATTTACACATATGCCTGAAACTCGAACTTGGTCTGTAACTTCTCATAACAAAGCAATGTAGCAATTCTCAGTATAATATCTTGAGACTGCGAAAAATAGTGCGGAAATAACTCCATGAAAAATTGACGAAAATGTCTGAAACTCGAACTTGCTCTGTAACTCCTTATACTAAAGCGATGCACCGATTTTCGCTTAAATATCTTGAAGGAGTGTGAAAAAAGGTGTGGAAAGCTGATATTTTTTGTATTTCTTAAGTCGATAGGGGGCATACAAGTCCATCAAAAATTTACGCATACATCTGAAACTCGAACTTGGTCTGTAACTTCTCATAACAAAGCTATGTAGCAATTCTCAGTATAATATCTTGAAAGACTGCGAAAAAACTTGCGGAAAATTAATATTTTTCATATTTCATAAGTCGAAAGGGGGCATAACTTCATGGAAAATTGACGAAAATGTCTGAAACTCAAACAAAAAAAAGTATGGAAAGCTAATATTTTTTATCTAAATTCTTACGTCGAAAGGGGGCATAACTCAATCAAAAATTGACGCATACACCTGAAACTCGAACTTGTTCTGCAACTTCTCATACCAAAGCAATGTAGCAATTCTCAGTATAATATCTTGAGACTGTGAAAAAAGTGCGGAAAACTAATATTTTTCATATTTCATAAGTCGAAAGGGGGCATAACTCCATGAAAGATTGATGAAAACATCTGAAACTCGAACTTGCTCAGTAAGTCCTAATACTAAAGCGATGCACGGATTTTCGCTTAAATATCTTGAAGGAGTGCGAAAAAAAGTGCGGGAAGCTGATATTTTTTTGTATTTCTTAACTCGAAAGGGGGCATAACTCCATCAAAAATTGACGCATATGTCTAAAACTAGAACTTTGTCTGTAACTTCTCATAACAAAGCAATAAACCAATTCTCAGTTGAATAACCTCGAAGGACTACGAAAAAAGTGCGGGCGACAGACGGACGGACGGATGGAGTGCAAACCTATACTCTCCCCGGTAGGCGACTAATAAAGTGTAATACACACCTACATAACATCGCAGACTATTGTTTACAGAGAAAAAATGGTGGTGCTTATGAGCCAATATTATAAAAAAGTTGTTAAAAAGCAATTAATGAATCCAGTTTCTCTCTCAATTATGTTAATCAACTACGTCACATGGAGGCCAACGATACAATCAACTACGTCATGAATGACCATAATTTAATCTGTCATAAAATAGTTAATAGGCCGTCTTTACTATTTAATAAACAATCTGAAATTAATTTGACTGGGCGCTTTTATGGCAACACCCAGTCAAATAAGTTTTAAAAAATGTTTAGTTTTCGAGAAATTGAAATTCATAGTCGATCGATCCCAACTCGGTCAAAATGAGTGTGGAGCGTAGCTAGAGATTGGCAGTGCATAACTAAAACAGGATGCCTCCATTATTGCTAACAGAGTTAGGTGGGCTAAAAAAATCCATTCAGTGAAAAATTATTCCCAACAGTCAATTATATTTGTTATCCAGCAGAGGCAAGACACTTAAGATTTCTTAGTATTTATGTAGGACAATGATATCCTCCGCTTTAAATTTAGGTTATTAAGTTTTCTTTATTGCCAAGGGAGGTAACTATATTTTAAATCTTATATAAAAATAGTTATCCCCCTTGCGAAATTAGGCTGTCAGAAAATCCAAGATAGTCGGCAAAAACTTGACAAATCAAATTTGTTTATAAATTTGGAAGCCAATGGCCATATAGCCTTTGCAGCCAAGTTTGGTTGAAATTGGCTACGCTTTCTGTAAAGACTAGTCTTTTAAATTATTTAATGTAGGTTATCACAAATACAAGATGGTCGCCAAAAGAATGCATAAATCAAATTTCTGTATTGAACTTCTGAATCCTAGAACAATATAGGGACATTCTAGCTTTATTTAGCGAAAATCAGTCTACTGGTTAATGAGGTGTAGTCTTCAAGCGAGTGCCTAACATTGTTGGAAATCCAAGATGACCACCACAAAAATGGACAAATCTAATATCTGCAAGTTTTGAAAGCCACCAGCATAGATGGTTTGGTTGGAATTGGCCTAGCGGTTCATGAGTGGTCTAAAAGCCATTTCCTGAACATTTTCTGATAATCCAAGATGGTCGTCGAAAAAAAATGGACCCATCAAATTTATTGATAAGCTATGATGCCTACCACCATAGGGTCCTTCAGGTCATATTTGGCTAACATAAGCTCATTTTTACAGTTTCTGAATAATTTTTGGGAAATCCAAGATGGCCACAAGAAAACTCGAAAAATCTAATTTGTGCATAGTTCTGAGGCCATCCTAGCATCATACCAGCAGATTGAATTAAAATCGGTCAAAATGTTAATGATGTAAGACCAGTTGAATGAAGGAAATGTCAATTTCCCTTTCTCCGAGATCTAACAATACTCACCATTCTGTTACTTCTGATATACAGCTGGCCTTGACAGCTGGCTCTAGGACTATAGACTTAGAAAGCTTTACCGACTCCTTGGAACCAGGTACTCGGCTCCCAACTGCCGAGTACCCGTCTACCATAGAGCTCATATTGTTTGCATAGCCACCAAACAAGAGAAATCCATGGCTTGCTTCCGTGGGGCTGGGAGGCTGGGTCCGTAACAGAATGGTGAGTATTGTTAGATCTCGGAGAAAGGGAAATTGACATTTCCTTCATTCTCCTTCGATCAATACTCACCATTCTGTTACTTCTGATATACACCAGATTTGATCAGTAGTCTGGTGGGAAGGGGCAAGCCATCAATGCTACTTTTGCCGCTTGGAGAAAGAGTTAGACTTCAAAACTTGACTAACGGAGACCTAAAAAAGGACCGTCAAGTTAACGGAACCGAATCACATTCGCATCACTGCCCCCCCCCCCCCTTTTCCTCCTAAGAAAGGGAGAGAACTCACGAACATGCATCTCGCCTGAAAACACAAATATGCCAAGAGGGTTAACTGCTCTTTGCATATCCACATGTATTAGCCTGGGAATGAGCATGAATATATAAGATGAATGAACATGATATATAAACATAATAGAAAAAACTCTCAATCTTGAATTACCGTATGATAATTGGACTTCAGACGTACCGCCTCCAACCATTCACTGGTCCGGCCATCAGTGACACAATCTGGCTGTCATCCTCTCGCTCGACCATGTCTGCTTTAAATTCTTTTCTTACCAAAGTGAAAAAAGGGCGAAGAGCAGTGTGGTCACTTAACTATCGTTTCAAAACAGCTAAAGCGAGTGGATTGGCTGAGTCTGACACATCCCTCATATAGTAATCCGTGAATGAGGACTCACAGTGCCATTGTGCAACGGCCATGTCCTCTAACGGAACACCACTGTAAAGGGCGGTCGAGGGGGCTATTCCTCTAAGATCGTGTGCCCTTACGCCTTGCACCTGGTGCCCAGTCGCCATCTCATGCGTAGTCTGAATGCATTCGACTACCCAACGAGAGATAGTACCCATGGATGCGGCGCCATAAGGTCTCTTATGGCAGATCCACAGATGTCTATCGTTCGACCGTAACGAGTCAGTCCGTTTCCTGTACTTAGTCAAAGCACGGACCGGGCACCAGACACTGGCATCACGATCAAACCTTGTTAACTTCGGTATTATGATCGGTTTGCCGGGATATCTCAAAGACTGATTCTTTGACATAAACTGTGCTCTTGGCAGAAGACGCAGACAATAAATCGGCCCCCCTCTGCCGAAAGCGCATGGATCTCACTGCGCCTTCTAGCTGAGGAAGCTGCCAATAGAAAGACCGCCTTTAGAGTCAAATGCTTTAGACTAGCCGAACGCAATGGTTCGAAAGGGTGCTTGGCCAGTACATTAAGCACTAAAGATAGACTCCAGGCTGGAATGACTACCGGTTGTCTCGGTCGGAGATTGCTCATTCCCTTCACCATCACATTTAACTGGGCCACCTCTGGACTATCCCTGTTGGCTAGACAAGGGATAACTAATGCCAAAGCTGACTTGTATCCAGCAATTGTGACGGGAGCTAGTCCTGAAAAGAACAGCTCACAGAGAAAGTCTGCTATTTGCTGAATAGTGGATTGAAAGGTATCAATACCCTTTTCTTCACACCAGTCTGCAAATCTGTTAACCTTGTTGTTATATGACTTGAAGGTTGACGTCCTTCTCGCAGCCGCGATGAAATTAGCAGCTTGTCGAGAAAAGCCTTCCGACGTGGAACGTTGTTTGATAACATTCACGCAGTCAATTTGAACATTTCGGGACGCTCGTGTAGGAAGCGTCCCTTGGCCTGAAACACGCCCTGCTGGGCCAATACAGCGCTATTAGCAGGACCAGGAATGGCTCGTCCCTGATCTTCACCAAGGCCTTCGGTAGAAGGATGGTGGGTGGGTACGCGTACGCATCCACCCCTCTCCAGCTTATCGCCAGAGCGTCTGTATCGACGGCATTTGGATCTGGAATCGCTGAGACATAAGTCATGATTTGAGCATTTTCCCGTGTGGCGAACAAGTCCACGTTGGGTTTGCCCCAATGCTCGAAGATCCTTCGTAGAACTGGAGGGTTGAGGGACCATTCTGTTGGCAGAATTCTCTGTCTGCGAGACAAAGCATCCGCCAGAATGTTCAATCGCCCAGGAATGTGAGCTGCTTTCAAAACAACCGAGTAATTCCTGCACCATTGAATCAAGTGCCACACTTTGATACACAGCGTGGGTGACCTGGTCCCGCCTTGGCGATTTATGTATGATACTACCGTCGAATTGTCCGACCGTATCAATATCACCTTGCCACTGATCATCGGAAGAAACTCTTCCAACGCCAGTTCCACTGCCATCATTTCCAACAGATTGATATGCAGGTGACTCTCCTGTAGAGTCCATGTGCCCGAGACCTGGTTCTCTCCCAGGCAGGGCCCCACCCCTCCAGCGATGCATGGGGGTAGGGTAGGTGCAGCGAAACCCCTACTAGGAGATTCTGACGCTCTTTCCACCATACAAGATGCGACATTATCGGCTCCAAAACTGGCACCAGTTTTGACAGGGGTTCTGTTCTGTTTCCACAGAGACATCAGATACAACTGGATAGGTCTTCGCATTAGAGCAGCGTACGGGATCACCTGCTCCATGGAGACCATCATCTGAAGAAACCACCTCGCCTGAATGTGGTTTCCCACTCGAAAACTCTTGAGGATGGCTAACAGAGACACCACTCTGGGCTCTGACGGGTAAACCCTGCCCTCCTCGAGATCGAATCGCATCCCCAAATAAACGAAATGTTGAGTGGGTGTCAACTCGGATTTCTCCTTGTTGACTATCCAACCTAGATCTGAAAGTAACTTCAGAGTCAGAGCAGTATCCACGTTCAACCTGGCTGCCGAGTCTGCTTTGATCAGCCAGTCGTCTATGTAGGTGTGTAGCGCCACGTTCTCTTTTCTGAGAAACGCTGTCACCGCAAGGACCACTCTTGTGAAAACCCTTGGAGCTGTATACAGGCCAAACGGGAGAACAATAAACTCCCATACTTGATTCTGAAACGCAAATCTCAGAAACCTGTGACAACTCCTGTTCATTGGAATGTGGAAATATACATCTTTCAGATCGATCGACACACACCACATTCCCTTCCTCAACCCTGCCATTACCGACCTCGGCATTTCCATCTGGAACCGAGGCGTATGGATAAACCAATTTAATGGCCTGAGATTGAGTACGGATCTCCATCCCCCTGTGCTCTTGGGGACAAGGAACATATTTGAATAGAAGCCTGGAGTGTTCTGGTTCGTTGGTTGTATTGCTCCCTTCAGAAGCAAACCTCACACCTCGTTTTTAACGGCTTCTAACTTGTCTGGTTCCCTTGGTACGGGTGTCCAGACAGGTGCCAAAGACAGATTCTGCGGCGGAAAGTCCCACCACTCCGGCATGTATCCCTGGGATAACCATCCCAGTACCAGACTGTCTGACGTCACACCTTACCAGGCCTCGACGAAACACATTAGCCTTCCACCCACCATAGACGCCTCGACGTCTAACGGGGTTGTCCGGCTCGCGGTCCGCTCCCCCCCCCTCTGTTAACGAGAGAGATAGAGAACCATTTCGGTCTTGGCTCGGCAGGTCTAACTGGCACCGCTGTTCCTGTCGCACAGGTGCGGTCAAGGCGGATACAAAGGGAGCTCTCGTACCCTCAGGTATGATCCGCTCTTCTTTCCACCCTTTGAGGACTTACCCTTTCCTTTCCCGCTTCTAGGGCGATCAGGTGCAACATTGGGGAGGGTAGGGGCCTCCACAACCTTCCTGCCGGCGGCGGCTGAGAAAAACCAGACGAAGCAGAAGTCGCAGTAGGCTTAGCTTTCGCCTTGCCTTTCTGCTTCTTCTGCTTCTTTGAAGGTTAAACAGCTTACGGCTTCCCTACAGCCCTAGCGCGTGCGCTTGCCGCACTAGCTCCAGCTGTAGGTTTACCGCCAACCGATTCTGCGCAATGCTAGCAGTGTCCTCTAGGATGGCCCGCGCCTGGCCACCGAAGATGCTAGGACCTGTCAGGGGTGTCCCAAGAAGACGCTCCCTGACGGCCGTAGCCGGATGCATATGGTCAAGAACCATTTGCCTCCTGGACTTTGTCACACGCGCTTGCACCCTTGCCAGTGCGTCCATAGACAGCACCAAGCCGTCATTGACGCACGAAAGCGCCACGGCCCCCACCGACTGAAGAAAGCGATGAGTGGTTGACAGCACTCATAGCTGCCCTCACACCCTCATAGCATAGGGACAGGACTTCATCCTGGTGTGCCTGGGACTTGTCCACAAGTGCCGGACCGGGGGCCACCCGCTCCAGCACTCTGGACACCCAGAACCCATCGGTCATCCTCGGTGACCGATGGTACCACACCATACCTGTCGTATTCCCCCCGTGGAATACGACACCTCGCCCGCACCGCCCTGGAGGCCGCAGGGAGCTGACCCTTGGCCATAAGCTGCTTACTATAAATAGCCTCTAGCAACTCTATGAACCGTGGATCCAGTCCAACTGACTGGATCCGGGCTGCGGGCAAGATCCCCGTCCTAATCGATGCAACCAACGGACGGGGCGCATCCTCCTCGGCCGTGGCCGAAACCACAAACGGGTTGACACTGGTTAGCCAAGCCAGAGCATCCGACCAGTCTACTTCCGAGGAAGACACACCCGTGAACATGTCACCCGTTCACGGGCCTACCAGCCACGGTCTCCCGGCAAGGAGACGTGGCTGACACGCCAGGCACTCCGGTACCATACGGTTCCGCCGCCACCCCATGAAACACACCAGTCCATGGGGTAGGTCCGCACGGAAAACCGTGCGGACACATAGCAGACGCGGACCCGTGGCCAGACACGGGTGCCAATGGCACCCCACGTCTGACCGCCGGACCAGGCGAGTACCACGCCTGGCCCGGCACACCCGTCACCGTGTCGGCTGGCGTCAAACCAACCATCACGGGACAGGTGCCTGGTACCAGATTGGCCTCAACCACAGGCAGAGCCAAGCCAGACAGAGGACGGTTCCGTCCAGGACAGAATCGACCTCCATCTTCTCCACCCGTGGCATCACAGGCCGCAGCAACCTCTCCTCCTCGTCTTCAGACTCCGAAGAGTCGTCACTAGGCGAAGAAACCGTGGAGCCGTCCTGGCAGACGGCTCCCATGCCTGACGGACCGGCCACCGCTACTGGACCACCCGCAGAGAGACAGAACCCGTCAGGCTCCAGAACCATGTCCAAGGACAGGGTCCGTACCAAGCATGGGGAGAATCTGCCCCCCCAACCTTCGGCAGCAGTGACGACACCAGCGTGGGCAGAACGCTATGCAGAAAAACCTGCATAGCCGGACCAAACCACGCCGGCCGTGCCATCTCCCCCACCTCCAGCTGAGGATGTGGAGCGCCCCCAACGGTCGAACCGGACGCTCCACGATTTACCTTCGGACCGCCTGACCACACTGAAAGACCCAGCCAAATCCTTCTGGGCAAGGAACTTCAACATCATATCCGCGGACCACACTGCACACACATTACACCTACTATCAAGGTTACATGGAGTACATCTAAAGCAGACATGGTCCTTAAATAGGACCCATACGAACTTGTGGCACTCGTCACATGATGGCGGGGCTGGCTTGGCCTATAAATAAGCACAAACCTACAATAAGCAAGCGGAACGAGACACGGATGGAAGGCAGACAATTAATTTTCAAATAATTTGACCATAAATTAACTGTAACCCTCCCGCACACCACCCCGCCACGTTACAGCAAAGATCGCATTGATTATGACGACAAGAACGAAGCGGGCATAAATACACCCATATGAGAAGAAACAACAAAATGTAAACAAACTGCTGTAGCACACGGTAAAACCGCAGACCACACATCTATCAAGAATTTTGAAAACCACCGATCATTGCAAACAGATCGTGATAACACGCAAAACTTGAGCATTCCAAAGTTTTCTGGTACCATTTTTGGTACGCAGCACCCAGAAAAAGATGCGCGAATTAATGAAAACACTTTCTTCACATAAACATCCGAGCACTACAGGTGTGACGTCACCCGCTCGGATCTTACGGAGAACGACGTCAGCCGATATTCGTGTTACAAATACTGTAGCAAACACCTATTTTCATATCTGCCGATCGCCTGTTGGGTTAAAGGCGACGACCATCCAGTATATCTCGTTGTTAACACACATCCCAGATTCTTTGGGGTCAGAAATTGGACCTGGTTATCATCGGCGGTATCCATATTATCCAATTATCCGTGCAAGAGAATCACTAGCTATCACAATCACAGACAAAAAGACTTAGATCTATTTCTTAATCTCTCCACTACAGAAAGCATGTAGCTCTTGTTGCTATGCAAACAAGAATGAGCTCTATGGTAGATGGGTACTCGGCAGTTGGGAGCCGAGTACCCGGTTCCAAGGAATCAGTAAAGCTTTCTAAGTCTATAGTCCTAGAGCCAGCTGTCAAGGCCAGCTGTATATCAGAAGTAACAGAATGGTGAGTATTGATCGAAGGAGAGGGCCACTCAACATGTCATAAACTCGCTTGGTGCTTTGGGCCAAGTAAGTCAAAATTTCTTGGCTATAAGAAGCATGTTACCTTAGTTTCACTTACTTGGTGCAAATAAAGCACACTCTTGCTGGTAATGGGACAACACCATTAGCCATTTCATGCGCAGGCTTCTTTGGTGGAGCACCTTTATCACGGCCCCAATACCGACGCTTACTTGTACCTGGATTATACAAACAACTGCTTTAGACAACAATTTTTAAGATATATATTAATCACGTAACACTCAGAATGTACTCTTCTTGAGAGATTACCGTTTGAAGACCAAGAGATTATTTTAGAAAATTTACTACTGGAATGACTGGCTCGATAAACGAGCCAGTCATTCCAGTGGCAAATTTAAAAAAATAATCTCTTGGTCTGTAAATGGGCATTTTCTAAGAAAAGCAATTAAGGAGATGCGTTTTGACAATTTCCAGCAAATTTTTAATTTCATTAAATTTACAATTTTCATCGCAAAAGTATATATATATATATATATATATATATCAATTATGTGGAAGTACAGATATGAAATTAATGAATTATTCACACACCTTAGACTCATCCACTGCACTACTAGCTTCAAACTTTTGAGTCTCATTGGACGCAGGTAGGATTTGAACAATGACCCTCGGAGTCCCTGTCTCATTTTCTGTTACGTAGATGAAACAATAACTACTTACCAGGAAAAGGTACATTACAAGTAAGATCCTTGGGTAGCTCAAACTGCTCTGGGTTCATTAGGTACGCAGCCCTAGCGAGAGTGTCCATTGGAGTGTCTCCTGGCTCCTTAACCAGCGGTATCAGCTCAGATGGACTATATGGCCGGAGAACTGAACTTGCTCCTGAACCACTTCCCCGAGAATAACCACTATTTGTAGATGCTGTGTCATCATCCTTCTGCAAAACAGTTTGAATATTACCTATATTACAGGTTATTTGCAAATGAGAATGATACATTCCCCACACAGACTAAGATTTCAATTTTCCAAAATTGTAGCAGAAAACGTTGACTTTTCCATACGTGTGTATGAACCCTGTCAATTGGATCAGTGACCGTGACAACAATATTAATAGGGCACTTCAGAGCCCCAAGGGCAACACATGGGTCGTTTGGTGACGATCCTGAATAGACAAAGCAAATGCCATTATAAGCCACCACCCACCACCCCCCCTACATGTATAGAAGGGGGCAATCACAATTGTTCTGAACTCGTGTTAACACTTCCAAAAGTTTCAGTTTACTTCACACATCTTGACAATTAAAGACTGTAATGGTCGGATACCTTTTCCTGAGTTTGAAATCATGCTTTATTTTTTTTAATCCTCTCTGATCTCGGAATTCAGACATAGGGACTTTTCCTAAAACAAAAGATTAAGTTGATCTTGCTTACTTTAAGTCAGTTGATATTATGAGTGATTAAGATGATAACAAACCTCTCTCTGCGGAGCAACTTTACATCTGTGACACATCCACTCTCCAGGTGGCAATTCCTCTTCATCTAGTGGTGGGTTACTGAAAATTATACCCAACATTCCATCTTCAAACATACATAGAACAAGAGGCCCAAGTGGCTCTATCATTCACATGGAACTGTGGCATTTCAAGAAGAAAGCATATATTTTACATGGAGAGCTCTATACATTTTTGTAACAAATGCAACTGTTCTGACCAGAAACACAGGTATTCAAGTTTTTAAGGTAAAAGGTATTTCCGGGATATTTTTTCAATCCAAGATGGATGTTGAGAAAAATTTACCAATCCATATTTTTAAAAGAAAATTATATGGCGATTCGACGGATTAACTAGCTGGTTTTCTCAATGATAAAGGCGTTATCCTACTTTTGTTAACTAGTTTATCACAACAATTAGTGTTGTGATTAGTATATATTAAACATGTGCACGACACGGCTGAATATAAGCACACGCGTCAATGGATTAAAACTGTACTCTTGGACTGCTAACATGCGAAGTTTCAAAATATTGTATTCTGCTCAGATTTCTTTCACAATTCTTCAAATTACATCGTAGAAAATTTTACATTTTAAAAAGATCGCGATTTTTGATTAAATCAGACAATCGTGCAAGCCTTTTAAACAGCTTTACCACATTATCACATTGCCAAACTTACAGTAACTTATTAAGTAAATTTTATTATAAGGACCAGTATGAAAATTAGGTAAATATCTGGTGTAGCCTGATGCATTAATGCAAAAATATTTCAGTTCCTGGCGGCATATTTAATGCATTAAACCATTTGCATTTAAATAGATATGATGGATGATTTTTTGGAAAATCCAGTATGGCCACCAAAAAAATGACCAATCAAGATTCGTTTTAATATGTTGAAGCCTACCGTAGAACAGCAGGTATTTTAAAATGTGATAATAAATTCAAAAATGTTTTAAGAACAAGAACAAATTCTGGGATGTGTATTGTCATAATACATTTTAATAGAATAATAGTATAAATAAGGTCAACATTGTTTATAGCTCCTAGAGATTAGATTCTATTGAGTTCAGAACATGAGTGCATGTAAAAAATCAACGATTTTGTTTTAGAAGGAAAAAAATTAAATTGCAAAAATCCGATTTTTTCGAAAGAATGTGATTAGTTTTCCAACCCTGCCAGAAAACTTTCAGAAAATCAGATTGCTGCCAAACATTGACATATCAAAATTCCGAATTCAATTTCTAGAGGCTATGACAATAGGATCCTTCCAGCCAAATTTGGTTGAAATTGCCCAAGCGATTAATGAGTAGCATTTCATACGATTTCCCATTTTTTGGAAAATCCAAGATGACCATCATCAAAATAAATCTGTTAAAATTCTGTATACAAATTCTGAAGCGTACCAGCCTAGGGTTCTTCCTAGCTGAATTTGGTTGAAATCGGACAAGCGGTTATTGGAGTAGCCTTTTAACCAATTTCCCTTAAATATTCGGAAAATCCAAAATGGCCGCTGAATGACGAATCAAAATTATATATGCAAGTTCTAAAGTCTACCGCCCTAGACTCGTTGAAATCGCCCAAGTTGTTAATGAACAGCCGATTTTCAGCCATTTTTCGGAAAATTCAAGACGGCCACCAATCAAAATTATGTATACAAATACTGAAGCATACCATGCTATCGTTCTTTCATCCAAGTTTGATTGAAATCGGCCCAGAGGTTATCAAGGAGTAAGCTTTTAAGTGATTTTCAGAAAATCCAAGATGGCCAACAGAAAAATTGACCAATCAAAATTATGTACACAGGTTCTGAACCATACAACGCTAGGGTTCTTTTCATATAAGTTTGATTGAAATCGGCCCAGTGGTTATCACAGAGTAAGTTTTAAGTGATTTTCAGAAAATCCAAGTTGGCCACCGGAAAAATGGACCAATCAAAATTCTGTATAAAAGTTCTGAAATCTACCAGCCTAGTATCCTTCTAGCCAAGTCTGGTTGAAATTGTTCAAGCAGGTAATGAGTAGCATTTTAAACAATTTTCTGCCGCCTTTCAGAAAATCCAAGATGGCCACCGGAAAAATTGCATACTACTACGCTAGGGTTCTTCCATCTTAGTTTGATTGAAATTGGCAGTGGTTATCGAGTAGGCTTTTAAGTGATTTCCAGAAAATCCAAGATGGTCACTGAAAAAAATGGACCAATAAAAATTCTGTAAATAAGTTTCAAAACCTAGCAGCCTAGTATCCCTCCAGCCATTGGAAAATTCAAGATGGCCACCAAAAAAATGGACCAAACAAAATTCTGTATAAACGTTCCGAAGCATACGATGCTAGGGTTCTTTCATCCAAGTTTGATTGAAATCGTCCCAGTGGTTATTGAGGAGTAGGCTTTTAAGTGATTTCCAGAAAATTCAAGATGTCCGTCGACAAAATTGACCAAGCAAAATTCTCTATACAAGCTCTGAAACAGAGCAGCATACTATCCTTCCAGGTAAGCCTGGTTGAAATCGCCCAAGCAGCTAATGAAGAGTAGTGTTTTAAACAATTTCCCACCATTTTTCAGAAAATCCAAGATGACCGCCAGAAAAATTGGCCAATAAAAATTCTGTATATAAGTTTGATTGAAATTGGTCCAGTGGTTATCGAGTAGGCTTTTAACTGATTTCCAGACAATCCAAGATGGCTGCCAAAATAATTTAACAATCAAAATTCTCTATACAAGTTCTGAAGCCTACCCCCATAGGGTCCTGCCAACCGGTTAATGAGTACCATTTTTAAGCAAAGGTTGACGGATGCATGGATGGACTGACAGAGTCGCCATACCATAAGCTCACTTGGTCTTTCTGGTCAGGTTGGCTAAAAGTAAGTATTGTATCTCAGCTTTCCAAAACAGTAGACATTTGCTGAATTTAACAAAATGCAACACTCGAAACTGTTAATATTAATACATGGATGCCAACAGACATATTTAAACGAACAAAATACTATGTTGTCGCATGAAGTTTCATATTAGTACTAATAGTAGTTTCAAATACTAGTTACGGAAGAGAAATCAAAATCTTACTGGCACTGAAGGTGAAATGCAGCTGGACAATGATCACAGCACAATAAATCACCCCCTTCTTTACAGCTGTCACAATAATCGTGGTTCACAGCGCGTCCAGTACGGCGATACTGTCCACGCCTTCGCTTTGGTGCTTCCTCACTGCCAGGAGGTGCAATCAGCTTTTGTATCTCCTGCAATAATACAAATCAAGGAACTCACACATGCCCATCTGTACATTACAAATTAATCAAGTTTTTACAATCATTGCAGACTAGAAATCCACACACACCCAACCGTAACTTACCTCTTTGCAAAGAAGCCGGCGAAACACACTTGTTTAATACACATAACTGATATTTATAATTAGGTGCTTACATTAAGTACCATTGTTTACTTTACCAAAAGTTGGCTGATATTTTATTTTTTGAACCACAGAGTGGGGTGTCCATATCTATTTATTGCTTTTCTGCCAGCTCTGCCCAATCTGCAGACATTACATGAGACGTATATAATGGGTTCATACATACATAAAAACAGCGGTTAACACTCTGTGCACCATAAAAAATTAACATTTTTTCAAAGGTTTTTCCTCTAGCATCACCAAAAATTGGTCCACCGCATGAAAAACCGCTCCGCACCGGCAAAGGATGCACCGCCAAAAGATTATGTACCAGCACATCGCTAAAATGGCGCCCAGATGCACCGACAAAACTGGTACAAACATGCCCATATTTGGACATAGCTGAAACCACTTCCAGTCCACTGGGAGAGTATAAAAGGAGCTGACTTGCAAGGCTTAGATCATTCAGACTTTTTTAGACTCTGTTGTTATTACACCAACAACCCCGATTGACAAATATACTATAAGTTTGGTTGCTTTGCGTTGGACACTTAATTTTCCTTGACTGGTGTAGTAGGTAAGGTGACCATACAGCACTACAATATTCTAGTATCGATCTTATTAGTGTTTTAAATAGAGTAGCTAAAATGGTTCCATCTCCATACGTGAATGGCCGCATAATCCCTGGTATTCTGTTGGCTTTGTTAACTGCCGTGTTGATGAGCAAATCAAAATTTAGCTTGGTGTCAATAAGTACATTGAAGTCTTTTTCATTGTCCGTCATTGAGATTTGAGGATGGGTCTCATCGTCAGTCATAAAATACTATGTCTTAGGGTTATTACTACCGAGATGTAATACATGGATCTTTGTGGAATTGAATGAAGGAAATTTAAATTTCCCTTTCTCCGAGATCTAACAATACTCACCATTCTGTTACTTCTGATATACAGCTGGCCCTGACAGCTGGCTCTAGGACTATAGACTTAGAAAGCTTTACCGACTCCTTGGAACCGGGTACTCGGCTCCCGACTGCTGAGTACCCGTCTACCATAGAGCTCATATCGTTTGCATAGCCACCAAACAAGAGAAATCCATGGCTTGCCTCCGTTGGGGCTGGGAGGCTGGGTCCGTAACAGAATGGTGAGTATTGTTAGATCTCGGAGAAAGAGAAATTTAAATTTCCTTCATTCTCCTTCGATCAATACTGACCATTCTGTTACTTCTGATATACACCAGATTTGGTCAGTAACCTGGTGGGAAGGGGCAAGCCATAAATGCTACTTTAGCCCTTTGGAAAAAGAGTTAGACTTAAACTTGATTAACGGAGACCTAAAAAAGGACCGTCAAGTTAACGGAACCGAATCACATTCGCACCACTGCCCCTGCCCCCCCCCCCCATTTTCTCCTAAGAAAAGGGAGAGAACTCACGAACATGCATCTCGCCTGAAAACACAAATATGCCAAGAGGGTTAACTGCTCTTTGCATATAATATACACATGTATTAGCCTGGGAATGAGCATGAATACATAAGATGAATGAACATGATATATAGACATAATACAAAAAACTTTCAATCTTGAATTACCTCATGATAAATGGACTCCAGACGTACCGCCTCCAACCATTCACTTGTCCGGCCATCAGTGACACAATCTGGTTGTCATCCTCTTGCTCGACCATGTCTGCTTTTAAATTCTTTTCTTACCAAAGTGAAAAAGGGAGAAAAGCAGTGTGGTCACTTAACTATCGTTTCAAAACAGCTAAAGTGAGTGGATTGGCTGAGTCTGACACATCCCTTATATAATAATCCGTGAATGAGGACTCACAGTGCCATTGTGCAACGGCCATGATGTCCTCTAACGGAACACCACTGTAAAGGGCGGTCGAGGCGGCTATTCCTCTAACATCGTGTGCCTTTGCGCATTGCACCTGGTGCCCAGTCGCCATCTCATGAGTAGTCTGAATGCATTCGACTACCCAACGAGAGATCGTATCCATGGATGCGGCGCCATAAGGCTTCTTATGGCAGATCCATAGATGTCTATCGTTCGACCGTAACGAGTCTGTCCGTTTCCCGTACTTAGTCAAAGCACGGACCGGGCACCAGACACTGGAATCACAATCAAACCTTGTTAATTTTGGTATTATGATCGGTTTGCCGGGATATCTCAAAGATTGATTCTTTGACATAAACTCTGCTCTTGGCAGAAGACGCAGACCCTCTCCGGAGACAATAAATCGGTCCCTATCTGCCGAAAGCGCATGGATCTCACTGCGCCTTCTAGCTGAGGAAGCTGCCAATAGAAAGACCGCCTTTAGAGTCAAATGCTTTAGACTAGCCGAACGCAACGGTTCGAAAGGGTGCTTGGCCAGTACATTAAGCACTAAAGATAGACTCCAGACTGGAATGACTACCGGTTGTCTCGGTCGGAGATTGCTCATTCCCTTCACCATCACATTTAACTGGGCCACCCCTGGACTATCCCTGTTGGCTAGACAAGGGATAACTGATGCCAAAGCTGACTTGTATCCAGCAATTGTGACGGGAGCTAGTCCTGAAAAGAACAGCTCACAGAGAAAGTCTGCTATTTGCTGAATAGTGGATTGAAAGGTATCAATACCCTTTTCTTCACACCAGTCTGCAAATCTGTTAACCTTGTTGTTATATGACTTGAAGGTTGACGTCCTCCTCGCAGCCGCGATGAAATCAGCAGCTTGTCGAGAAAAGCCTTCCGACGTGGAACGTTGTTTGATAACATCCACGCAGTCAATTTGAACATTTCAGGACGCTCGTGTAGGAAGCGTCCCTTGGCCTGGGAGATTATGTTCGGAATCTCGGGCAACTGCACTGGGTTTTCCACCAGCAGATCTAGCAGATCCGTGAACTACGCCCTGCTGGGCCAATACGGCGCTATTAGCAGGAGCAGACACGGTTCCTCCCTGATCTTCACCAATACCTTCGGCAGAAGAATGGTGGGTGGGTACGCGTAAGCTTGCATCCCCCTCCAGCTTATCGCCAGAGCGTCTGTATCGACGGCATTTGGATATGGAATCGGCGAGACATAAGTCATGATTTGAGCATTTTCCCTTGTGGCGAACAAGTCCACGTTGGGTTTGCCCCAATGCTCGAAGATCCTTCGTAGAACTGGAGGGTTGAGGGACCATTCTGTTGGCAGAATTCTCTGTCTGCGAGACAAAGCGTCTGCCAGAATGTTCAATCGCCCAGGAATGTGAGCTGCTTTCAAAACAACCGAGTAATTCGGGCACCATTGAATCAAGTGCCACACTTTGATACACAGCATGGGTGACCTGGTCCCGCCTTGGCGATTTATGTATGATACTACCGTCGAATTGTCCGATCGTATCAATATCACCTTGCCCCTGACCATTGGAAGAAACTGTTCCAACGCCAGTTCCACTGCCATCATTTCCAACAGATTGATATGCAGCCGGCTCTCCTGGAGAGTCCATGTGCCCGAGACCTGGTGTTCTCCCAGGCAGGCCCCCACCCCTCCAGTGATGCATCCGTGTACACGGACAGCTGGGGGTGCGGTAGGTGCAGCGAAACCCCTACTAGGAGATTCTGACGCTTCTTCCACCATACAAGATGCGACATTATTGGCTACAAAACTGGCACCAGTTTTGACAGGGGTTCTGTTCTCTGTTTCCACAGAGACATCAGATACAACTGGATAGGTCTTCGCATTAGAGCAGCGTACGGGATCACCTGCTCCATGGAGACCATCATCTGAAGAAACCACCTCGCCTGAATGTGTTTTCCCACTCGAAAACTCTTGAGGATGCCTAACAGAGACACCACTCTGGGCTCTGACGGGTAAACCCTGCCCTCCTCAAGATCGAATCGCATCCCCAAATAAATGTTGAGTGGGTGTCAACTCGGATTTCTCCTTGTTGACTATCCAACCTAGATCTGAAAGTAACTTCAGAGTCAGAGCAGTAGCCACGTCCAACCTGGCTGCCGTATCTGCTTTGATCAGCCAATCGTCTATGTAGGTGTGTAGCGCCACGTTCTCTTTTCTGAGAAACGCTGTCACCGCAAGGACCACTCTTGTGCAAACCCTTGGAGCTGTCGACAGGCCAAACGGGAGAACAATAAACTCCCATACTTGATTCTGAAACGCAAATCTCAGAAACCTGTGACAACTCCTGTTCATTGGAATGTGGAAATATGCATCTTTCAGATCGATCGATACACACCACATTCCCTTCCTCAATCCTGCCATTACCGACCTCGGCGTTTCCATCTGGAACCGAGGCGTATGGATAAACCAATTTAATGGCCTGAGATTGAGTACGGGTCTCCATCCCCCTGTGCTCTTGGGGACAAGGAACATATTTGAATAGAAGCCTGGAGTGTTCTGGTTTGCTGGTTTTATTGCTCCCTTCAGAAGCAAACCTGACACTTCCTTTTGAATGGCTTCTAACTTGTCTGGTTCGCTTGGTACGGGTGTCCAGACAAGTGCCAAAGACAGATTCTGTGGCGGAAAGTCCCACCACTCCGGCATGTATCCCTGGCATAACCATTCCAGGACCAGACTGTCTGACATCACACCTCGCCAAGCCTCGACGAAATCCATGAGCCTTCCACCCACTATAGACGCCTCACGGGGTTGACCGGCTCACGGTCCGCTCCCCCCCCTCTCTTAACGAGAGAGAGAGAGAACCATTTCGGTCTTGGCTCGGCATGTCTAACTGGCACCGCTGTTCCTGTCGCACAGGTGTGGTCCAGGCGGATACGAAGGGAGCTCTCGTACCCTCAGCTACGATCCGCTCCCTTCTTTCCGCCCTTTGAGGACTTACCCTTCCCCTTCCCGCCTCTAGGGCGATCAGGAGCAACATTGGGGAGGGTAGGGGCCTCCACAACCTTCCTGGCTTTCTTCACCGCCGGCGGCTGAGAAAAGCCAGACGAAGCAGCAGCCGCACTAGGCTTAGCTTTCGCCTTGCCTTTATGCTTCTTCTGCTTCTTGGAAGGTTGAACAGTCAATGGCTTCCCTACAGCCCCTAGTGCGTGCGCTTGCCGCACTAGCTCCAGCTGTAAGTTTACCGCCAACCGATTCTGTGCAATGCTAGCAGTGTCCTCTAGGATGGCCCGCGCCTGGCCACCGAAGATGCTAGGACCTGTCAGGGGCATCCCAAGAAGACGCTCCCTGACGGCCGTAGCCGGACGCATATGGTCAAGAACCATCTGCCTCCTGGACTTTGTAACACACGCTTGCACCCTTGCCAGTGCGTCCATAGACAGCACCAGGCCGTCATTGACGCATGAAAGCGCCACAGGGTGGCCTGCCCCCGCTTCAGCCCACACCGACTGAAAAAGGCGATAAGAGTGGTTGACAGCACTCATAGCTGCCCTCACACCCTCATCACATAGGGACAGGACTTCCTCATGGTGTCCCTGGGATTTGTCCACCAGTGCCGGACCGGGGCCACCCGCTCCAGCACTCTGGACACCCAGAACCCATCGGTCATCCTCTGTAACCGATGGTACCACACCATACCTGTCATATTCCCCCCGGTGGAATACGACACCTCGCCCGCACCTCCCTGGAGGCCGCAGGGAGCTGGCCCATGGTCGGACTGGATCCGGGCTGAGACCAGTCTACTTCCGAGGACACACCCGTGAACACGTCACCCGTTCACGGACCTACCAGCTACGGCCTCCCGGCTAGGAGCCGCGGCTGACACGCCAGGAACTCCGGTACCATACGGTTCCGCCGCCACCCCATGGAACACACCAGTCCATGGAGTAGGCCCGCACGGAAAACCGTGCGGACCCATAGCAGACACGGAACCGCGGCCAGACAATGGCGCCAACGGCACCCCACGTCTGACCGCCGGACCAGGTGAGATAGCCGAGTACCACGCCTGGCTCGGCACACCCGTCACTGTGTCGGCTGGCATCAAACCAACCATCACAGGACCGCTGCCCGGTACCAGATTGGCCTCAACCACAGGCAGAGCCGCTGCCCGGTACCAGATTGGCCTCAACCACAGGCAGAGCCGCTGCCCTGGCTTGCGCCAAGCCAGACAGAGGACGGTTCCGTCCAGGACGGAATCGACCTCCATCTTCTCCACCCGTGGCATCACAGGCCGCAGCCACCTCCCCTCCTCGTTTTCAGACCCCGAAGAGTCGTCACTAGATTTGGTAGAAAACGTGGAGCCATCCTGGCGGACGGCTCCCATGCCCGACGGACCGGCCACCGCTACTGGACCACCCGGAGGTGGCCGCAGAGAGACAGAACCCGTCAGGATGGAGCCCGACGGAACTGCCAGGGGGCCGTATGAGACGGCTCCCTCGGTGACCAGTCCAGAACCATTTCCAAGGACAGGGTCCGTACCAAGCATGGGGAGACCGCCCAACAACCTTCGGCAGCAGGGACGACACCAGCGTGGGCAGAACGCTATGCAGAAAGCCCTGCATAGCCGGACCAAACCACGCCGGCAGTGCCATCTCCGCCACCTCCAGCTGAAGACGTGGAGCGCCCCCACCGGCCGAACCGGATGCTCCACGATTTAACTTCGGACCGCCTGACCCTGCGTCAGACCCAGCCAAATCCTCCTGGGCAAGGAACTTCAACATCATATCCGCGGACCACACTGCACACACATTACACCTACTATCAAGGTTACATGCAGTACATCTAAAGCAGACATGGTCCTTAAACAGGACCCGGACGAACTTGTGGCACTCGTCACATGATGGCGGGGCTGGCTTGGCCTATAAATAAGCACAAACCTACAATAAGCAAGCGGAATGAGACAAGGATGGAAGGCAGACAATTAATTTTCAAATAAATTGACCATAAATTAACTGTAACCTTCCCGCACCCCACCCCGCAACGTTACAGCAAAGATCGCATTGACTATGACGACAAGAACGAAGCGGGCATAAATACACCCATAAATTGATCCTCCAGGATGTATAACGGAACCAAGAATCATATCGCATAGCATTCCGGGTATATTTACCAATCAATATAAATTATACTCCTAACGAAAGCAAAAACAAAATGTGAAGAAACAACAAAATGTAAACAAACTGCTGTAGCACACGGTAAAACCGCAGACCACACACATCTAAGTCAAGAATTTTGAAACCACCAATCATTGCAAACAGATCGTGATAACATGGAATACTTGAACATTCCAAAGTTTTCTGGTACCATTTTTAGTACGCAGCACCCAGAACAAGATGCGCGAATTAATGAAAAAATTGTCTTCACATAAACATCCGAGCACCACGGGTGTGACGTCACCCGCTCGGATCTTACGGAGAACGACGCCAGCCGATATTCGTGTTACAAATACCGTAGCAAACACCTATTTTCATATCTGCCGATCGCCTGTTGGGGTTAAAGAAGGCGACCATCCGGCATATCTCGTTGTTAACACACGTCCCAGATTCTTTGGGGTTAGAAATTGGAACATGCGACACAACAAAATTTAGAGTCTTTTAACTATGGAATAATAAGGAAATATACGACCTGGTTATCATCGGCGGTATCCATCCATATTATCCAAATATCCTTGCAGACGAGTCACTAGCTATCACAATCACAGTTTACACAAAGACGTAGACTTTTATTTCTCAATCTTTCCAACTGCTAAAAGCATGTATAGCTCTTGTTGCTATGCAAACAAGAATGAGCTCTATGGTAGACGGGTACTCGGCAGTTGGGAGCCGAGTACCCGGTTCCAAGGAGTCGGTAAAGCTTTCTAAGTCTATGGTCCTAGAGCCAGCTGTATATCAGAAGTAACAGAATGGTGAGTATTGATCGAAGGAGAACCTTAGTTGACAGTCTAGTGACCATTTACAAGGGTTGTTTATGTTGTTTTGAAGGTTAGTACTAGTTGGGTTTTCAATCAATTTGGTGTGACTGTCATCGGCAAAGATCTTGCAGCAACAATATGTCGAGTCTGGCAGATCATTGATAAATATCAGGAATAGCACTGGCCCGAGTACACTCCCTTGGGGTACCCTACTTACTACCTCATTCCATGCCGATTTGGAATTATTTACTTGAACTCTGTTTTCTATTAGACAAGAAACTTTGGGTAGAATGCACTTTAGGGGTTCCAACTATATTTGCAAATACTACGGAAATATATTATGACGTCATTGAGCTCATGGTAGAGCAAATACTACTGAAATATATTATGACAGAGCTGCCAACCCCCAGTTCAAGCAATCAGTAGTTTCAGATGAAAAAACATGATTTTCAGTAGTTTCACACACTCTTTCAGTAGTGGAATTTCAGTAGTTTGAGGAACCTTTCAGTAGTTCAGTAGTGATAAAAAAGCAGCAAAACACATGATTTTAAACAGGCCGAGAGAAGAATATCTATGAAATTTTACCACTGGACTGATTGGCTGTTATCGAGCCAGTCATTCCGGGGGTAAAATGTAAATATCGTCATCTAATATTGTTTGAGTTATTTTAACATTACATTTTTGGATAGAAATTTTTTTATTGATTTGCATTGTGCATGTACATGTATTTATCACCTTTTTCTGCTCATTAAAACCAGCCATCTTTCTGTATATTCCCGCTTATATGTCTTATGAACTGTTTTTATTGGCATTGCAGCATATCAGGTTGCGCTGAGCGCTTCAACGAAGTTTGGTGATTATTTTCCATATTTAGACACCAAAATCGGAAAACAGACTGAAATCCACTGTGCACAAAATTTCATACCGCGATCACGAAAATATATTTACCACGAAATTCATGTTACAATATTTTGTAAAGACATTATATTAGAATACAAAGATTATTTTGACTTTCTCACGCTTTGAACGGATGATTTCCGATTTACAACGGTATATTTATATAGTTGAATTGCATATCTGTAGCCATCATAAACACACAAACTTCCGGGATTCTCGCATAGTGCTAACTTTCGCATTCTATTAATCCAACGCGGTAATAGGGCGAAAAATGCTGATTAACAAGATTAGAAAATCTTGGCAGGCTGTTTCATAGATATAGAATTCCATAGAGTGCGTATGCTAATTATATTACATAGTTGAATAAAGTATCAGCTTAATATAGCCAATACAATTTCATTTCTCATAAAAATATATAAATTTGCCTCTATTCAAATTCTTTTCCAATTATCAAAAGAGAATTGAGTAGCTTTTGGAGGCTACATGTAAAACAGTATATAATATGCCGAAATAAAGGTATGAGCATAAGCACTCTACTGCCATTTTAACTCTATGGGCTGTTCTCAAATATGGATAGATTGAGCAATTATCACATCTTGACATAATGGAAGCTGACATGTTTTGATAAGCAGCCACCTTTTTTTATACTCACAAACAGATGTTCGTAATTTTACCACCTTGTCTGTATTACCATAATTGCAGTTTTTAATTCTGTGTTTTCACTCGCCGCCCGTACATACGTAGTTTGGATGCTATTTCCGTACAAACTACGGACAATCCATAGGGGTTGGCAGGTCTGTTATGACATCACTGAATGACATCAATGAATGATGTAATAATCACTCAGAGAGAGGTAATCGATTAAAATTGATTAAAATATGTTTTATTCTAGAATATTAATTTTTTCCTACTTGTTTATTGATTTCTTTCTGGAAACGGTTGTCACGAGGTCTGGGGGGAATTCCCCCTGGAGTTAAGAATATTTTTTATCTCTGAAATTAAAATTGTGCCTAGGAAAAAGCAATGTCTAGAGTAGGATCTATCGACTAAGCTCGCTAACGACAACAAGATGTATGGACCCCTAAAGTGCATGTGTCCCGAAACTTTTGATCCAGTTCACTAATTGCACTCCGCTACCCTAAGCCCTGAGTTTCACTAGCAGTCATTCGTGTATCAAACGCCTTCTTAAAATCAAGGTATATTACATCAACAGGTTCTTTTCTATTGAGCATGTCGGTTATTGTTTCTAAGTATTCTCGTAATTGTCTTTTACAGGACATACATTGCCTGAAGCCATGCTGACATACGCTAAATAGGCTACATTCTTCCATGTAATTCATGATGGCATCTCACACAAAGGACTCTGGTAATTTACAGAGAATGCATGTGAGACTCACCGGATGATAATTCCCACCACCACGCTTAGGACCTTTTTAAAATATAAATGTGGCATTGCTGTCTTTCATATATCAGGGATTTCTCTTTCCAGAGACTTATTGTCTTGCAACAAGCAAGTCAAATCCTTGTTTTCATAAGCTGTTGCCGTAATCTTTATTGTACAGTCTAAAGGTGACGTCGGAAAATTATTTTAACAGAATCATTTTATTTTCCATAATTACCATTTTCCATGGCCTATGCAGGCCTACAAGTCATTATCACCAAAAATATAGGAGGAAAATTTGAGGAATATAGGAATTTGTATGACTATAATATAGTAATTTCCGAACCTAAACTGCTTCATTATCTTGATTTAGTGTCTTACTTGTTAATTCCATACCTGTAAAATAGGCTAGCAATCTAAATTTATACACTGTAACCTTTGGCGACAGGCGATGCTTTAATTCTAGACCATTCCGCCAGCATCTTGAGAGGAGAGACCATACTTCGGAACATATCGCTCTCATTAATAGAATGCTGTCGTACATTGGTCCTCAAAGCATTGCCTATCATCAAAACTCATTGTGATCTCCATACATTCTGAAATGACACAACACAAAAAATTATTTCTTTCTGTAAAAATATTTTAAAATATAGGTTTTGGTCCTAATATAGGAAACATAGGAATTGCTACAGAAATATAGACGTCACTTCTAGGCCTGCCTATGATAAAAAATGCTTATTCTCCATTTTTAAATTCCATTACTTTCCGGGATTTCTATGACCAATACAAACCCTGATGGTAGGCCCGACAATGAAATTCTTGGATTGTTCACAATTTCCAAACTTCAAAAACAGGCCTGTGATCAGGACTCTCAGTCTCACAAAAGTTAAAGCATATGGTTACACTAGATCATATTGCTAGCTGAATGGCTACTTCAAATGTTTTTCTATATAAATTTCTTACCTCCATAAGGCTACCATTGGTATCTAAATCAAATTCACTGGTCGCCATCTTGTTTGTAGTTATTAGTGCTCAATTTTGAAGTTGACTACAAATTTTCGTGCATCCAAATCCAATACCTCAGGTCAGGATTAATCCTTGCAGTTTCAATTTCCAGATGAACTCCTGTCCTTAATTATGGATGCAATAATTCAGAAACAGTCTATACTCTCCTGATCAGGCTCTGGAAATTCGATAACGAATTTTAAAACGATAGCTCTCGAGTCCCTGGATATCCATTTTCATCGACGACTGAACTGGTTACTTCGACGCTTTCTCTCTTTCCAGCCATTGTTCAAGCTCAATGTGTCTCACCGGTTGACATATTAAAAGGTGAAAATATGTTTAAAAAACTTTCAGCATCAAAAATTTTTTCCTCATTTCAGAAGTGCCAAAAATCAGACTTAAACTTTCTGTTTATTTACCAAAATAATTTCCTTTGGAGTATCCATTAACTTGGCGCAAAATGTCGAAGGACGGAAATGCGCATGTCCATATCCGGGGAATTATGATTGCCAGATAGTTTTCTGAACAGCGTTTTGACATTTTGGTTAAACCGCAGTGCCACGCACGCTTAGAATTCAAATCCAAAGAACTGGTTTCGATCTAGCTACAACATGTCTGTTCACGAATGAGCCATTGGGGACTATGTAAAAATGGACACAAAGGAAATAAAGGAGGAATTCCAAGACACACTAGTTACAGAAGAAGAAATACTTAAGTTATTAAAAGGAATTCAGAAGAATACAGATCCTGGCCCGAGGAATCCATCCTAAATGTTCTTAAAGAACTGCAAGATGTGTTCTACAAGACCATGGAACTGATATTCAATGGCTACAGCCATACACTCTCCTCCGCTATGGTGTGTTAGGCATTTTTCTGTGACGGAGGCCAGCGCGAGGCACTTTCCTCTCGCAAAACCAATTTATTGGCACGCATGAGGTGCTATCTTATGTTTAAATAGTTAGCAGGGCTATGGCACCTCTTTTGCAAGGGTACCTATTGCATTAGGATAGGATAGGTATCTTTGGCGAGATATACATATAGTCAGACCAGTTGGTTTCTTTCACATAACTCAGTTAACGATCTAATATTGCTAAGTGTAGTGCTTTTTTCTGCAATGAACCGTCTCAGTAGCGTAGCCAGTGGGAGCAGGGGTAGCACTCGCTTCCCCATGATCAATCTTCCCAAATGTGGTGCCTAAATCATGTCCATAACACATACAAGTTTCTGGACGTCCGAACTCCCAAGCCATCTTTAACAAGTTAATCTACATTGAAAATTATAACCATTTGAATTTACAACGTTGTTAATGTCTTCTTGTCATGCTTGTTCATTGCTATGCTGAAACTTTTTGTTTTAATTACGCTACATCAAGACAAAGCATAGTAGAAAACACGCTACTTTCTCGGTAGAATAAAATAACTGGCAATGTTGGGATGCTATTTTCTCTTTATTAAAGAATTTAAGCAGATTCTGACGCCTAATTGGTATGCAGGGTGGCGCCTTTTAAGTCCTTGCTCAAATGGGGTGGCGCCTTTTTAGACCTCACTCCCCCTGACGTAAAAACCTGGCTATGACACTGAGCTGGCTATCAACTTGCTGTGCATTATGTCTAATATTTAACTAGTAAAACACCATACAGCTTCATACCGGCTACACCAACAGTCAGGATGATACAGTGGTGTTTGCTGCAAGTGGCAATGGTCGCCAAGCCTCACTGGAATGGGAATGTTCCACCGCTCCTCTCTCCATGCCTGATGCTAGCTAACCTGCATTGTCAGACTCGCTCAATCGCCGGATTCCGAGGAAGAAATGTAGGCCAGCATGATGCTGGCGCTACCAGTGGCGCTCGATGTGGGGCCTGATGCAGCCAACTCCCTACCCGTTATCTCTCCCGACTGTTGTCACCACCATTCTGCCCTGATGAGCATTTACTCGAAACCTATGGAGAAGCGAATACTTTGATGGCAGAGCAGTGCAGGCTGTAACTGATAACCTGCCAGACCAGCACATCCCACATGCAGGATCTAACTTACCACAACGACATCAGTATTAGCCAGTTAGTGATGGTGCGTTCATAAATGCATCAGAGGTGGAGATGTCATTCTTAACATTGTCAGACGTTCGTCATCAGCAGCCAACACCCGAACCAGATTAAGAACGTCGACCACCAAGTCCTTCAATGAGCAACTATAGATTTTCAACCACTCCAAGCACACCTAGCAGGTTAATGGAACAATCTAAACGGCATGTACACATTCACACAAGTAGGCCCACGTCTCCACCACGTTTCACATCTTCTCCTATACCATGCCGAGCAACACGATCACCGCCGCAAGAGTACAGGAATGCGAACCTTCGACCACCACGGGTTACCAGAAGCCACGCACCAACACACACCACTACAAACACGTATACAACCTTTTGCCCACGGTCTTCACAAGCACCCCCGCCATACAGTTCATGTGCTACACAGAGAATCACTGAACCACCAGTGCGAATCAACCCCCTTAGGAATGTTGTAGCACGGATCGGACGGACGTGTACAGACCATCCCAGCTCAGTTGGGTACAGGACGACTGCTCCAGGTATGTTCCAAGCACGCCCCCCCCCCTACAGACTAGGATAGTACGCATGTATAAAGCCATAGCCATATGGGAGAGGTTTCTGTGAAATATCTAAGTCCGTGAGATCGTGTAGAGTGCATGCGCGCGTCAGAGCTTCCCTGACAACATGTGTCAGCGTTGGGAGAGAATGCATACTAAAGTATACCAAGTTGGTGCACGTAATTTCTTTAAATTCAACTATTCTCGTAATGAGACGAGGATTCTAAAACTATTTACCTTTTTAAAATCGGACCAGAAATGTCCGAGTTATCCTAATTTAGCTCGTTGCAATTATTTTCAAAATATTACTGGGACATCGTAAACACGTGTATGTACTGAATGAATTGGGAAGTTGTCTATCACGTGGTAGCATCTTCACCCTTCTAATCTGCACGCTGATTGGCTACAGATCGCCTGCTGATTGGCTGGGCATCATGCCTATGACGTCATGAATAGTATAAAAGGAGCGCAAAACCAAGAATCGAGACTACACTTCGGCGAGAGAGAACAAGTGGCAGGTTGTGTGGCCAGAGCAGTGCAAGACGTGGGCAACTGCTTACTGACTGTAAGCATCCGCATCTAAGTTTTTGTAAGCCCTCGGACTGGCATCCAGGGGCAACTAATCGAATAGAAAAGTCCATCACTTCCAACACTTAAGAGGAGCCTTCCTGCGGATGGGACTCGCAGCCCTGATGTAATTTCTCCAGTATGTAGAACAAGTGGTGAATCTTGGTCCACAACTCGTCAGATCTGCCGAACCACACTGAAAAGTGAAGTTCAAACTTCTACGCAGCATGTTATGTGTTAGCATCTACAGTTTGCCTGCAGAGATTTCCCACAACTCCAGAATTGTGCCATCTTGCGTTCCTCATCTGTGACGCAGCATCTACAGTGATTTATTAACTTTTTCCATACCGATGACTAATAGGTACTCATCTAGCTATATTTTTGTAATATTGTATTTATTGAATTCTTTACAGGTACTGATACTTATAGGTATCGACCGGTCATCCGAGACCGCATTTTATAATTTATATCTTTAATGTATATATTATCCTTATTTTTGTGCTTATGTTTAAAGAGCACCGCAAGGTCCTATGACCTGATCCATTAACAATACTGTGATAATTAGTATGTATATGGCAGCAGCCATCCTAGTTACTTGCTTTGTTTATTTTTTTATAAAATACTAGGACCACAGTACGCTAGGCTATACTATACAGCAACAATAAATCTGCATCACTTTTCCCCCAGCATCAATTTTACACTGATGCCACTGTTCATGTTCTCATTGCGAGAACCTGACATGTGATCGACTAAACCTTGTTATTCTAGCTTGATAGGATAGGTTTAAAAGTAGTTAGGGACAACCACTCCTTAGGAGACATTTTGAAGATTTTCTATTCCTCAAGTCCTCTTAATTTGTCTACCCTATCTTCGGCAAGACTTATGATGTAAGGTTGCTGCGACAACCTGTCCTACCAAAGATAAAATAGAGGGATACCAGCTCGCCTCGTCGATAGATGAAAGTGACGATAATTATATTGGTACCTGGGCCTGATCTGACTTGACCACGAAGATTCCTGGCTTCGGCACAGTGTTGCTCCATGCTATCTGGAGTCATACAAACACACAACTTCAACTAGCTACTCGGATAACTATTGTTATTTTTATTCTCTACACTAACTGTACATTAACTTTAGATATAATAAATGACGACTTTTACTGTCGTAATATAATATGATGTACTTTGCTATACTAATTCTGACTGTGATTACTCGTGCTACTGTAACTCTAACTGCTACGGATTACTCCCAGCTCTTG
Source organism: Chaetoderma sp. LZ-2023a (assembly GCA_034401795.1). Taxonomy (NCBI): domain Eukaryota; kingdom Metazoa; phylum Mollusca; class Caudofoveata; order Chaetodermatida; family Chaetodermatidae; genus Chaetoderma; species Chaetoderma sp. LZ-2023a. Next base: position 146,323,901 of record CM067370.1, read on the forward strand.
GCTGATGTGCTATCCACCTATCTGCTATAATTCTCAGCTACTCCAATGTATTCACTGAGAATTCGGACACGATATCGAAGCTACGTCTGCTCCGGAATCACGGATGATAAAGATTAAAGATTTAAGAGACAAGTGCCTCATATATACAATCAACAGTTTCCTACCTCTATTTCTTTTGTTTCTCTGCCACAGAGTTTGATTCGATGCTCATTGATTATGACGTCATCCTGACTAATCAAACTCTAGGCATCTCTTCGAAGGAGATACTGTAAAACATATTCTAAGCGGTGTTGGCTGGTTCTGCTTTGATGCGATCTGTCAGCTAACTAACAACACTTAGGGTATGTGTTGTTGTAGCATGCCTTTCTCTGATTGACATATAGTTGATATACAAATTTCGATTGTGTTATGAATTCCTACAGGACGCTACCATGCCTCTGTCATGTCCCTTGCCTATCCTGGATAAGCCTGTAGGAAGCGAACGTTAATAAGCACATGAGCTGTATGATCTCATTGCCAACTGGTGTTGTTGTACTTGCTTAAGGGAGTCGGAATGCCGACTGTCAACAACTAATGTCATTCTGTCATCTATATTCCTATCGATTCCTATCGATTCTTTTCACTCGATTCTTTACTAAAATACTGGCCGAAACGACTGCTGGATATTATAAAAGTGTGTGCCGATCCCACAGCAACAACTTTCATCTTCAACTATTGACAGATGCCACCAACTCAGAACCATCGGTTCTAGTTTATTTCATTCAACTTCTAACTTACTGTTTGAATATACTAGTTACAGTTTCGATATGGTTTCTATTCGGTTTCTGCGAAACTGTGTATCAGCAGCACTGGTCGAAGTCAACCAGTGCAGCGTCCTACTCCATACATAACTAGTACGATGCTGATCTAGTTCATTAGCTCACCTGGTATTTTCAAAGATTAATTTCATTAAGGTCTTACTCGTAAATATAAGATATCCGGCGGGGTCATGACATCCCACAAGACAATCCCATATCTACAATTTGTGTACGCCTCTTTTCCGGATGTAGCAGATATGTAACACCGCACACTGGCTAGATTGTGTAAAATTGGCCATTTACCTTAGGGCCTCTTATTATATTGAGTGATTGTCTCTTTCTACGCTCCCCCAGCCGCAAGGCTTATTAATTGTCTGGAACTCCCATCGCCACGTTGGCATGATCCGACTTGGGAAACTATTGGGGTTTCCAAGCGGTGAAGACCAAAGTGTCGATTTTGCATAGACCTCTGTATCTTCGGACACCAGTTAGCTTAGATTACCCCCACCAAAGTAGGAAGCACTGTGAAAAGATATATTATTTTAACCGGCCAGCAGTGCATCTCTGGGCATCTTGAAACTTAACCCTAATGACAGGCAAACATTAGTCCCCGGAGCCGGATCTTAGATGATCTGTCGCCGACACACCGGGTGACGAATAGAATGCAGATCTCCATCTAACTCTGTACAGTGATCGTACAGTGACTGGGTGCAGTCTTGGAACCCACAACGCCCTCACGGGAAGGTCACTAGAGATGAATATCTGCCTCTTACTCCCCGCCATAAAGCTTTACGTGCTTTTCAAATTGCTTATGTAATATTGACTTGTCCTAGTGATGCTGTATGTGGTTGCGGTGTGATATGTAACCAGATCGTTATGTGATTCTGAAGCTGTCATTCCGTAACATGTCCACTCGCTGCCTTTCTGAGGGAGATGCTCTGGAGGGTGACATTAGGGAAACCGAGCATCTCCACCAGTCAGACTTATGTATCAAAGATAGGTAGAAATTCCTGCCACTTGCCGCCAAAGATAGGATATAAATCTAACACCTAACCAGTAGTTTAAAATTTAGCAGAAGGACCGCATAAATAAAAGCGGCAACTACCAATACAGTATCTTGGACTTACATACAGTATGCATCGCATTAATTATAATTTCACTAGGTTAACTCACACTACACTTAGCATAGGTTTGAACAAGAGAGTGGCCCTTTTTGCCAGCTCTCTTCCTCCGCTTCGGCATTGAAGGCATTTTCCTGTGATGGAGGCCCACGTGAGACACTTTACTCTCACAACAATAATATTTTTGTCAGAGCTATAATGGTTTATACTAAACTATATAAGTGGCCTCGTTAGGACGCTCCCTTGCAGGGATACCTCGCAGATATATAAGGATCAGTGAGGTACCACTGACGAATCCACATTAACAAGACACCAACTTGGTTCTATGTACTGTATATTTTCTCTCTCGTGCTAACAAATGAGTACCATTGTTTGTATAGTATATATTTTTAACTATCATGTCTAGGCTCCTAAATTGAGTCATGGACTGCCATACCGGTGACACAAATAGTTGGGACGAGATGGTGAGGTTCAATCTCGGCAGCAATGGTTGAACGGCACCACTGGAACATTATCGTTCCACAGGCTCTAGAAGTTTGTCTTTGTACTTTTCGGAGATTCACGATACGGGATTCATAACCCCAAATACTGCGGCTAACCAGCCCTCCCATGCATCCTGTACATGCGGTGCAGTAGGATGGACCAGCATGTACCCCCGTGAGCTACAAGTGGCGCCCGATGTGGTGCCTGAATGAAAAGTGAACCCACGCCTACCTTCAACACACACACGTTTCAGTCTCCTTCAATCAACGATCAGCACTCCTTAGATTTGGAAGTAGCATCATATGATGGGAGAACGGCACGCGTGCTCGCCGACTATGCCAGAAATTTCTCTGGTGTGGAACAACCAGTGTAGCACGATCGACCGGATGGGTACCAGCCATCCCAGCTAAGCTGGGTACAGAACAGCCATTCCGGATTCGCTCCAAGCATGCCCCCCCCCACCTGGGTAGGATAGTATGCGTATATAGGCCCTATGAGAGAGGTGGTCATTAAAAATGGCTAAGTCTACTAGACCGCGTGGTGCCTATGTGCGCGCGTCAGCTTCCCTGACAACACATCTCGGAATTGGAAGCGAGTGCATGCTTATAGTGTACCCGTAAAAAACTTTAACTGTATCATCCTCGTTGGTCTTGGTACTGATCAAGGGCAGAATAAAACGAGGATTTCAGAACCGTTTGAATTATTAAAATCAGCCCAGAAATGGCTGAGTTATCGTCGGACGTCCTCCTAAATTTTCTTTATAATATTTCTCTTGACGTCTTAATCGCGTGTATGTATAAATAAATAAGGAATGCGCTGTGTACATAATAGCCACGTAACCACTTCTGTCTGCACGCTGATTGGCTACTGCTCGGCCACTGATTGGATGAGGCTCCTAGCTCTGACGTCACGAGTAGTATAAAAGGAGCGAAAAAAATCGAGAATCAGGAGCATCAACAGCGTGGAAGCTGCCAATCGGATTTCAGCTCATCCGAGGTGGTAAGGAGTCCTCGACTTCCACAGATTTTGTACACCCCCCCCCCCCACATGCAGGCCCGGATGCAATTCTACGGAATGTAGAGCTGATGGTGATTCTTGGTGGATGACTCGCCGGATCTGCCAACCATGCTGAAATGTGGACTTCAGCTTCCGCACTGCATGTCGTGTATGTAATAATTAACTTTTTGACCAGTGTGGGTGAACTTTGCCCTGTGCGCCACAAGAGCTATGTGACGTACCCCGCACTGTGTGCCAGTTATTGTACATGCATAAATTGTATAAGCAGCCCTCCCTGTTAAAGGGTTGCTCTCAACTTTCATATTACCGTCGCCGGACGGAGACTTTACAATAAACTGTTTCTATTCTGTATGAGTGAAAGGACTATCTAATGGACATCTCTTGAAACAAAGTTACGGAAAGTTATTGTGAACTCATATTGAAACAATTACATGATAACGCCGGGCATCTGGCCGTGGAAAGGCCTGTTGCCCATATCAAATTGAGATTCCACTGGATCGGGATTCGCGATAGTGTCATGGCATGGGTTGCCAAATGTATCCCATGCCAAAGATGTGCTGTTGGCCAACACCATATCGCACCATCTCAAATTAAAATTGTTGGTGCACCGTGGGAGCGAGTGGCTATCCACGTGCTCGGACCCTTGAATACGACGGATGATGGAAATAAATACATCCTCGTATTACAAGATTATTTTACGAAGTGGGTAGAAACATTTGCTCTGCCAGACCAAGAGGCATCCACTGTAGTGGAGGTCTTGGCCAGCAATGTGTTCTGCCGCTTTGGTATGCCTTATGAGTTGCCCTCCGATCAAGGAAGTAATTTTGAGAGCCGGCTCATATCAGAGCTCTGCAAATTGTTCCATATCGTCAAAACAAGGACAATTTCATACCACCCCCGGAGTGACGGGATGGTAGAGAGATTCAATAGAACTCTCGCGGAGATGCTTACTAAGGAAACACGCCTTGATTGCTGAGATTGGGACCTATGGCTCCCATATGTACTCATGGCTTACCGCACTTCAGTACATTCCAGCACGGGCTACACCCCTGCTCGGTTAATGTTAGGCCATCAATTAGCCTTACCCCTGGATCTAGCCATGCCTCGAATACCAGGAGAGAAAAATTCACCATCTCTCTATGTTGAACTCCTGCGGCAAAGGATAGAACAAGCCCACGAGTTAGTGAGAGAAACCTTATCCACTGCACACCGGTGGCAAAAGCCATGGCACGACCAGAGGGTGCATGGAGATCCGTATGAAGCAGGAAGGATGGTTTGGGTACATGATTCACGACGGTCTGCAAACGTGCCAAGTAAACTGAGTTACCAGTGGAAAGGCCGCTATGTGTTAGTAGGTAAGACGTCGGACGTGACCTACTGTATCTGTGCTTCGGATGGCCTGACCTCAGTCATCCACTTCGATCGACTTAAACCTTGTGTCAGTAACGACCCAGCACCAGAGCTCGAACTGGGTGTTTCTTGTGACACCGGTACCCAGACAGATATTTCTATGGAAATTAGTATTCCTACGGGTACCGCAGAGCACCGCGGTGCCAGTTCAGCCCCACTTCTACCAAGCCAGAACATGGGTGAACAAGCAGCTAACGCTGATGACGATGATGAGATACGTACTCGCCCTCTCCCTCCTCAGCGTGGGTCTACTCGATCTGGGAAGTCGTATCAGAAGAATTGTGTGTTTGTTTTGTCAAAGGGACCGGATGGAAGGGTTGCTCCTCTGATCTCTTCCCATTCCCACCCACTTCATGCTATGCCCCCCCCCCCATCATAGACATACCACACACGGAAGCTGAGGCTGACCCAAGCCATGCTTCGTGTGGGGTGGAACATGTGGTGAATAGCATGGAAGTGAAGAGGCTGGATGAAGCCTGTGCGTGTCTGGAGTCGCAGAACAGTACAACAAGGTGTACCCAACCAATTCCCAAAATCGCGAAACCACACCTCCTCCAAGAGACACCCGCACCCGTAGTCCCACCACCGCCATCACTCCAATTCGCGTCCCTCATCTATACACCAAGTTCGGACATCACATGACCACATCCCCCTTTCTAAAGGCCACCCCATGCACTTGGCTTACCATACTCCCCCGTGAGCAGTCAGGACATCACACGACAGACAGAACGTCAACACCTACAGAACACACCTGCCTTCAAGACTGGATACGTCAATTCGTCATTGCGCGTACATTACATACCTACTCGGTTATACTCAGCATAACGGAGACATTCAACATCAGCAACAACATCATTTAGCAGCACCTACTGGTATTAATTAATTCCCGATAGAGACATAAAAATTCCCGCAACAAATCCTCCCGCAGACCCACACCTCCCGTAATAACAACAGACTTAGCGTTCACCAGCGTGGAAAACTGGAATATGCCCACTTCGCTTATAACATCGGCATCATACAGCAGCCCGGACATCCCGACAACAACATTATCATCAACAGACAACAGCCGACAAATCCCCCGCACACACCTTCTTATCCAGTTACGGGAGAAACTCTTCATATGGATATAAGGAATGCACTACAGCCATCTACAATACTGTGGCAGACACTTTCGAGTTGTACTGTAATGTAACCATTATTAAATGGTATTAATGTGCCTGGTCTAGGCCGGGATGAAGCTAGTTCTACCCATTAGGATGAATGCTTGGCCAGCACCCCCCACCCCCCACCCCCACACACTAGGAAAACACAGCTATCAGTAACGTTGATCTGCCGCCTGAATAGATCTGTTGACAACACACATCAAATTGCATACAATTTTATTGTTAAATTTTTTATTAAGAACACAACTGCTTTACGGCGCTACACACCATTAGCGCACGGGACGGTAAAGCGCCATCAAAAATCTGACAGTATAGTTAGAGAGAATTAAAAAAAATTCTCTTCCTTGCGTTCCAGTCTATAATCAACACGGCTGAGAACTACCTAGTACAGACACCTACCAAGACGCGTGTTAAAGAAAAAAAGGACATTATATAAAGATCTTGATGTAACATAAATATTTCTATCTCTCGCATTTGCAACAAGACTACACCTCAGCAACAGTATTTTGGCTGTCGCCATGAACAGCATATATGTTTCCGATCAAACACGTGCTTTTAGGAACCACGTGACATTTACTGCTATTTCCAGTAAATTGGATCAGACGCTTTAAACAAAAGAGCCTCCCAAATACGTGACTACCACAGCGTGATAGAGGAGTGGCGAGGGTAAGTCAGGGTGATTGCCGCTGACGTCACCTGGCTCCCACACACCCCATCGAGCACTCCAGCCTAAAATTAAAACAGGCAAGTTTATAAGCATCCAATCTGGAGAGCCGCCTCACGATAATTAAAAGGTGAGGCCCTGCAAAGATAAAGTAGTACCACGTTTCTATGTTGATAGAAGGCTGTTAAATGCGTGAAATTAAGACAAGGTTAACGAGCCATTCTTCCTATAGTTAAAAGTACTCCCTTTATACGGGAAGAATTAATCCCTAGACGTCTAGGACAGAAAAAGAGGAAACTTTCCATATAGGGCTAACCGACTCACCTATTAAAACTTTTGGGTGTGGTCATCCGCCGCCTGTGACGTCACCAAATAGTATAAAAGGAGGAAGCGCGCTCTGAAACTTTGTCTTCCCGTCAAAACTTGACACCAGGGAAGAACTGACTTCTTTCGTGTTGCAAACCAAATTCTGCTGTTTTATTATTATTTCATTATTATACTTGGCCTGGAAAGTTAAAATACAATGAAGAGATAGGGCATTAGGTTTTGAATAAGGTCCCCGCAGCCAACTACCATGCGGAACGAGATGTCGCTCCTTGAAGATTTAGCGTTATCGGATTCGTCTGAAGAAGAATCGGTACCAGTTCCAAAATGGTTCCCGTGCAGCTCGTTATTAGCTAGCGGAGAGCCCTGTACCAGAACATTTACGAGAAAATCCGACTGCACCCTTCATGTTAATAAGTCTCTTCCAGTCAGCCTTCTGTGTGACGTGCCAGTATCTCTACACTGCTACTCGCTACGGGGTGACCCACACGCTCTGATATCATCACCGTGTGTTAGAAGTAACATTAGTTCCTGGAGAAGAGAACGAGGATTGTGCCGTTTTAACCACCCGTTTCGAATCTCGGTTCCCGGTCAAAGTTCTCCTGACCGAGAAAATGGCCCGCACAAAGAACACTACTCATAGATATCCCATTAGGCATCGTCTTCCCGCGGCTACCGTAAGCATACCGACAGCCAGACGTGAAATCCTGCCTGCAGCCGTGTCAGGAAGTGTTGCACCGGTACCAGTTACTGCATCTACAACGGTCCTGAAGTGGAGTAAGAAGCGAAAGTCTCCCGCCGAATCCAGTCTGGCAGCACCCGCATCAGTTATTAGCCATCTGGCTACGGTCATTACACCTGCACCCGTAGTGTCTAAGACAGTATTAGCCAGTCAGCCGATTTCGGTAGTGATCACAACACCTGAGGAAATATACATTCCAAGTTACCTGCAGTCACCATCTCGGCGATTAGTATAACTCCGACCCATGTTATCCAGCATCTGCCTCCTAGCCTTTCTGACCCAGCTATCAGAAAGGGAACAATGCCGGAACGTCCATACGCGGGAAAGAGACGAATCGCCCACACACAGGCCATTCAGCCCGTACCTAATGTTACCGCAAATCGTCTGTTAAAATATGCTTAGTTTCGGAAGATGTCGTCTCCTGCCGTATCCGCTCCCGCATCATGGCCTCAGCCTACTGTACAGCTCACTGCCATCACCACCACAGCTACAGTAGCCACCACGATGACTACCACCACTACAGCATCAATGACATTAGCAACCACTAGTACCGCCGCTGCCTTACGGATGGATATATTAGAACCAGCAGTAACTGTGAGAGGCATATTATATATGCTAGATCAATTGAATCCCATCCCTAGGATGACTCCAGTGCCCGGCTGTGTCCCACACGAAATGAACACTGTGGACTCCGATGTTGTAAGAACGTCACGTGCGACGTAAAGAATACAACATCCCGCAGTGCAATAATGTCATAATCCCGTCATGCAGTCTCAGCTACGCTGTGGCTGCCTGATAAACTAACTGTTAAGTTATTAGTATTTTATTATATTTTTCCTATTGTTTTTCTTCCTGTCTTAGATGTCAGGACAGCTATGGGGTCAATGCGAGCTGCCCATTGCGGACCCGCTATAACGGGCCACAAAAATATTTTAAATAAATAATAAGAGATATGTGTTGCGTACCCCTTTATTTACCCGGGGTGCGCAAGTAATTCGGAGTAATTCACTAAAAAAAATACCCCGTGAGGGTATGCTACATGGCTCATATATGTATACTTATATATATTATTTTATTATATTATATATTTAAAACTTAAATTGTGGTACGTTGGAGCTTGGGTGTCCTCTGTGGAGATAATGATTATCCGCACTCGGAGAGAACACCCATGCGAGCTATTGTTTAGAATCATTTACTAAATAAAGTTACAGCATGCACCGTAATATTAATAAAGCAAAACAAAATAAGAAAAGGCCTGGAAAAATAATTCCAGGTCAAAAATTGAAAACTAAAAGTATGCCTCCCCCTCCTCTTGGCACCTCTATGTGCTCTGTCTCTTGGATACGCGTCTATTGCATCACTACTCCTCTCCGGCCACGTGCCTGCCCGGGAAGTCTATAATTCCCACCTAATAATATGTTGCCATGGTGGAAAGTGGTGTTACCGATTCCTTGGGAGGACGTACCCCCTCCTGGATCCATGCATATATATCTCATGTCTGCACGTCTGTTGATTGGTGGTGTGCATTTTTCTCCGGATTCCACTCTGCGCAGCTCAATTCGGGGAACTCTGGAGATGGCTGTGTTGACTGTGTCACGGTGGCGGCCTCTTCGTGTTCAGCTTCTGCGCCGATTCTGCTGAGGGCGTCGGCATTCCCATGCAATTTGCCGGGACGGTGAACAAAGTTATAGGCCTGCAAGGATTCCTGACCTCCAGATTTTTTAAGTTCCTGAGCCACCGTAGTGAGGCATGGTCTGTATGGAGTGTAAAAGGGCGCCCGTACAGAAAGTGTTTATAACACTTGATGAAATGGAGCGCCGCCAATAGTTCTCGTTTGGTGGTTGCGTATCTTCTCTCCGTTTTATTTATAGTACGTGAACCATAACCCAATACCTGCTCTGTTCCGTCTTCCATGACCTGAGATAGAACCATGCCGATAGCGTAAGCTGACGCGTCAGTGTCTAAGATGAAATCGAGGTTTGGATTAGGGTGAGAAAGAATCGGGGCAGTCGTCAAGAGTTCCTTCAGCACCCTGAAGGAGACTTCACACTCACTCGTCCACTCAAATGGTCGATCTTTCTCAGTGATCTTGTAGAGGGGTGAAGTAATCTCGCTGAAATGTTGGATGTAACGGCGATAGTACTGGCATAGGCCAAGAAAACTCTCTGACTCCATAACTGAAGAGGGCTGATGCCACTCTGCTACTGCCTTAGTTTTTGATGGCTGAGTAGCCACTCCATCACCGGATATGACCCAGGAACTCAACGATGACATTTCTTCGGTTTCAGTTTCAAATTGGCCATGCGGAATCTTGATAGCACGGTGTCCATATTTATTAAGGTTTGCTCAAACGTTGGTCCGAAGACTATTACGTCGTCGATGTAACAAAGACAGATTTCCCATTGCAGGGTGGAAATACCTGCTCAATGAGTCATTCAAAAGTCCCGGGAACATTGCACAACCCGTAGGGCATATTGCGGAATTGGAAAAGGCCATCCCTCCAAACGAATGTGGTCTTTTCCATGTCAACCTCATCCATGGCTACTTGCCAGTAATCCCTAGCCAAGTCAAGGGTACAAAACCACTTGGCTCCGGACAAGGAATCCAAGGCCTGATCTATCTGGGGTAACGGATAAGCATCCTTAACGCTAAGGTCATTAAGGCAGCGGTAGTCTATACAAAACCGCAAGGTTCCATCCTTTTTGCCTACTAGCACTAGAGGGCTAGCCCATGGAGATGCTGAAGGTTTAATAATACCAGTCCGCAACATGTCGTTCACTTGTTGGTGTGCTTCCACTTCCTTATGAACGGGAAGATGTCATCCCGCTTGTCGTACGGGCGATTATTGGCTGTGTCAATGGAGTGTCGTACAAGATGAGTTTCTCCGAGATCCATGTCTCCGGAGGAAAAACTATCGCAATATTTATGTAGTAGTTTCTGAATTTCACGTGTCTGTGATTGCAGTAATCCAACTGTGGCACATAGATATAAATCATGTAAATGTTCGTGTAAATCATCAGTCATATGTGGTGGTGTGTCAGCAGGTGCAGGTAATTTCAATGAGATTATGTCCACTAAATGGCCGCAGCGTACTCCGGGTTCCAGAGTGATGGGATCTGTGGTACCATTAAACACTCTAAAAGGTATATTTTCCTTATTAGTAGTGTCTACTATTATGCAGGGACTTGTGCATTGTGAGGCGATCATATAATCAGGATCGGGTTCGAGCATGGCGATGTGTGTGTTGCTTCCTAACTGTGGTGCGGTGGCCCATAAGATTTGTTCCTGTCCTGGCTAAACTGTGGCAGTACTTGATAATATACACTTGTACCCTTGGCCTTCCCGGTGTGGTTCCTTGTCCGCGCCATGCCGGACAGATGCCCAGTTCCCCACACAGGATGCAGCCTAGGCTAGGTACCTCTCCGTATATGCCTGAGATAAAGACCTGTCCAAGTTATGGGACCAAAATCCAGGACAGAGTCAAGATGCACAGTGACGACTTCTGAGCCGAGCGAACACAGTACTGAGCACCAATAGGGTCATCTTGGCAAGGGGCCGTAGCCCCGCATAGACCGTACCACGGAGGCGATGTCTGCTAAATGCATCGCAGCTAAGGCCCTCGCATAGATCATACTTTGACGTCATTTTAGCTGAGAGGCCCTGTGCAGATCGTACTAGACAGATCATCCACCCCATGGGTACCTGGGCGCCAGACTGCTCCACCCATCCGGCAAGTGACAGGTCACACCGTCTCACACACATACCCTCCTGCTTCCCAAAGAATCACTTTTCATGACCTATGATCACAGGAGGCATGACTCGCAATACGAACATTTGCCATGGCCTGACTGTACATTGAGCGATCTTGATCACACAGATGAACTGACATGATCAAGACGACCGGCCGGTGACCCAGTCGATAGCGATTACCATCTGAGCTCACGCCCAGGGGCAACTGATAGTCTGATCTGTATCTATCTGCCAACAGAATACAAACTTTGACCATTTTCCCCGGCCTTGCCTGCAGGGTATCTCCGACAAAACACAGCCACAGAATTTTTGCAGAGACTTGAGTGCCCTGGGTGTGGATTGTCATCCACATACCACGTATGTCCACTTACTGAGACCGGATGAACCAAAAATCTCGGCAGCCCGAACAATATGCCGACAAGACAGTCCCACAGTAGGATGTTAATTCATCCTTTGTTAGACACGAAGGCCTTTAGTATCTCCTCTGCACTATGTATGACACTTTGTTGTTTTACGTGTCTCTGGGACCTCGCGGGTCCACTGCCGCCTGTTTGCAGGAACCTTCAAGGAGCCTGTCCCTCTAGGTCACTGCACACGTGTCGTATAATGACGACGCCAGTCTAAGAGGTATTCATCGGCCGTGTATGTCGAGTTCCTGTTGTTTGCAGTGTATGATGGCTTCGCTGGCACTGTGGAAATCAGCCATGTAGGGCATGGGTATGAATAGAGGCGATGACGACTCGCTGTATGAATTGCATCTCCTCTATTTGATTAACTAAGTTGACTACACCGGCTACGGGCACATCAGCTCCCATAGCTGTCTGTAAGTAAATGTTTGTAGGCTTAAGGGGAGGCTTCTTATGAGATGGGATGCTCTCATATAAGCGCTTCTTAAACACTGTGATTGAAGCACCAGTGTCGATGGTGGCACTGGTGGAAACGCCACTAAACAGACAGGCACATTTGTATATCACTTTCCAGTGTACCTGTGGAAGAGTTTCCAATGATGCCATCTGCGACAATGGCGTCAGAGCGGCATCACTCTGTATGTATTCTGACTGTTTCCGTATGGCTTCTTGTAATGTTGTGGATGGCTGAGTGAGGAAAGGGCCGGTTCGCCATCGCCGCTGGTGTGAGGGCTGAGGTGAAGGCGGAGCTGGGGGTAGCAATGTTGATGGAGTTGTTGCCGATTCTGAGTATGCTGTATTGGTGTAGACGGCGGCTCGTACAGGATGATGGATAAGCTCTGCCTGTGCAAGCCATTTCTTACAATGCTTCATGGGATGTTTTGGTGAAGCACAGAAGAAACAGTGATGCCGCCAGGGATGTGTTTTTCCCTGTCTACGTCGGCGCTTGTGAATCCACGAGGCGGAGTGAACCACTTCTCCTGGGTCGCTGCTGTCTGTGGATGCGTGAGATAATGCTGGATGAGGTGGTGTTCTGCATACCACCAAAGGACACCGAGAATTTTAGGATTTTACCACCGAAAAGTTGAATTCGACAATGGATGGATCAAAGTTACGACAGCATCCGACAGGTCATCTGCACTCTAAAGTAACTCTGTCCCGCCCACGGGTTCGGCCATTACAGAGTGAAATACCCTCAGGGTTCAATAAAGTTGACATTCACGCCGCCTCTCCTTCCCCACTCCCGCACCTGGCGGCCATAAATACGTCACCGTCACCACAGCGCAAGTATCATCCACAGATAACCAGTCACGTGTGTCAGATTCAAATCACCAACATGTCAGAAACACAGACTCAGTCTGACTGTATTCACGATCTCCGAATGACGGCATCGTAAATTGTAATAACTGTGGCAGACACTTTCGAGTTGTACTGTAATGTAACCATTATTAAATGGTATTAATGTGCCTGGTCTAGGCCGGGATGGAGCTAGTTCTACCCATTAGGACGAATGCTTGGCCAGCACCCCCCCCCCCCCCCCCCCCCCCACACACACACACTAGGAAAACACAGCTATCAGTAACGTTGATCTGCCGCCTGGATAGATCTGTTGACACCACACATCAAATTACATACAATTTTATTGTTAAATTTTTTATTAAGAACACAACTGCTCTACCATGCCACACATCATTAGCGCACGGGCTGGTAAAGCGCCATCAAAAATCTGACAGTATAGTTACAGAGAATTTAAAAAAAATTTCTTCCTTGCGTTCCAGTCTATAATCAACACGGCTGAGAACTACCTAGTACAGACACCTACCAAGACGCATGTTAAAGAAAAAAAGGACATTATAAAGATCTTGATGTAACATAAATATTTCTATCTCTCGCATTTGCAACAAGACTACACCTCAGCAACAGCATTTTGGCTGTCGCCATGAACAGCATATATGTTTCCGATCAAACACGTGCTTTTAGGAACCACGTGACATTTACTGCTATTTCCAGTAAATTGGATCAGACGCTTTAAACAAAAGAGCCTCCCAAATACGTGACTACCACAGCGTGATAGAGGAGTGGCGAGGGTAAGTCAGGGTGATTGCAGCTGACGTCACCTGGCTCCCACACACCCCATCGAGCACTCCAGCCTAAAATTAAAACAGGCAAGTTTATAAGCATCCAATCTGGAGAGCCGCCTCACGATAATTAAAAGGTGAGGCCCTGCAAAGAAAAAGTAGTACCACGTTTCTATGTTGATAGAAGGCTGTTAAATGCGCGAAATTAAGACAAGGTTAACGAGCCATTCTTCCTATAGTTAAAAGTACTCCCTTTATACGGGAAGAATTAATCCCTAGACGTCTAGGACAGAAAAAGAGGAAACTTTCCATATAGGGCTGACCGACTCACCTATTAAAACTTTTGGGTGTGGTCATCCGCCGCCTGTGACGTCACCAAATAGTATAAAAGGAGGAAGCGCGCTCTGAAACTTTGTCTTCCCGTCAAAACTTGACACCAGGGAAGAACTGACTTCTTTCGTGTTGCAAACCAAATTCTGCTGTTTTATTATTATTTCATTATTATACTTGGCCTGGAAAGTTAAAATACAATGAAGAGATAGGGCATTAGGTTTTGAATAAGGTCCCCGCAGCCAACTACCATGCGGAACGAGATGTCGCTCCTTGAAGATTTAGCATTATCGGATTCGTCTGAAGAAGAATCGGTACCAGTTCCAAAATGGTTCCCGTGCAGCTCGTTATTAGCTAGCGGAGAGCCCTGTACCAGAACTTTTACGAGAAAATCCGACTGCACCCTTCATGTTAATAAGTCTCTTCCAGTCAGCCTTCTGTGTGACGTGCCAGTATCTCTACACTGCTACTCGCTACGGGGTGACCCAAACGCTCTGATATCATCACCGTGTGTTAGAAGTAACATTAGTTCCTGGAGAAGAGAATGAGGATTGTGCCATTTTAACCACCCATTTCGAATCTCGGTTCCCGGTCAAAGTTCTCCTGACCGAGAAAATGGCCCGCACAAAGAACACTACTCATAGATATCCCATTAGGCATCGTCTTCCCGCGGCTACCGTAAGCATACCGACAGCCAGACGTGAAATCCTGCCTGCAGCCGTGTCAGGAAGTGTTACACCGGTACCAGTTACTGCATCTACACCGGTCCTGAAGTGGAGTAAGAAGCGAAAGTCTCCCGCCGAATCCAGTCTGGCAGCACCCGCATCAGTTATTAGCCATCTGGCAACGGTCATTACACCTGCACCCGTAGTGTCTAAGACAGTATTAGCCAGTCAGCCGATTTCGGTAGTGATCACAACACCTGAGGAAATATACATTCCAAGTTACCTTCAGTCACCATCTCGGCGATTAGTATAACTCCGACCCGTGTTATCCAGCATCCGCCTCCTAGCCTTTCTGACCCAGCTATCAGAAAGGGAACTATGCCGGAACGTCCATACGCGGGAAAGAGACGAATCGCCCACACACAGGCCATTCAGCTCCTGCCGTATCCGCTCCCGCATCATGGCCTCAGCCTACTGTACAGCTCACCGCCATCACCACCACAGCTACAGTAGCCACCACGATGACTACCACCACTACAGCATCAATGACATTAGCAACCACTAGTACCGCCGCTGCCTTACGGATGGATATATTAGAACCAGCAGTAACTGTGAGAGGCATATTATATATGTTAGATCAATTGAATCCCATCCCTAGGATGACTCCAGTGCCCGGCTGTGTCCCACACGAAATGAGCACTGTGGACTCCGATGTTGTAAGGACATCGTGTGCGACGTAAAGAATACAACATCCCACAGTGCAATAATGTCATAATCCCGTCATGCAGTCTCAGCTACGCTGGGGCTGCCTGATAAACTAACTGTTAAGTTATTAGTATTATATTATATTTTTCCTATTGTTTTTCTTCCTGTCTTAGATGTCAGGACAGCTATGGGGTCAATGCGAGCTGCCCATTGCGGACCCGCTATAACGGGCCGCAAATATATTTTAAATAAATAATAAGAGATATGTGTTGTGTACCCCTTTATTTAGGGGTGCGCAAGTAATTCGGAGTAATTCACTAAAAAAAATACCCCGTGAGGGTATGCTACATGGCTCATATATGTATACTTATATATATTATTTTATTATATTATATATTTAAAACTTAAATTGTGGTACGTTGGAGCTTGGGTGTCCTCTGTGGAGATAATGATTATCCGCACTCGGAGAGAACACCCATGCGAGCTATTGTTTAGAATCATTTACTAAATAAAGTTACAGCATGCACCGTAATATTAATAAAGCAAAACAAAATAAGAAAAGGCCTGGAAAAATAATTCCAGGTCAAAAATTGAAAACTAAAAGTATGCCTCCCCCTACTCTTGGCACCTCTATGTGCTCTGTCTCTTGGATACGCGTCTATTGCGTCACTACTCCTCTCCGGCCACGTGACTGCCCGGGAAGTCTATAATTCCCACCTAATAATATGTTGCCATGGTGGAAAGTGGTGTTACCGATTCCTTGGGAGGACGTACCCCCTCCTGGATCCATGCATATATATCTCATGTCTGCACGTCTGTTGATTGGTGGTGTGCGATTTTCTCCGGATTCCACTCTGCGCAGCTCAATTCGGGGAACTCTGGAGATGGCTGTGTTGACTGTGTCACGGTGGCGGCCTCTTCGTGTTCAGCTTCTGCGCCAATTCTGCTGAGGGCGTCGGCATTCCCATGCAATTTGCCGGGACGGTGAACAAAGTTATAGGCCTGCAAGGATTCCTGACCTCCAGAATTTTTAAGTTCCTGAGCCACCATAGTGAGGCATGGTCTGTACGGAGTGTAAAAGGGCGCCCGTACAGAAAGTGTTTATAACACTTGATGAAATGGAGCGCCGCCAATAGTTCTCGCTTGGTGGTTGCGTATCTTCTCTCCGTTTTATTTATAGTACGCGAACCATAACCCAAGACCTGCTCTGTTCCGATTTCCATGACCTGAGATAGAACCGCGCCGATAGTGTAAGCTGACGCGTCAGTGTCTAAGATGAAATCGACGTGTGGATTAGGGTGAGAAAGAATCGGGGCAGTCGTCAAGAGTTCCTTCAGTGCCCTGAAGGAGACTTCACACTCACTCGTTCACTCAAATGGTCGATCTTTCTCAGGGATCTTGTAGTGGGGTGAAGCAAGCTCGCTGAAATGTCAGATGTAACGGCGATAGTACTGGCATAGGCCAAGAAAACTCTGTGTCTCCATAACTGAAGAGGGCTGATGCCACTCTGTTACTGCCTTAGTTTTTGATGGCTGAGTAGCCACTCCATCACCGGATATGACCCAGGAACTCAACGATGACATTTCTTCGGTTTGAGTTTCAAATTGGCCGTGCGGAATCTTGATAGCACGGTGTCCATATTTATTAAGGTTTGCTCAAACGTTGGTCCGAAGACTATTACGTCCTCGATGTAACAAAGACAGATTACCCATTGCAGGGTGGTAATACCTGCTCAATGAGTCGTTCAAAAGTCCCGGGAACGTTGCACAACCCATAGGGTATCTTGCGGAATTGGAAAAGGTCATCCCTACAAACGAATGTGGTCTTTTCCATGTCAACCTCATCCATGGCTACTTGCCAGTAACCCCTAGCCAAGTCAAGGGTACAAAACCACTTGGCTCCGGACAAGGAATCCAAGGCCTGATCTATCTGGGGTAACGGATAAGCGTCCTTAACACTAAGGTAATTAAGGCAGTGGTAGTCTATGCAAAACCGCAAGGTTCCATCCTTTTTGCCTACTAGCACTATAGGGCTAGCCCATGGAGATGCTGAAGGTTCAATAATACCAGTCCGCAACATGTCGTTCACTTGTTGGTGTGCTTCCACTTCCTTATGAACGGGAAGATGTCATCCCGCTTGTCGTACGGGCGATTATTGGCTGTGTCAATGGAGTGTCGTACAAGATGAGTTTCTCCGAGATCCATGTCTCCGGAGGAAAAACTATCGCGATATTTATGTAGTAGTTTCTGAATTTCACGTTTCTGTGATTGCAGTAATCCAACTGTGGCACGTAGATACAAATCATGTAAATGTTCGTGTAAATCATCAGTCATATGTGGTGGTGTGTCAGCAGGTGCAGGTAATTCCAATGAGATTATGTCCACTAAATGGCCGCAGCGTACTCCGGGTTCCAGAGTGATGGGATCTGCGGTACCATTAAACACTCTAAAAGGTATATTTTCCTTATTAGTAGTGTCTACTATTATGCAGGGACTTGTGCATTGTGAGGCGATCATATAATCAGGATCGGGTTCCAGCATGGCGATGTGTGTGTTGCTTCCTAACTGTGGTGCGGTGGCCCATAAGGTTTGTTCTGTCCTGGCTCAACTGTGGTGGTACTTGATAATAAACGCTTGTACCCTTGGCCTTCCCGGTGTGGTTCCTTGTCCCCGCCATGCCGGACGGATGCCCAGTTCCCCACACAGGATGCAGCCTAGGCTAGGTACCTCTCCGTATATGCCTGAGATAAAGACCTGTCCAAGTTATGGGACCATAATCCAGGACAGAGTCAAGATGCACACTGACGACTTCTGAGCCGAGCGAACACAGTACTGAGCACCAATAGGGTCATCTTGGCAAGGGGCCATAGCCCCGCATAGACCGTACCACGGAGGCGATGTCTGCTAGATGCATCGCAGCTAAGGCCCTCGCATAGATCATACTTTGACGTCATTTTAGCTGAGAGGCCCTGTGCAGATCGTACTAGACAGATCATCCACCCCATGGGTACCTGGGCGCCAGACTGCTCCACCCATCTGGCAAGTGACAGGTCACACCGTCTCACACACATACCCTCCTGCTTCCCAAAGAATCACTTTTCATGACCTATGATCACAGGAGGCATGACTCGCAATATGAATATTTGCCATGGCCTGACTGTACATTGAGCGATCTTGATCACACAGATGAACTGACATGATCAAGACGACTGGCCAGTGACCCAGTCGATAGCGATTACCATCTGGGCTCACGCCCAGGGGCAACTGACGGTCTGATCTGTATCTATCTGCCAACAGAATACAAACTTTGACCATTTTCCCAGGCCTTGCCTCCAGGGTATCTCCGACAAAACACAGCCACAGAATTTTTGCAGAGACTTGAGTGCCCTGGGTGTGGATTGTCATCCATGTACCACGTATGTCCACTTACTGAGACCGGATGAACCAAAAATCTCGGCAGCCCGAACAATATGCCGACAAGACGGTACCACAGTAGGATGTTAATTCTTCCTTTGTTAGACACGAAGGCCTTCAGTATCTCCTCTACACTATATACGACACTTTGTTGTTTTACGTGTCTCTGGGCCATCGCGGGTCCACTGCCGCCTGTTTTCAGGAACCTTCAAGGAGCCTGTCCCTCTAGGTCACTGCACACGTGTCGTATAATGACGACGCCAGTCTAAGAGGTATTCATCGGCCGTGTATGTCGAGTTCCTGTTGTTTGCAGTATATGATGGCTTCGCTGGCACTGAGGAAATCAGCCATGTAGGGCATTTGTATGAATAGAGGCGATGACGACTCGCTGTATGAATTGCATCTCCTCTATTTGGATAACTAAGTTGACTACACCGGCTACGGGCACATCAGCTCCCATAGCCGTTTGTAAGTAAATGTTTGTAGGCTTAAGGGGAGGCTTCTTATGAGATGGGATGCTCTCATATAAGCGCTTCTTAAACACTGTGATTGAAGCACCAGTGTCGATGGTGGCACTGGTGGAAACGCCACTAAACAGACAGGCACATTTGTATATCACTTTCCAGTGTACCTGTGGAAGAGTTTCCAATGATGCCATCTGCGACAATGGCGTCAGAGCGGCATCACTCTGTATGTATTCTGACTGTTTCCGTATGGCTTCTTGTAATGTTGTGGATGGCTGAGTGAGGAAAGGGCCAGTTCGCCATCGCCGCTGGTGTGAGGGCTGCGGTGAAGGCGGAGCTGGGGGTAGCAATGGTGATGGAGTTGTTGCCGATTCTGAGTATGCTGTATTGGTGTAGACGGCGGCGCGTACAGGATGACGGATAAGCTCTGCCTGTGCAAGCCATTTCTTACAATGCTTCATGGGATGTTTTGGTGAAGCACAGAAGAAACAGTGATGCCGCCAGGGATGTGTTTTTCCCTGTCTACATCGGCGCTTGTGAATCCACGAGGCGGAGTGAACCACTTCTCTTGGGTCGCTGCTGTCTGTGGATGCGTGAGATAATGCTGGATGAGGTGGTGTTCTGCATACCACGAAAGGACACCGAGAATTTAGTGTCTTGGTGGCGGGACGTGGTGCTTGCAAAAACGTCGTTTCAGCGGAGGTGCTACAACCTACCACTGCCGTTTTACAGAGGAATTCGCGATAGTGTGATGGCATGGGTTGCCGAATTTATCCCATGCCAAAAACGCGCTGTTGGCCAGCACCATTTCGTACTTTTACAACTAAAAATTGTTGGTGTACCATGGGAGCGAGTGGCTATTGATGTGCTCGGGCCCTTGAATACGATGGATGACATAAACAAATGCAGCAAAATACTACTACCAGCAGTTTGAGGAATGCCACATACATGAGGGTGTTCTCTACTTCAACAACCGCATAGTGATTCCTAAGCGCTATCGAAACATCATCTTGCTACAGCTACAAGATAACGTGGGACATTTAACTGTTGAGCGGATCATGATTGGGATTCGTGAAGGCATGGGTCACCAAATGCGTTCCATGTCAAAGATGTGCTGTTGGCCAGCACCATTCCACACCGCTTCAAATTAAGATAGCTGGTGCACCGTGGGAGCGAGTGGCTATTGATGTGCTCGGACCCTTGAATATGACGGATGAAAGAAACAAGTACATCCTCGTATTGCAAGATTATTTTACGAAGTGGGTGGAAGCATTTGCTTTGCCAGACCAAGAGGCATCCACAGTAGCGGAAGTCCCGGCAAGTAATGTGTTCTGCCGGTTTGGAATGTCCCATGAGCTACACTCCAGTCAAGGAAGTAATGTTGAGAGCCGGCTGATTTCTGAGCTCTGCAAATTGTTTCATATTGTCAAAACCCGCACTACGCCGTATCATCCGCAGAGTGACGGGATGGTGGAGAGATTTAATCGTACTCTCGCCAAAATGTTGACAAAGGAAACATGCCTTGATTGTAGAGATTGGGGTCTTCGACTTCCATATGTGCTCATGGCATACCACACTTCAGTACATTCCAGCATGGGTTATACCCCTGCGCAGTTAATGTTAGACCATGAATTAGCCGTACCCCTGGATCTTGCCATGCCCAGAATTCCGGGAGAGAAAAATTCACCATCTCTCAATGTAGAGCTCATGCGGCAGCGGATAGAACAGGCCCATGAGATAGTGAGAGCAACTTTATCCACTGCACACTGGCATCAGAAAACATGGCATGACCGGCGGGTGCATGGAGATCTGTATGAAGCGGGGAAAATGGTGTGGGTTCACGATTCGCGACCTTCTGCAAATGTGTCGAGTAAACTGAGTTACCAATGGAAAGGCCCCTATGTGGTAGTAGATAAGAAGTCGGATGTGACCTACCATATCCACGCTTCGAATGTCCTGACCTCAGCCATCCACTTCCATCGACTTAAACCTTGTGTCAGTGATGACCCAGTGCCAGAGCTCGGACTGGGCATTCCACGTGATGCCGATACCCAGACCGATGTCTCTATGGAACCAAGTATTCTCGATGTTAGTCCAGAGCACCGCGGTGCCAATTCGACATCTCTCCTACCAGGCCAGGAGTCTGTGAACCATTGACTAATGCTGAGGACGATGACGAGATACATACTCGCCCTGTCCCTCTTCAGTGCGGGTCTACTCGATCTGGGAAGTCGTATTTGAAGACTTTCTCATTTGTGCTGTCCAAGGGGAAGGACGGAAAAGTTGTTCCGCCGACCTCTTCCCATTCCCACCTACGTCATGCAATTACTCCCATTATAGAGTTACCACAAGCGGAAGCTGAGGCTGCCCTAGGCCATGCTTCTTATGGGGTGGAACATGTAATACATAACATGGAAGTGAAGAGGCCGGATGAGGCCTTGACTTGTTTTGAAGAATAGAAGAACTGCACAAATTGGTGTACCTGTCCATTTCCCCAAATCCCACAACCACTCTCTATCCATGGTACCGCTCATCCCATGGCATGCCCAACGTGTGCCCCTCATCTATGCACCAAGTTCAGACATCTTTCGTACTGTCCATTTCACACTCCACTCATCGTCTGTTGACTATCACTCATCAGATATGAGAGAGTCTACTGTTACAGAGGAGGTGGCATCCCGCAACCAACCCCCCCCCCCCCCCAGGCGCAGGCGGTGGGCAGGGAAGCAGCCTGTTCAGCAGACTCTCAGCTCAAATATTCCCGGTATTTAAAAATTATGACAGAGTACCAACCGTCGTGTAATGGGAGATCACCATATTCTCCATCCAAATGGCACCCCCGACCACCACCGCCCTACCAAGCCCCCCCCCCCCCCCTCCGCCGTAAGCAGTCAGAACAACACACAGGACACAGAAATCCAAAAGCATACAGAACACACCAGCCAGCAAGGCTGGATACGTCAATTCACCTTTGCGCGAACAGCACACACATACTCAGTTATACGGAAAGGAGGAATAACACCGCAGCCATCTATAGTGCACGCGACAGGGGATTCCCCAGTCACGCCCCCACCCCCGGAATCGTCGTACGGAAAAAGCTAAAATTTTACACATCATTCAAACGTAATAACAGTCAATAGTATTAAGAGAGCAAGATGCCCGCAGCCTGTCGTCCATCTGAGTAGGATTTTGCTACCGAAAAGAATTTCGATAATGGATTGATTCAGGTTATGACAACCTCCTTCTTGGTCATCCATGCTCTAAAGTAACTCTGTTCCGCCCCCGGGCTCTGCCATTACAGAGCGAAATACTTCATGTCCAATAAAGTTGACACCGCACTTCAACCACCGCCCCACCCCCGGTGGTAATAAAAACGTTACACTTCACGACAGCGCAAGAGTCATCCGCAGATAAACAGCCACGCGTATCAATCAAAATCATCAACACGACAGAAACACATTCACTCCAGTTGACTGTATTCACAATCTCCATATGACGGAATTGTAATTGTAAAACTGAGGCATGCATTTCCCGAGCTGTATTGTAGTACATTAAGTTTGGTCTAGGTAGGGATGGGACTAGTCCTAGCCACAGAGGAGGATGCTTGGCAGTCCAGCCACCCGGAAAACACAGTCCAGCGTGGCAAAATTAGTGTACTTAATTTCCGCAAGACATGGAGCTGTTTAAACCAAATGATAATTGCAGAAAGCTATATTGTCCTAATTTTGATTAAGAACACCATCGTTCTACCGTGTATATGAATCATTAACACACGGGCTGGTAAAGCGGCATCAAAACTTCGACAGTATAATCTCATGGAGAATTTCAAATATTCTCTTACCCACATATTCCAGTCACCAGATCAAAATGGGCTGTGATACACCTATTACAGCTGACAAGCGACGAATGTAAATGATCATGTGCATATAGCGACGCTGTTCCGAGGAACATAATTGAAAACATATATTTCCGTTTTTCACACTCACTACAAATAATCAGCAGCAGCATCAATACTCCGCCATTACATAAATATTGCCTAAGTTTCCGATCAACCACGTGCTTTCACAACAAGAAACCACGTGATCTTCACTTCTATTTCCAGTAAATTGGATCAAAAGGCTATAGACAAAAGAACCGTCAAAACGTGCTGGAGAAGGTGAGAGGGGGTGAATCAGGATAATTGCCACTGACGTCACAACGCCATCCCACACACCATTGGGCGCTCCAGCCTGAAATTTAAACAGGCGAGTTCATAAGCATCCAATCTGAAAAACCGCTTCACGCTAATTAAAAGGTGAGCTTCCACGGGAATAAGTAGTTCCAGATTTCCACGTTGATTGGAGACTTGGTATTCCTTTGAGTGGAGACAAAAATGGCAATCTTTCCTTGTTATATTTATATTTGCTTCCTTTACACGGGAGGAATATTTCGTCGGACTCCAGGAACATTAAAATTAAAACTTTCCATATTGGGTGTGACCAACTCACCAACTTTTGGGTGTGGTCATCCGCCCTCCTGTGACGTCACCAAAAAGTATACAAGGAGGAGATCGCGCACTGAAACTTCGTCTTCCCGTCAAACTCAACACAAGGGAAGAACAAGCATTAGGCTACTTTCGTGTTGCAAACCAAATTCTGCTGTTTTCTTATTATGTATTTATCATTACTATTAATATTATTTGACCAGGAAAAGTATGAAGAGTTAGGAAAAATAGATTAGGTTAGGCAGTCTGCACCGTTATCAATATGCAGAAATAAGATGGCACTTGCCGAGGATCTCGCCTTGTCCGACAGCTTGGAAGAGTCAGCGCCAGCCCATTCCAGAAAGAAGTATCCGAGTACAGCATTACAGCTCAACGGACAGCCGTGTAAGTGCACATTTTCCCGCAATTTGGACTTGAGGCTATATATCAATCGTGATCATCCTTTTCAATGCACATTCTGTTCGGACTGCAAATACCTAAATACAGCTACACATTACGGTGTGAGGCATGCGCTGACGGAAAAGCATCATGTGTTAGTGGTAACATTACAGCCTAGTGAACAAAGTGGGAATGTTGAAGTTCTAGCCACTCGTTTTGAAACTCGGCTTCCGCTTAATGTACTTCCTATGGGAAAGATGGCCAAGACCAAGCGTACGAACGGCGACAACCAGACTCTCCGCATGACAGACCAGCAACAGCCACCACATCTGCCGCACAACATGCACTAAGTCATTACGTAGCATTACCCACAATCACGACGGAATCACCAGCACGACCAGCACCGGCAGCACCTGAAGTAATGGTACCAGCATCGCCTGCAGTTTCCACTCTGGCAGCACCTGCAGCAACACCACTGTCCACATCATGCATGACATCAGTATCCGTATCCGCATCCATAATCGGCAGGCCCATTTCTGTGGTTATTTCAACACCAGGGACCATATACGAGCAATGGGTTTCAGACAGATCTGTATCTCCTGGTAGTCTAATAATTGATGAGACCCGCCTTATGGAAGCTGCAGCAATCGTCACCGCATCTCAGAGCAGCACCGCATCACACCTGCACAGCAGCACTCCCATGGTCCCAGCAGTTAAAAAAGTAACTACACCGGATCGTCCTTACGCCAAAAGAAATGCCTCGTGCACTCCACTGAAATCCGTGCAGTACCAAGGACGACCGCCAGCAAACTACTGAAGGCAACGAAAATCCGGAAGATATCCACCAGTGCAGCATCCACATCCGCAGCAGCATCAGCATCATCATTAGTGAAATCACTCATCCAGTTTAAAATCCTCAGTTCACACGCAGCATGAACAACAACCACGACTTCAGCAACAACAGTAATGTCCGCAATCTCCACGCCGCCACCAGTTCGCACATCCCCGGTCATCCTCTCCGCCACCACCAGTGCTTCAATGAATACGTCCGCACCATCTTCGAGCTATAGTATTACCGACCTGGGCCTGCTTAGTAGTGATATATCGGCAGCAGAGGACCATCTGCTGCATCCATCCTGTATGAGTCGGGGCACCCAGACATGCTGGGGAAACTTCACAGCAGATGTTTGTGGACACTATTGCCAAGGATGCAGCAGGATTTATCAGTAGTTGTGTGGAACACAGAACCTTATTACTATTACGTTTATTTTTTAGATCGTTTTCTTATTATTATATATGTTTTAACAATTGATACCCAGTCCCTAGGCTGACTATGGTCATCCTACACAGCTGCGCAATATTCTTGCGTAGCTGTGTCTCACATAAAATAATCGCTGCAGATTCCTGTTGTAAACATGTCGTGTGCTACATTGGGGCTGCCTGATGAACTAGTCTATTTACCTTATTATTATTTGATATTTTTCTTATTATTTTAGTTTCCGCGTCAGTACGATGGGACAGATTGTGGGTATGGGGAAGCTACCCATGTGGATCCGCACTAATGGGCTGCATTATATTAATCTATATACATCTATGTGCATCCCTTGATTTACCCGAGATGCACATGTAATTAGCATAATTAGTGATACTCTTCTCGGATATAGTTATGTGATTATATATTTACATTGTATTTTATAAAAACTGTATTGTAATTGTGGTACGTTGGAGCTTGGGTATTCTCTGCGGAGAAATAATTATCCGCATCCGAGAGGGCACCCATGCGAGCTATTGTTTAGGCAATTGAAAGATCTAAATAAAAATATGCATGCACCGTGAAAGGAAAAACAAAAAAGAAAAGACCTGGAAAAATAATTCCAGGTCAAAAATCAAAATCAATGGTATGCCTCCCTCCCAAACTCTTTCGCACTCTATATGCTCTTTCTTATAAACACGCGTCTGTTGCGTCACTCGCCTTTCGGCTACGCACCTACTTGGGAAGTCTGTAATCCCTGCCTAGCACACTGATGTGCGTTCAATCTGTCATGAGTGATCGTTTGCCATGGTTGTCAAACTAGGAGGGGGTGGTGTAGCGTGGACCGACTGGGCGGGTACTGACCATCCCAGCTAAGCTGGGTATGGAACGGCCACTCCGGATTTGCTCCCAGCACGCCTCCCCCTGGGTAGGATAGTATGCGTACATAGGCCCTATTTTTTATATTTAAAACAGCTAAGTCCATTAAACCGCATGGTGCACATGCATGCACATCCGAGCTTCCCTGACAACATGTCACGGAATTGGAAGCGAGTGCATGCCTATAGTGTACCGAGTGGGTACTCCTAAAAACCTTTAATTATTCCGTTTTCGTTGTTCTTGGTACCGATCAAATACTCGAATAAAACGAGCTTTCTAGAACTGTTAACTATTTAAAAATTCGCTTAGAAATGGCTGAGTTATCCATGAAAATCACAATCGCATGTATGCATAAATAGATCTAGAATGTTCTGTGTACGTGATAAATACGTCACTGATCTAGCTGCACGCTGATTGGCTACTGCTCGGCCACTGATTGGCTGAGGCATCTGCCGCTGGCGTCATGAGTAGTATAAAAGGGGTGGAAAATCGAGAATCAGGCGCATCGTCGGAGTGGAGACCGACCCGTCTGGAGGATTGGCTGGAAGTGGGGGACTTGATAAGTGCACTGGAACACCGACGGAAGATACAGAACATCACCGCAGTTCCAAGCGGCTTTCAGTTCACCCGCACCGGATAGCAGTTCTCGGACTTTCCACATTACAGAATTTTGGATGCTCCCCGATGGCCATCCGGGAGCAAAATAATTAAAGTTATGGTTCCCGCTTCCGAACTGGTCTAAAGGGAACACCTCTGTGGAAAGGGCCATACCGGCCCAAGATGTGATTCTACGGAATGCAGAGCTTACAGTGATTCTTGGTGGATGACTCGCCGGATCTGCCAACCATGCTGAAAAGTGGACTTCAATTTCCGCACTGCATGTTGTGTATGTTTAACTAACCTTTTGACCACAGTCTGGTGGAACTTTGCTGGGTGTGCTGCAAGAGCTGGGTGCGCTGCAAGAGCTGTGCGACGCATCCCGCACTGTGTGCCAGTTTATGTAACTGCTTAACATAATATACAGCCCTCTCTGTTAATGGGCGACCTTCAACTTTATTACTTCCGTCGCCGGATGGATAACTTTCTCACTTCCATATACATTGTATACTAGCTACCAAGACTATCTAATAGACATTTCTCCACTGCTCTGTTTCACTGTCCTTAGTGTGTACTGTTTCTACCCTGTCTGGAAGAGTCAGCTTGCGGAGACCTGCCTGCGGAAATCAGCTGCGGAAATCTGCTTGTGGAAATCTTTCCAGCTTCAGAGAACGTGACGTCTCATGCTATGAATACGTTAGCGCCTCAATTTCAGTAACATAGTAACCTGCTCCATACCAGCGACTATTAGGTACTCAAATAGCTATACTATTGGACATTTATTCTCATTTCCGTATATGGTACTGACGACTAATAGGTACCTTACCAGTCTTAAGACAACAATTTATAATTTCTGTCTTTCTGTGAATATTATCCTTGTTTACTGTAGGTACTTTCAACTAGCCACACCGTTTAAGTGTATCAATGTGTGATATTTAGTTATCTCATTTAATTACATTGTATTTATTGCGTTGGTTAGTTATATATGGCAGTCAGACATTAAGTTAATATGTTTTGTTTAATTGTAGAAAACTTTGGACCGCAGTATGCTAGGAAATACTATACAGCAACAGATATATCTGCATCACTTTATTCCTGCCATCATCGATTTTACACTGAGGTCACTGACCATGCTCTAATTGTTTGAGCCCAACATGTTACCGACTAAACCTTACTATTCAACTCGATAGGATAAGTAAAAGGGGTTAGGGACAATTTTTTCGTCTAGAGACATATAGTGCATGCCTCTTTTCCGGTTGTTGTGGTAATGTAGCCCCGCACTCCAGCAAGGTTGTGTAAAACTGGCCAGTTACCTATAGGGCCTCATGTATATTAAGTTATTGTCTCTTTCCACGATCCACCAGATGCATGGCTTATTAATTGTCTGGACTCCACATCATCACGTTGATCAGATCCGACCCTGGGAAACTATTGGAGGTTTCAGAGCGGTGATAGTTAAAGTGCTGATTTACATACATCTCCCCCATATCTTCGGATGCGTGTTAGCTAGATGACCCTGCCAATGAAGGAAGCACTGCGAAAACATATAGTTATAAATGTGAATTAGTTAGTTTATTTACCGGCCCGCAGTGCATATCTGGGAATATTGGAACGTAATCCTAATGACAGGTCAACTGTTAGATCCGTAGCATGCGGTGACGGATGAGATGCGGATCTCCATCCAATTTGTTGCAGTGTCTGGATGAAGCATTGGAGCTCGTCATGCCCTCACGGGAAGGGTGTTCGCGATGGATATCCGTCTCTTCACCCCACCATAAAGACATGTCAGGATTCAAAACTTGCTTGTGTGAAACGTATCCATTGTCCAGGTGATGTTTTATGTGGTTGCGGGGCAAGGTAGCCAGATTTTCATCGAATTCGGATGCTTTGTGTCGTAACATGTACACATACTGTCCTTGGAGGTAGACGCTAATCCAGGCGACCTACGGGAAGCGGCGCGTCTGTGCCGATTGGACAACTGTATCTAAAGTTAGGTAGGAATCCCTGCCATTTGCGGTCAAAGCTAGTTTCTGTTTCTAACAACTAAATGATGGGTTAGACAGTTGCATCGAATTCGGATGCTTTGTGTCGTAAAATGTACACATACTGTCCTTGGAGGTAGATGCTAATCCAGGCGACCTAAGGGAAGCAGCGCATCTGCATCCATTGGACAACTGTGACTAAAGTTAGGTAGGAATCCCTGCCATTTGCAGTCAAAGCTAGTTTCTGTTTCTAACAACTAAACGATGGGCTAGACGGTAGCAGAAGGCCCGCATAAATAAAGCGGCATCTACCAAAACAGTATCTTTGGAACTACATAAGACAGTGACTTGGGAATTCTTTGGAAATCGTTCATTCCGTCATCACGTAAACCAGTATGCATCACATTAATTATGGTTTCACTAGGATCTTCACTTAGCATTTTTTTGTTAAACAAAAGAGTGGCCCCTTTTGCGTTGAAAGCATTTTCCTGTGATGGAAGTCTGCACAAGGCACTTTCCTTTTGCAACAACAATATTTTCTGTGTGTGCGTGCGTGCGTGCGTGCATGCGTGTGTGTGTTAGAAGTATACTAGTTTACATTAAACTACTTAGTGACTTCGTTGCAGATGCTTCTCTTGCGAGGATACCTCTGCGGATTAAAGAACCTATGTCGTACCTCCAGCGACACTACGTGGAAAGAACACCAGATAACTCTATGTTGTGCATTATTGTGTGCTCATTTAGTGTCAAACAATTCATCTTGTTTGTATAGTATATAAATATTTCTACTGTTTAATTATAAATTGTTCCATATCTCTAAATTAATATGGATAGACATACCGGTGACACTAATAGTTGGGATGACACCGTGTGGTTCAATCTTGGCAGCAATGGTCGCACCGCCCCACTGGAACATCAGTGTTCCACCGGCTCTAGAATTCGGTCTTTGTATTTCTCGGAGAGATATCATACGGGATCCGCAACCCCGAAATCCACAGTTAACCAGCCATCCCGTTCATCGTGAACTTGCGGTGCGATGGGCGGAAACGTCATAGCGGACCAATACGTACCCCTGTGAGCTACACCTGCAAGTACAATGGGACTGGCCCAGGTGGATGCTGAGGGCTCTATGATGCCCATCCGCAACATGTCATTCACTTGTTGATGTGCCTCTATCTCTTTATGTATGGGAAGAAGATATACCGGGATTCCATACAGGTCTGTTGTTCCCAGTGTTGATGGAGTGACGCACGAGGTGAGTTTGTCCCAGGTCCATATCCCCTGCAGAAAAACTGTCCTGGTATTTAAACAGGATCCATCGTACATCGTGCTTGTGGGATTGCGTTAGTCCAACTGTGGCATGCAAATATATGTCATACAGATGTTCCGGTATGTTGTCGTCAGAGGCTGCTGTTGCTGTAGGTGTGTTGGGAGTTGTTTCCAGAGAAATCACGTCCACCAAATGGCTGCAGCGAATGCCGGGGACAAGCGTTATAGGATCGGCTGTTCCGTTGAATACCCGGTATGGTATATGTTTTTGTTGGTGGTGTCCACTATCATCCGTGGACTTGTGCATTGGGAGGTGATCAGGGTCGGGTTCCAGCATGGCTATGTGTGTGTTATTTCCTAACTGTGGTGTGGTGGCCCATAGGATTTCCTCTTGTCCCGACTCAACTGTTGCGATTGATGCTAAAATTACTGCACATGTATCATGCGTGCGTGCGTGCGTGCGTGCGTGCGTGCGTGCGCGCGCGCGTGCGTGCGTGCGTGCGTGCGTGAAACAAGGTGATGCAGGTGTTGTTGCTGTATTGTGTAACCTAGTGATACTGCGGTCCAAGAGTTTTTATAATAAACAAAACAATTTAACATGGTTGGCTGCTGCCATACCACTAACTTTAGAAAAATACAGCAAAATAGAAGGTCAATTGACTTTGCTGTCCTTATAGGCACATGAAGAAAAAATTGTGTGCACTAGTTCAAACACACACGCGCACGAACGCACGTACGCACGCGCGCATGTGCGTACGCGCGCGCACGCACGTACGCACACACCGCCGTCTGATGGGACTAGTTGGCCAGTCGTCGCGCAAGCTGTCCTATTCTCATTCTATCATCCCAGATGATATGTTGACCTAGACCAAAAAGTTAGACAGACAGACAGACAGACAGGCAGGCGGACGGACAGGTGGATGGATTGATAGACAGTAACGGAACACATCGATATATTGGCAACCCATAGATATCTGCCCAAGGCCACAAATTCTGAAGAAATTAGATAGCTCATCATGGGAATCATATAATAGGCAAATGTATTCACAAACACTGTAGTTTTTGTATCGGTAATTTGAATGATGAATACATTCATGATATTACTGATTTTATTTAGTATTTTACCTATTTATATCATCGTACTGAGCTAGTTTGATTGCATGTGATGCCTACTAAACAACTTGACCACTTCTGTAGTAGGGTTTAATATTCATCTATAAACCTGACACAGGATACACCCTCTTGTATCCCACTTATCCTGAATGCGTACAAATCGCCAGACTGTTTTAAATAACTTCCTCTGACAATAAATCACATCCCGCTATAGAAAAACCTCTCTAAACATAATGCATGTTGACCATTCTAGGCCATAAAGTGACTGGACTAAAAAAATGGAAGATATTGTGTTTATGTTGTTACTAATTATGAACTGTTTACTTTTAATCAGTTCCTCGCTAAATGGTGAGTAATTTGTGGATCCTTTGTTGTGCTCGAATAGACATAGTATGGTTATGATTTTGAATTTCTAAACGGTTGTTACTTGAGTTTAAAAAAATTATATTACATTCATTGAATTATCTAAATTTAGCAAACAAAGTGGTAATAAAGTAGAAACTGTAACATATTTCACGGTGGACATAGGCCTATATCATATGTGACAGATAAACAACACTTGGATATAGTAGAAAGTGTAAAAAGCACATTATGATTAAACCATCATAGGCATGCATAGGCATGCACGGGGTGGGTTGGAGTGTGTGTGGGTGTGTGTGTGTGGGGGGGGGGGGCTTAGTGATAAGGTTAACGGACCGAAGCTGGCACAGAAAACAGGCCTTCAGCTAAAAGCTTTAACCGTTGTTATTCCAATATTTCGGAACTGAAGATGCAGATATTACTTTTAATCGTTTAGCAATCCCACACCTTTCAACATATCTATTAAATATTATGTTAGCAAAAGATTATGTGTTTTCCAAAAAAATGAACGGAAAACAGTCTCACTACACTGGCCCAGTCGGCCAATCTGTTATAACAGTGCATAGTTCGGACAGCAGACCATACGCTGTCCCACATTTCTCTAAGCACACCACAACATCTAACTTGTTAGTCAGTTTTGCATAATTAGAAATTGACGGTAGATAACTGATTTTCGTGGTTGAAAATGTCAGATAAATTCCATTCCAGTCTGTCATGCAATAAACAATCTCGATGACAAATGACAGTCTCGTAATAATTGAATCGCACCAGACCTAGCGCTTGTATTCATTGCTGTGCTTTGCGCCTTTAAAAGCGCGCCCTTTTGAATTACATCGTGAATAGATTTGCTATCGATGAGCCTGTCTTGCATATAGTTATTGTGCTGCTCCTGCCCACGTCTTGCAGCCTCTCTAACGGGCATTGTTATATCATTCATTATCCCTTTAATCACTATAAAATCTAGAATGTCATTTTCTTGAAAGGAATTTCACTCACTCTCAAGAATGTTCACATGGTGTTAAATGTTGTTGGTAACGACTTTCAAACGTTTTGGCGTCTTCATGCTGACTCAGTCGACTTTTATCTGCAGTGGAAGTGTTATCCGAAAACTCATTTACCATTTTAGCAATTTCTCGTCCTGCACTGATCTACTTTAAGAGAATACCCGTACTCCCGAGGACCCCAATAACGCTTCCAGCTGTCAAGTCTTGATAGTATTAGTATTCTGTTCATGCTCATGACTATTGGTACAATGTTTGACTTTGTGTAAATATTGCCACCATCTTTCTGCTCGGGTAGTGGACTTGAGTTACCACTGCCACACAAACATCTTCGGAAGATAAGGGTAATGGCCAACCCAAGTATAGTGGCGAGCTGATACAACCATTAGCGTAGTTGCAGTTCAAATGTTCATACTGTAAATTCTCATACATTTCCTGGGTATCTTGAAAACTTTTGGACGGATCCAACTTAAAATTCATACCAAACAAGAACAATGCAATGTCCATCTTGCAATGAATCAATGTGGCATGAAGATTGTCTAATCCCGATAAAACATCCTGGATCCGGATCAGATCAAATTCTGGATCTATTGATATCTCGGAAACAACTGGACATATTTTGCTCAAATGTTAACACCATACACTAGGAATCCACAACTTTGTGTGTGATCCGAAACAAAATTGGTAAAATCCGTAAACGTTTTACAATTTAACAGAAACGGGAGGGAGATTGTTCTTGTTTGTGTATGCAAGTATATACTACATTGAATACATTTCACCCAGCCATGGCTATATAATTAGAAGTAAAAGTAATTACGATTTCCTTAATCGGGTCACTGTGACCGAGGGAAACACACAGGCCACCAAGTATAGTGAAGATCCCTTCAGCATAACTAAAATTATTATAAAAACGCAACCAAATTTCCTTAATTCTCTGGCTTCAGTAGAACTTTAGTTATCATCGGGAAACTCATTCCTGTTTCATTAATTCAGTAATCTTGATTGTGACATTTTGACCCCCAAATTAATAGGGTTCTTCGGACTCCAAAGGGAAACACACAGGCCAAGCTTAGTGAGTATCCCTTCAGAAGAACTTAATTATCACATGGAAATGAAGGTAAACAGATTAATAAACAGACAAACAAACATATGGACAGAAAAAGAAATGCTATATGACCCCCATATATCTACATGGAAGGCATAATCGGGTCAATAGTTGAGCCAAAAGTTGTCTAAGTTTCACGTTGATCAGATCAAGGAATATTTTGGGGGCCATTTTGAAAAACAATGTTTTCAATACAATCTCAGAGATTTTGTCAGTTTTCCTAAATATTCGAATATCCATATGCTAGGCGAATATTTGGATTATTGGTCCATGCGAACAACTATTCGAACCAAACTCTACTCAGAACCAAACCTTTGTTAATAATACTTATGATAATCTATAGATCGATCATCGTCAGACATTATAGGATCAGTGGATGGTAACACTTCAGACTCTAGATATCTTTTGGATATGCTTTATCGTGTGGAGAGATGGTCCGAGATCAGTGCCTATCCAGATGCAAAGAAGAATGAACTCATGTCTCGGGCATACCATGAAGGTGCGTAGCTCTCAGTTATTCCTTACTCATATGGTTTGGGTGCTTTGGAGAAACATAGCTTCCCTATTGTCTGAGATACCATTATAATACATATTAGCTGGGTATCTCTGGTTATGCACACCATATAAATATATGGGGGTATATAGCATTTGCTTTGTCCATCCATCCGCCCATTCTGCCTTTCATTTCAAGGTCACTGTGACCTAATTAATTATGTCATATTGCGGATGATAACTCGAGTTCTATTTAAGGGAAAGTTACCAATCTGGCGTGGGAGCTTGTCCTTGGTGGTCCGAATAACCCTATCGATTTTGGTATCAAATGGACAAAGGTCAAGATCAGTGTGACCTAATCAATTACATAATATTGCGTTTCCGGATGATAACTCGAGTTCTATTGAAGGGATAGTTACCAATCTGGCGTCGTAGTTTGTCCTTGGTGGTTCGAAGAAGCTTATCGATTTTGGCATCAAACGGTCAAAGGTCAAGGTCACTGTGACCTAATTAATTATGTAATATTGCGTTTCCGGATGACAACTCGAGTTCTATTGAAGGGATAGTTACCAATCTGGTGTTGGAGCTTGTCCTTGGTGGTCCGAAGTACCCTATCGATTTTGGCATCAAACGGTCAAAGCTCAAGGTCACTGTGACCTAATTAATTACCTACAATTGCGCTCCGGATCAAAACTAGAGTTTTATCGACGGGATCGTTACCAATCTGGTGTGGGAGCTTGTCCTTGGTGGTCCGAAGAACTCTATTGATTTTTGTGCCAAACGGCCAACGGTTACGATCACAGTGACCTAATTAATGATGTGATATTGTGTTTCTGGATGATAACTCGAGTTCGATTGAAGGGATCATTACTAATCTTGGGTGGAAGGTTGTCCTTGGTGCTTCGAAAAACCCTATCGATTTTGGTGTCAAAGGTCAAGGTGACCAATATTGGGTAGGAGGTTGCGCTTGACAGAATGGGGGTATACTTTAGCAATCTCTGATTGTCAATTTTGTTATTATATATTTTATTAATTGCTGTTTTAATTGACATTAAAGCTATAGTTGTCTTTTCAACCAAGCCCGTCCCCTTGCGTCTTCTGTTACTTCCAGTTGTCCACTGTATTACATTAATTCCTTACTTTCTATATTTTAGTACATAAATATACGTGTGCACGTGTTATGAATAACTTGATCGTCAATACGTCACTGCGTGTTATCCATAAATTAAAGTATATGGTACGAGTGGTAGTCTGCTCTAGTTCTAGAGAATGGTCAAATTTTCATATCAGAATTAATAATAAACTATATATTCAGCATATTTTGTTCTATTTTGGGCTATTTATTCAAAATCTGGTCAATATGGTCCTATAAACATCTAATATCGGCATTATGAAAATGTAATATTTTGATGCTAAACACCAGATTTATGGCACTTGACATCTTCTCACAGTACTGGAGGCAATGGTGGAAGTGAATAAATACATTGGTTGGATAGTTCGTCATACAGAGCTGTTGACCACCCTGGAAAATGATTGGTTTTCGGGCAGTGATGAGCTTTCACCTACCGGTATAAAATAACTACCCAGTAGGCCAACCTGGCCTATAGTTAATGAAAGGTATAGGTCGAATATTAATTTTTATAACTAAAACCACAACATTTTCTAGTATTTTCTACAATTTAAACGAAGTAGACAAGAGGCTGAAATCACTTGGCATTTTAAGCTATTGAAAATGTAGGCCTACATGTAGGAGTAAGAATTTAAGTGTTTGGTAGCTGGACGTCAAGGAGCGTCTTGTTAAACGTGGGTAAATACAGTCAAACCTTTCCCACATGCTGGATGGTTATTGTAATTATTGTGCCAATAGAAGGCTGTTACATTGAAATGAATTTTTCTGATTGCATTTGGACTTGATCAAAATCCGGATCTATGGATATCTCAGAAATTCCTGGTCCGATTTTGATAAAATATAAACACAAGAAAGATTGTGAACGTAAGGCCTACATTTGCAAGCTTTGATCGTGATAAAGAAAAATGGAAAAAATTCTCGGAAATCGGAAATCCTTTTAAAATATGATAAAAACGGACGGTTGGGGATCTACAAACACTGTATGCTCGTCTTAATCTCCATAATCAGTTACCACTTTGCCTTACTTTCAGCTGTTAATAAGAGATGCTATTTTCCACATGACTGTCTGGATATACAGCGATGTGGACACATAAGGAATGGTGTATACCGCATATATCCTCTCGGCTTAGGACATGGATTCCCTGTTTATTGTGATCTCTCAACGGAAGGCGGTGGGTGGACGGTAAGTGGAGACTTAATGATGAGTGACTGGAAATATCTGATATCAGAAGCCCATAATACTAGTATATTATATAATATTATTGGACTTCTGCTGAGTGCTGATATATACAAGGAGGCCCGAGGGGCCTGCGTGGTGCACTAGGAGCATTGGCATTTCAAGCTGAAAGACGGTGTTCTACTTGCAGAGTCCACTAAATTATGCTAGAAATTAAACAATTTTGTCCAGAAACACAGAAATGTAAGCTTTAAAGGGAACGGCTACAGCTTGTCAAATGATGCTTTGGTGTATTTTAAATAAAATACAATATATTATTTGCCATTTATTTTCAATTTCTCATAAGAATCACTTATTGTTGTTTTATGACGTCATCACGTGAATAGTCTTCTGTTGTTGATGATTGAGATCTCACAACAACTCATTCAGACACCACCATATTAATCAGATGCAAGAGAAACACTAGAGTTCGTTAAACTAGAACTTGAACAGGAGCGTATGTCCCACATAAGATGCTAGTTTCTTCTAATCTGAAAACATCAACATAATCAACATAATTGACGATTCATGCGATGATGGCAAACCGTGAATTTTATGGCATGTCAAAATTCATGAATTTAATCGAAATTTTAACAATAACACAGTTTGTGAAAATCTCTCAATCTCTTTTTGATTTATAAAATATGATATAATCTAGCATTTTAAAGGATAGTTTGGACACGCTAATATTAAAATATGATGGTTCTCAAGCTGAATTTTGATTGTTGACCCTTCTTAATGTATATTCCAATATGGATTTCAAATCCATTTGGTTGTAGCTTAAAACATTCTGTGCATCGATTTTACACACTACTCTACGTGGCAGTGGCACATTATAAATGGATTTAGTTTATCGAGCAATATCGAGAGCACCGTTTTGTGTGTTTACTGCAATTTTTGCTTCAAAATGCACTCTCTGGACCAGAGCCAACGACTTGCTAAACAAGTACACATATTGATGCAAGGCATCAATGGTAAATAGCGTGCCCGGAGGTTATTATAATTCTGAGAATAAACTCGACTGTTTCATGAAAAAAATGAAGTTATATAAAGGCATACAAGCCACTCATGACAAAAATATAATCGGACAATACCACAAAAGAAGGAATATTTCTTGCAAAAAGATATAGGCAGTATTAGCTATGGGCTAGGAAAAGCAGCTTATATTTTTGGTCAGTCCAACAATTTTTCCATCCATCCTTTTTCTCCAGGACAAACTCCTTAACAGAGAGAGAGGAACAGACAAAATTAAGAGCAGCCAGTGATGAGAAAATTGCATTACTGCATCAACAGAACGTAACAGATCAAATTTGGGTCATTAGGTATCAACAACTTGTAAAGATAAAGAAATCAACAGAACTGACAACCCAGTCAGTAGAAAATCGGTGCAAGAAGCAGTACAGACCCTGACACCCATTCAAACATATTAAAGAAGACTGTAAAGAATATTTTAAACCTAAATCTTGATACCTTCTTAAGCAGACGTGAAGAGCTTATTACCCGGAAATATATTGGTGAAATATACACTGCAATGCTAGTGAAATGCACAAAGCAAGTATATGTTTGATGCAATACAGGACCCCGATCTGTACCGACAGATAACATTTTAAACAACGTAAAGAGGCCAGGATAGAACCAATACCATGAACCTAGTTTTCTCCAACGAAAATGATATAGTAGAAAACATTCTGACTGAAGACCCAGTGGGAAACAGCCACGACATCGTGATCTGTTTCATTTAGCTATCGTATCTATGTCACCTATTAAACGATATCTTTACTGGAAACAGTGAAAAACTATTAAATCAAATATTTTTGCTAGACAAAAAGGCCAAAATCGGCCTCAAACGTTGTAATGATGACGATCTTGTTGACCATGTGTACACATGTTAGGGTATTAGCCTGATAAGTCAGGTTCCACCAGTACACGCGGCTAATAAAATGGGATATATTTAAATATTTTCACATTATTATAATAAATATTTGATGGTAGAATTATTACAATATTTCGCACAGCACGAGAACATAATGAGTTCTACATGGCCTTATGTTCGAAAACTGGCTACAAGGCATGCAGAGATATTCTGGTACCGAATATAGTACATTATTGGAATTTGACAATGGTGTGCCACTACTAAATTGCATATGACGAAATTACTGTATAGTAAACATTTTTTAAACCTTTGATACTTTATTAGCGTATTCACATACGTATCCATCCATATGGGTGAACCTATTGCAAACAGTGTGGTACAGAAAATCGTTGATCTGACAGAATTTGCGCCAATTTTCGGTGTGGAATTGTGTACTATGAAATTATGTTCCTGTAGCATTTTTTTTAATTCGGAATACAACTAGCATATTTCCTATAAGTATTTGTGGGTGAAATTCTTGGGGTGAATGTATTGCAATGAAAACCATGAATTAGCCTAAGTTTGAGCTTATTTACGTTACAAAATTTTTAAATCTCACTACGTCGTAAGCTTATGCCAAACCTATCTAAACATACGGATGATATTCTGGGCCGAACCCATTATGAGCGATATGTCAGGACACATCAACACCTATCTGAATGTGGTGAATGTGAACCAATCATATTACAATGGGACCAAATGGCGAATATGTAACTACATATTACCAAATTACTTGATGGTAGAATCATGCAAAAACAATAGTACATATTCAGTTATATACAGCTATGTGTAAAAAATGGTTAAAAACCGAGAACTGAGATTCTAATACTGAATATAGTAAATTGCTGGCATTTGACAACTGTCCGTGGCTGCTAAATTGAATATTACGAAATTACTACATGGTAGAAATCTCAAGATTCATTAGCGTATTCATATCCCTATCTAACCATATGGGTGTAATTATGTAGCCACACATATTGCAGGCGGTAGGGTATTGAAAACCGCAGATCTGCCAACATTGGAACAAATTTATGCGATGAAATCGCACACTACGAAAATACTTCACGTTCGAATTCTTTTAAATTCCCACTGTAACTAGAATATTCAAACTCCTATACGTCTATGTGAGCGAAGTTCTGGAACCGACCATATTACGGAAAGTAGGGCACCGAAAACCACGAATACACCATCATTTAAGCTAAATTTTGCGTATTAAAATTACTTCATCTAGAATTTGTTAGATTCGGAATATAACTAGCATATTAAAGCTCAAGGCTATGTGGGGTAAATTATGGGGCTGAACATACTACAGACAATAGGGCACCGAAAACCGGTGGTTTATTAATACAATGAACCTTTCCAGTTTAACTATGCCCCGCCCATCTCTAGCTAAACTCCACCCATGCCACTATCGAGTTGGGATCGATGGATTTCTGAACTTCTAGACGATAAATTTCAAGAAAACTATACAGGTAAGCAGTGGAATATTTTGACACTAATTTGACTGGGTCCTGTTGCTGCCTATGGCAGCAGCAGCGCCCAGTCAAACTACTTTCAAAATGTTCAACAGCATTTTTATTAAATAATTCGTACAATGTGTCAGATTATTAAGCATTTAAGATGGACTAAATCGAGTCAGTCATGACGTCATTATTATGACATTGTCCTACGCGTCACTTAATTAATTACGACGTCATATGACATAATATGATGGATAGACAACCTGAAAAGGCCCATTAGCAAGTGGTATTAATTACCCTCGCTCCGTTAGAGGATGAATTTATTGTATTCGGGTCTACGTGCGTTCAGGATGGCAAGGATCTAAAATCTATGATTGGCCTTGTTAAAATATGTGACCTATAAATACGGGTGTTCTCTTAATACAAGTGGTCCATATTGTGTGGACCACGCATTAACAAGTGGTATTATCCCTGTAATGCTCAATTTGCTCATGCCAATTTCAATAGAGGGATCCATTTCTAGGTATGCCACGCCTATTTCTAGCTAAGCTCTACCCTTTTTTTGCGTGTTGGAATCGATGTATATATACGCTGAATAATGAATTCCCAGACTTCCAATTTCAAGGTAACTATACAGGTAAGCTGATGACTATTTTGAAACTAATTTGACTGGGTGCAACGAAAACCATGAATCGGCCTACATTTGAGCCGAAATTATTTCATGGTAGATAGTTTTAAATCTCACTACACCGTAAGTGTATGCCTATACCTATCTAAGCATATCGGTGACATTCTGGGACCGAACCCATTATGAGTGATACGCCAGAACATACCGACACCTATCTGAATGTGGTGAATGTGAACCAACCATATTATAATAGGGCCATACGGCGAATATGTAACTACCTACGATGAGATTACTTGATGGTAGAATTGTGCAAAAGCACTAGCTCATATTGAATTATATACATCCATATATAAAAAATGTATTACAAATTGAGAACAGACATTCTGATACTGAATATAGTAAATTGTTGGCATTTGACAACTGTCCGTGGCTACTAAATTGAATATTACGAAATTAGTATGCGGTAGAAAACCCAAGATTCATTAGCGTGTTCATATCGCTATCTAACCATATCGGTGAAATTATGTGGCCAAACCTATTGTAGACAGGTAATAGTAGGGCATTTGAACACCCGCAGATCTGCCAAAATTGGAACGAATTTACGTGATGAAGTCGTATACTACGAAATTACTTCACGGTCGGATTTTTGTAAATTCCGAATATAACTATCGTATTCAAATCCCTCTACGTCTATGTGAGCGAAGCTCTGGAGCCGACCATATTACATACAGACAGTAGGGCACCGAAAAGCACGAAAAACCCTGCAATTAAGCCAATTTTTGCCTAATAAAATTATTTCATCTGGAATTTGTTAGATTCGGAATATACCTAGTATATTACGGCTCAAGTCTATGTAGGTGAAATTATGGGGCTAAGCATATTACAGACAATAGGGCACTGAAAACTGTGAATCACCTGGGATTTAGCAAATTTTCGGTATGAAAATGTGCACTACGAAATTACTTCATGGGAAATTATTTCTAACCTCAATCCATTACTTCACTAGTGTATTGATATA
Organism: Chaetoderma sp. LZ-2023a; assembly: GCA_034401795.1. Lineage (NCBI taxonomy): Eukaryota > Metazoa > Mollusca > Caudofoveata > Chaetodermatida > Chaetodermatidae > Chaetoderma > Chaetoderma sp. LZ-2023a. Next base: position 146,365,708 of record CM067370.1, read on the forward strand.
CCTATCTAACTATATGTTTGAAATTCTGTGGCCGAATTTCCTGTAGACGTTATTAACTTAGAACATGCATGGGCCTACACTTTCGGTTGATTTCTGTATTCGACAATTTGCTACAATCTTATTGACAGCAGTTTTGACTGGAAATTTGGAACATTGGTAGTCTGTCAATACTGCTACATAATTGCATTGCCCCTACATGGATTTATTCCCATGGATGGATTAAAGACAAAAGGATACTACTGATAATCACACATCCATTAGTCATTCGTATCCTGCAAGTTCTCTTTCGATTCGAGATCGAGAAATGTATCTCGTATGTAGGGGCCTATTGAGTAGCCATTGACGTAGTGATTTCACGATCCACGCTGTTGCTTTTACAGTCTGCTACGGAGATAGACTGGGTTCCGGTCTGTCTGGTATCCGAAGTTGAGTCTGTGTAACAGTCTAGTCATTGTGATAACGTAAGAAGATGACCGGTCATTACATTAGAGGTGTAGGTTCGAAGAAGTCACACCTTTATTTTTAGATGGACCCATTATTGTTAGCGAACTCTGTCTACTTTTTCGCCCTCTACAATATTATTATGCATGTATTTCTTTTAAAATTTAGCACACACATAGTACGCCTCAAGACTGTCTGTAACAAGTCTGTAATTTTTACCCTATCTCGAATGCAACAAATGTGAATCGTACTATAATACAATACGGGAAAGGTTAAGCAGACACGGTACATCATCATCGTCCTCATAATTTATTAACTCTGTATTACCTAAATTGAGTCAAGAATTTTTTTTTTTAAATTGCTTATTGAGTGCCTATTTGCAGGCCAATAGACGACTGTTTTGAAGAGATACTATTAGAATGACTGGCTCAATTATCCAGCCAGTCATTTCAGTGGTGAATTTTCAAAAGCTATCTTCTCTTGACCTGCAAATTAACATCCTCAAGATCACTGTAGAGGCCGGTTTTGGCGGCCTCCTCATGAAAGTGTTAAAATAAAATAAGACAAGATGATAGGCTTACATGGACAATCGATGTCGTTGCAATACTTAATACAGGTCCATGATAGCAACAAATAGGTGGGTAGGGTGGAGTGGGCTACCAGTCAAAGTATTAAAAAGATATTCGTATAGTTGTCTTTATCTGAGATATTGAAATTTTGGTGTTAAACATTCTAAAGGATTTTGTTAGAAAAACACACAATTGTGCCCAAGTAAGTCACATCTTGGTGGCGGTTGCTTGAAATGACTTCCATAGGCCCAACGTTAGTCAATCGGTCACTGAATCCGGATGGTTTATTAATACATTAATACCACGCTCGTGTTGGTATCGATGGATCGCTGAGCTTCTTGACTATCAATTTCCAGAAAACTATACAGGTAAGGTGTTGACCATTTTGAAACCAATTTGACTGGGTGCTGTTGCTGGTTGTGGCAGTACCATCGCCCAGTCAAATTAGTTTCAAAATATTCACCAGCATGTTTTGTAAATAGCAAAGACATGCAATTCGTGTCGGACTATTAAGCATTTAAGACGGACTAAATCGAGTCAGTCATGACGCCATGTTCCTGGTGGAGCTAGATACGTCATTTATTACACATTTTTATTGTGACGTCCAGCTACATCTGACTTAAATAATTATGACGTCATATACTACAGAAACAGGTCGGAAAAATCCATTATCATAGAAAATGTCCTATGTCTAATTGCCGTCCAAGAGACCATTGTGGTTTTCTTTTGCAATTTACTACTGCAATTATAGGATCAACTTTCAAAACAAGTTCCCCGGCGAGTAGCTAATGCAAATGGACATTTCTCACGATCACCGCAAGAAGCCATTTGTGGTCAGTTTGATAGAGTGCTAAAGTGGACATATAAGAGACGCCGCGAGTGGGCATGTGCTTGAGTACTTTCATCTGCAGAAGGAATGATAAACATGTTTTGTATGCAGTCCTCCAGCAAAAGAAGAGTACTTATTTAGAGTAGTTATTGGGAGTTCCGTTGACTGTTTATTGAAATAATTAAGCGGTCATCGCTGCGCAAACTCTATTATTGTCGGACCAGAACATATAAGAGAACTCGCCATGAATCATGCACGTGAAGATAATAATTATGAGATATCCAGCAATCTAAAAATAGAGCCGTGTCTTCGCGCCAAGAATTATTAAATCTCGTATCGATGGAGATCTTACGAGACACAGCCCCACAATCCCCTGCGCGAAATGGCCGCACCTATAGGCAATTCTAGACAGCAATAAATATAAGTGTGCCCATGGAGCGGGCACGCAAACAGTATTTGGTTACAGATATATTTAGAATCTAGTATATACCGACAGAAATTACTTTGAGCCATGCCACTTTGTTTGATTCATATTGCATTCAAGCATATATCCTCACTGCCAGTCTGTATCTTGCAGCCACATATTGATGGGCATCTTAAGGAAGATTTGCGACGCTTGTAGATCTTGAGAGTTCTGAAGTGTGTACGACATGAACAAGACATTATTTCCGTACAGGCAGCGGGGATAGGATTCAATAGCATCAAAATAGGTTGCAGACCTGTATCATTTTGCTTTCAACCCATATCAGTTTTTGAAGGCACGGTGAGCATTTCTCCAGATAATGGATCTGTTGGTAACACAGATTCTGGTTTACCCGACTTGGTGAACAATATGTTTTGCTGTATCAAAAGAATCTGCTTGGGTCATGTTGCATATTCTACATGCGAATGTCTCCACGGATTTACTGGTCACATGAGTGAGATCTCATACTCCCAAATCATTAAGTATGTCATGATTTTCTTTGAAGTCCGTCCATGCTGACTGATTTGTGTGATTTGCTATGTAAGATGTTGTGTCTGATCCAGTCAGTGTAGGAAAAGGCAACGATACTATTGCAGAATCAGGGGGCATGTAGCTGAAAACTGCTTTAATGAGTATGTAGCGTGTCTTCTTTGATGTACTGCACATCATCCAAAGGCATTCATGATATGCACGAGGAAAGTGACACACTAACAATAGAGGAGCATTTATATCTCTTGCAGACACTACAACCTCATTGAAATGCAGATTGATAGGAATGATGTCGTACCAACCTAGTATCAGCCTACCCGTGCGTTGCTTTGACAGAAACTGTCAGTTGCTCATTTTGATGACTGAACTTCTAATTCTTCTGCAAATCATCATGCAACAACGATTCTCTTATCATCTGGCAAATTAGCAATCAAACCCAGGCATGTTTTGTTCTCGCGCAAAGCCAGGAAATTGTACCATTTGATGAGCTCTTCTCGATATTGGTCAGAACTATATCAACTCTCTGATAGCTGGACCCAGTCTGCAGAACTTGTCTGACAAATGTGTCCGCTAAATCACCAAATATGACTGGACCAGCCGGCTATAACAAGAGATGTTGATTGATCATGAATATCAATGGCATCAGGGCAGTTGATATCTTCTGTCGATATGATCCTTGGTATTGATTTGTCTCCACTGCGGAGTGTGCCATTCATTTCAACCATTGGCACGGCTACTGGAATAAGTTCATGCTTCACTGTGGTAGTCATATCAACTGTACGACCATCTTCACAGGCTCCTCGTATGAGAAGACGTTGGTGGACATTTCTGTTTGTTTTCATGCCAAGTCTTTTTGTCTTTTTCTTTGCTTTCTTCTACTACAAATGTACCTCAGACAATGTTGTGAATGTGGCAATTTGACTTTCACTAATGAAGCACGAGTCGACGAGTTGGTGCATTTCAGTAGGATAAACTGTACCCCCACCCCACCCCCTCGTTGCAAATGTAGTGATCATAGCACATGGAGTATGGCAACATTAGACTAAAGGAGTGGAGGTCGAGGTTCCAAGTGCCATTGCACTGGGCTCGGGTGAACAGTAAGAATACGGAGACCATGTTCCTATATTTCCACCATAATGAGTAATTTGCATTTTCTTTTGATTTTTCAGTGACAAATTGAGTCATCGTGTTCTGAAATCGACCTTTAACTACCAATCTTCTCGGGATTATCTTCAGCAGTAGCAGCTAATATCTGATTGTAACAATCCTCTGCATCTTTTTCAACAAATGCAAGCATGTCTAGCATAAATAGACACTATAGTGCTTGCATATTGAGTTTGTGAGGACCTTTGTTGTATGATTTGCCAGATAGTAATAACTCAGTTGTACCCTGCCCATGTAATCCACTTTCTATCTATACCTTTGCTATGCCAGAACAGCTTATGCGGTCCCTAATTGTTAATGGAGATGTTAAGATCTCCAAGACACGGGATCCGTTTCTTTTGATACTCTGACAGTCCAGGTAAATTCCATTAGTTTACAGTAAGGTGCCTGATCGACAGTAATGGCCCTGTCCAAGATGCGAAGATGATTCTGCCAAACATTGTTTTACCACTGTATTTAGAGTATCGCGCTCGTGTGCTATTGCATTGATGATTGCCATATACCCAATGGATTGTAATTGTGGCTCATTTGATTCTAATAGCTGGTTGAATGCTTTCCATCCAATTTTCCGGGCTGATTGTCTGCGATACAAATAGAATATACAATTTGTAGCTTTAGCTTGTTTGACACATTCAGAGTTCTCTAGAGATGTTCCAAACCAAGCCTTGTCCACTCCAGGTGAAAACACAGGCTTACATTTATCTTACAGGTTGAAGGTTCGAATGTTCCAAGAACATCAAGTTCTTGGCCTCTTTGCCAGACTGCCATTTGTGTTGCATGTAATGTATTTTTTCCAACTAGTGTCTCATCAAGAATAACAATATTATGCGTCCGCATGTACGCGTGGGGGTGTCTGTCACTGTCTGAGTGTAACCATGAAAGGTTTTGATTCAAATATTTTAGTTTAAATCTGCATAAATATAAACAAATAAATTTACCAATCCATGTCACCAAACAAATTGCCAAATCTGTGTTTATATTCCATCCATGTTCAATGTCCAATAAAATGCATGATTCAGTATATTAATACAGTATTCTGTGATGTGTTATACAGGTGCTACAACGAAGACGTTATGGAGATGAGAGATTCTATCGAACATGGGCAGAATATAAAGAAGGATTTGGCAATTTGTTTGGTGACTTTTGGATTGGTAATTTTGTTTATACTTTGTTTATATCACCGGCTGTGGATCCACATTTTGCCCTAAGCAACCTTTGACCCTCAAGACATGGAATTGGTCTGCCAATATCTTCTTATTTCATTTTGCCTAATTTCTATTGTTTTCAACATCGACACACCCTTTACAATACTTAGCACCCTCTCACTCAGATAATTGCAAAAGCACCTAATTACGTCATAACTTCAAGATTTCAATTGAATCTTGATACGGATATATTTACTATATGTGATTACACTTTTGCACTGATCTAATTTTGTAAACATTTCAAACGACATTTCCAAACCGCACTTTGTAAAGATTATTTTCAGACTTTCACCATAACTGTTCCATATTTCCAAACCGTCTGCGTATATACATAATATTAACTCCTAACAGTTTATCTTAAATCTTAACTATTGCCAACTGTGAGGTTTCTTTAGTTTTTAAACAATTTGCTAGTTTGAATTTGCTTAAATTTGGAAGAAAGCCACACAAGGAGGAATCAAATTGACTAAAAGAGTGAAACCTAGATTGCCTGCTGGCATCAGCGTTTTCCTTTTTATACGAAAAGCGGCGGGCTCATTATGCTGGCAGGACGTTGGGCTCATTATGCAGGCAAAATGTATGCAAGCCACATTGCGTATTTATTTGGGCCCATCCAATTTACATAGTGACACTTAATTTTGGGTTTGCCATCATTTGTCATTCCTAAGTTCGTCCGATATATTGACTCATTAAAAGTTCCTAATGACCAGTCCTACGTTAGTTAAAGTTGGGGATAATTTCCCAGTTGATCAATGTGACATTAATCAGTTTCCAATGTTATTTGTAGATTAATGTCAACTTCGGCCCACTAGTACCTCAATGAAAAAGTATTTTTTATTAAATCTGACCATTCGAGAAACTCACCTTTCCAAAGCATCCACGCATCATATGACGTCATAATGAACTGTGTGATGTGTAGAATGACATCATAATGAATGACGTCGATAAGTACGTCACGAACGCATATTTGAAGACGGTCTATGCGTTGTTGTACAAATTGTTTGCTTTTACTATTTAATAAATATTCTGTTGAATATTTTGAAACTAATTTGACTGGGCGCTGTTGCTGCCATATGCAGCAATAGCACCCAGTCAAATTAGTTACAAAATATCCTACAGCTTCCATGTAGTTTTCAGGAAATTGATAGCTAGGGTATTCGGGGATCAATCAATCCCAACACGAGGTGTGGGTGGAGCTTAGATAGTGATGGGCGGGGCATAGCTAAAATGGAAAGGTCCATTGCCGTTTCAGTCTAATGGTATAGTCAGGATTAGATTTGATTTACCAGAATCCAATTTTGTTCACAATGACTAACAATCTACCAGCTATCTTTGGTTCTATGCAGCAGCAGGTATTTTTGAGTCAAATATGTCCAAACAATCTCAGATTCAATTTAAATGACCAGATCTAATATCGACCTATTATATAGATGTTTCAACTTAAGTAATTTTGAATGATTTGATTCATTTTTAAATAATTTGATTTATTATCAATAATTTGCATTGGTTCATGATTATAATATATATATATATATATATATATATATATATATATATATATATATATATATATATATATATATATATATATATATATATATATATATATATATATATATATATATATATATATATATATATATATATATATATATATATATATATATATACACCTGTGCAAAAGTTAAGCACCACCCTATTTTTACGCACATGCGAGGGTATATTCATGTGCTATGAAGAAAGCAATAGCAAAAACATTTATGTACCCATCCATCTTAGTGCAAGAGGTAATAATGCAACTAGAGGAATGCTGATTATGATGGTGGGAAAACACTGTATGTTTTTGTTTGAACTTGAAAACGAGGCCTGAATATGGTTACGTTGACACAACTGACAACTATTGCCCTACAGTTGACACACGTGGCCAGATTGTCATTAATGGTGTCTGAAAACGAAGTTTAACATCTGTGCACGAGTTTGAGACTGTCATTATTACTACCGGGTATATCCACCTTGTGCCTGGATGACGGCCTGGACACGACGTCTCATGCTGGTCACCAACCGACTGATACGCCATTGTGGTATTCGTTGCCATTCAAGATGGAGTGCGTCTGTTAATTCCTGTAGGTTCTGCACAGGAGGATCCCTCCTTCTCACCATGTTTCCCAGAATGTCCCAGATATGCTCAATAGGGTTCATGTCAGGGCTCCTTGCTGGCCATGGTAGGGTTTCGATGGCATTCTGGCGGAGGTATTCATGCACAGCTCTAGCACGATGTGGTCGGGCGTTGTCATCCATGAATATAGGGTGGGTTCCAGGTGCATGATTTACAAAATGAGGGACCACAACTCTATCCAGTATGGAATCTTGATATCTTTGTCCATTTAGTGTTCCAGGTACAGTCAACAGATCCAGCTTACAATGTGCATTTCGTACTTGGAATTATGTCAATTAACGCGGGGACAAAAAGTATGGCAGCCTAGTTGTACCATCATGTTTCTACGTTCTATTGTTTTTGCTGGTGCTTAACTTTTGCACAGGTGTATATATTTTTGTCCCCGCGTTAGCTGACATAATTCCAAGTACGAAATGCACATGCATGCATGACTTCACGCCGCTTGATGTCCGTGCGTGGCGGGAAACAGCACACGTGTTCAGTTATGTAAAAGTCCAGTTTGAGGTGTAGAACATTATATACAGATTTAGGCGACAAGATTAGGAATTTTGTGTTCATGACCGTGGTTTATTTGTACAGAGAGAATTAGCTCTTGATTGTGAACCGCTATGGCAAGACGAAGGTTAAGTGATCGTGTGAAATGGCGAATCATAGGCATGCATACCACTGGTATGTCATGCAGAGAGATTGGCAGACAGCTGAACATTAACCATACTGTAATCAGTCGTTTGATTGCAAAACATGGGCAAACTAACGAGGTGAAGGACAGGCCTAGATCTGGAAGACCGAAGAAGACTACTGCCCGTGATGATCGAGCCCTAGTACGCCTTGTTAGGAGATCTCCATTCACCAACAGCAGAGTGCTCAGCCAGCAATGGGAAACGCGCAATAGAGTGTCAATGTCTACCGTCAAAAGGAGACTGTATGCTGCTGGCATGAAAGCTAGGAGACCTGTCAGACGTCCTCTCCTCACTGCACACCACAAAGAGGAGCGTCTGAGGTGGTGCAACGAAAGAAGACACTGGAACATGAGATCCTGGAGACGGGTACACTGGTCCGATGAAAGTCGGTTCCTGCTTCATGCCACAGATGGTCGAACTCGTGTATGGAGGTCCAGACGCACGGCGTACGACCAACGTAACATCATGGAAGAAGTTCCATTTGGTGGAGGTTCCGTTATGATATGGGGGTGCATCTCATGTGATTGTAAGCTGGATCTGTTGACTCTACCTGGAACACTAAATGGACAAAGATATCAAGATTCCATACTGGATAGAGTTGTGGTCCCTAATTTTGTAAATCATGCACCTGGAACCCACCCTATATTCATGGATGACAACGCCCGACCACATCGTGCTAGAGCTGTGCATGAATACCTCCGCCAGAATGCCATCGAAACCCTACCATGGCCAGCAAGGAGCCCTGACATGAACCCTATTGAGCATATCTGGGATATTCTGGGAAACATGGTGAGAAGGAGGGATCCTCCTGTGCAGAACCTACAGGAATTAACAGACGCACTCCATCTTGAATGGCAACGAATACCACAATGGCGTATCAGTCGGTTGGTGACCAGCATGAGACGTCGTGTCCAGGCCGTCATCCAGGCACAAGGTGGATATACCCGGTATTAATAATGACAGTCTCAAACTCGTGCACAGATGTTAAACTTCGTTTTCAGACACCATTAATGGCAATCTAGCCACGTGTGTCAACTGTAGGGCAATAGTTGTCAGTTGTGTCAACGTAACCATATTCAGGCCTCGTTTTCAAGTTCAAACAAAAACATACAGTGTTTCCCCACCATCATAATCAGCATTCCTCTAGTTGCATTATTACCTCTTGCACTAAGATGGATGGGTACATAAATGTTTATGCTATTGCTTTCTTCATAGCACATGAATATACCCTCGCATGTGCGTAAAAATAGGGTGGTGCTTAACTTTTGCACAGGTGTATATATATAGAAATTTCATAGCGATCCGATAAACGATAACGGAGTTATAATCTGGAAACCAATTTTCAAGATGGCCACAGGTGGCTGACGGCCATCTTGGATTTCGGATCATTGTCATTTCGATAGGTTTCTTCCTTCTGAAGACTTAGTCCAACCATTCTATGAAGTTTCAAAGCGATCCGATAAACGGTAACAGAGTTATAATCCAGAAACCAATTTTCAAGATGGCTACCGGTGGCTGGCGGCCATCTTGGATTTCCGATCGTTGTCAATTTCGATAGGTTTCTTCCCCGAGTCCTGGTCCAACCACTCCATGACGTTTCAATGCGATCCGACAAACGGTAACTGAGTTATCATCCAGTAACCAATTTTCAAGATGGCCACCGGTGGCTGGCGGCCATCTTGGATTTTGGATCATCATCGAATTGGGTATGGTTTCTTCCCCAGGCCTAGTCCCACCACCCTATGAAGTTTCAATGCGATCCGACAAACGGTAATGGAGTTATCATCCGGAAACCAATTTCCAAGATGGCCGCCAGTGGCTGGCGGCCATCTTGGATTTCGGATCATCGTCAATTTCGATAGGTTTCTTCCTCAGGCCTAGTCCCACCACCCTATGAAGTTTCAATGCGATCCGACAAACGGTAACAGAGTTATCATCCGGAAACCACTCTGCCGCCTACACGCATGCCCGACCACCCGCCCGCCCGCCCGGACAGACGGCGCCATTACATAATATCCATTACATAATGATACATTTTTATACCCAGCCAAAAAATTTGGCGGGGTATAAAAATGTATCAGCATTTAGCTTTTGAAGCCTGACTATCTATCTTTGACTGCATTATAAAAAGCTAAAAATACCATGCATAGTTTGTGAGTGGCATGCTTACATCACCTGAAGATATTACAAGATGAGGTTAGTTTTCTCTTAACCATTTCATCGATGAATTCTCTATATATATCCCTTTCAATGCAATCGTACAAGAAAATTGTTGAATATTTTGAAATTAATTTGACTGGAAGCCATTGAGGCTTAGGCAGCAAGGGCTTTCAGTCAACTTAATTTCTAATTTTTCAACAGAATAAATAATTATGTCGTAAAGAAATTACTTTTTCAGGGAATTGTCGGTGAAAGGATTAATATTGTTAAAACAGGTGCTTTGTTTTCATCAAGGACTAGAGCACATCTTCACGTTGACACAACAAGAGGAGCACATAGTGAGGGTCGATGTCGAAGATTACTATGGAAACAGAACCTTTGACAAATATATGAACTTCTACATATCTGGCGAGAACCTGAACTATACTTTGCATATTGGCCACGCAACTCATGGAACACTAGGTAAGAAAAGCTTACCCCATTGCATAACTGTATAAGCAAGTGAAGTACCTGTATTTATAAGTTATGTAGAAAGCACAGCAAGCGTAGACGACTACTTACAAACTGATCACATCTTGGCACGCAAAGTGGATATATAAATAATACAATCAACATGGAGATCATCAAGATGTGTGGTAACAATTGTTATTACATCTGCTTGCCTGGTAACTCAACTCACCCTATACAGATAGACGACGACTGGTACAGTGATCTCCAAACAAATATTCTATCACCCTAATTGATATCATAATCAAAGCTCTCATCAATGGACCAGTTAAAAATGGTGTTCCCCAAGTACTATCACAAACACTGCCTCCTCTTTATAAATGATATGATTAAGATTCTTCCAAGTAATGTGAATGCTGCACTGTATGCAGATGATCTGGTCTTCGTGTGTAAAGTGGAATACATTGGCACAGCACGAGTCAGAATCCAAGAAACTCTTGACAAACTTCAGGCATCGACAACAGAATGGGTGGTAGAAGTGAATAAGAACAAGACGGTCCACTCAACGTTTACCCTATCCACCAAAGTAAAGGCAGCCAATCTGATCTTTAAAGGAGAATCTCTCCCAGAAGAAATACCAACATACCTGGGAGTCACTTTAGACAAGAAAGTAACATGGAGAAATCAAATAAACAATGCTGCATCAAAGGCCTGACAACGATTAGCTCTCATGAAAAGGTTAGCTGGTACGAACTGGGGAGCAGATGACAACCCTGAAGAAAGTCTACACAGGCAGTGTTCGCCCTGTTCTGGAATATGGTGCATCAGCCTGGTCAACTCCAGCCAAGTCCAATCTCAGCAAGCTCTCCAAAATACAAAATCAAGCTCTTCGTATCATCACAGGTGCTATGCGATCTATACCAATTGTTGAAATGGAAAAGGCCACAGATCTCCAACCTCTCGAAGACAGACGAAATTCCAAAGTGATTGTACAAACCGAGAAGTTTAAACGACTTGGTGACCACCCAATGTATGAGAGAATGCAGAAACCATCAAAAAGAAGACTCAAACGTCAAAGTCTCACAAGCCTTTCTAGAGACCTAACAAAGTGATTACCCTCTATCCAGAATAGTGAACCCTCACCACTCTGTACTCATAACCCAATGCCACCACACCTGACTCAACAAAGCTTTGTCATCAGAGACTCCATATATGGCATTTCTAACAAGAGCTCACACTCCGGTAAGAACCATATCACTGGAAGTCTTAAATGAAAAGTATCAACAAAATCAATGTGTACATGCCTTCACTGATGGATCCGCAACAGAAGCAGTTACAAATGGTGGTGGAGGTATTTTCATCAACTATCCATGTGGCAGTCAAGCAGAGTGCCACCCCAACAGGCCATATCTGCTCCAACTACAAAGCAGAATGTAAAGCACTTGGCCGCTGATGTATTAACAACAGACGAACGATCACAGGGTGCAGATATAGTCTTTCTCACTGATGCACTTTCTGTATTATAAGCTCTCAACTCTCAAAGCTTGGAATTAACTGATTTGACTAAAAATTACAGCAATTGTCACTCAATGCCAGAACTGTTATCCTCCAATGGATCCCATCTCATTGTAATATCTCAGGAAATGAAAGAGCTGATGTTCTAGCAAAAGCAGGGTCAACTAAAGAACAACACCATGACCGCTGCACACGCAAAGAGGTGATCAATCAAGCATTAAAGAAGAAATGGAGAGGTGAGCATCCAGAACATGAATCAGCAACCATCCATAATCAGCTGTCCAGAAGAGAACAAGTGATAATCTTTCATCTCCGTTCAGGACACATCAGGCTGCGTACTCACATGTACAACTAACTGAAGATTGGCCTATCTGCAATGTGACCCTGTGACACCAGCCAAGACACAGTTACACACATCTTACAGGATTGCCCATGTTTCAATCAGCAGCGGCACAGCTACTGGCCAGCAACAACATCCCTCAATGACAAGCTGTACAGGGATACAGACAACATGGCTATCACAGCCAGCTTCATCCGGATGTGCGACATTCAAATGTAGTCAAATGTGAAGAAGATAAAAAATGGACCTTCCCAGTTTATCCATCCATCATATGATGTCATATTCAACTACGTGATGTGTAGGATGAAATCATAATCAATTACAGATTGAATGACTCAATTTAGTCCATCTTAAATGCTTAATAGGTTGGGGTACTAACAACATACTGACGGTACGGCCAGTTGTTGGCTGACAGACCATATACAATTATATATGATGAAAGTATTGGCCGGGAAATTGATGTATATGGATTCCAGGGCTGAAAGAGTTAGTGTATAATTATGAGTTTAAAATGACATTTGTGAAACTGGTAATTATAACCCCGTTACTGGTAAGGGGGGGGGGGGGGTATTATGCTTTCGTCCCGTCCATACGTACATCCGTATGTCCCGAAAATCATGTCGCTGCAACTCCTACAGTTACAGAGGGAATTGGATGAAACTTGGCAAGATGATTGTACACGAGCAAAAGACGGGGATGTAACATGCTGGGGATGGGGTGGAGTGGGGGTTGGGTGGTGGGGGTGGGGGGTTATTGTCAGCCTCCAGCTGACTTTCTCGTGTTTGATTCATTAGATACTCTTACCTTGAACTATAATATAGCCATAAAGTGAGTGGGGTCATTTAGAAAGTATTTGAGCCCAATATTATGCCAGTAATGCCACTTATGGCTATTTTAAGCTCAAAATGATATCACCGGTTGGCCGTTTATCAGCTGATTCGTATCTAACTTCATTGGATGTTCAAACTCATTATTAATTGCTGCATAAAACAGTGTTATTATGCATTATGGTAAATGATAATTTTAATTGATCATTCAAACATGTTCACCTGACAGGCGTGATCTAATGAGATGATCAAGATAATGGACCTTTCCAGTTTTATCTATGCCCGCCGATATCTAGCTAAACTCCACCGACACTTCGCTCATGTTGGGATCGATTAAACCCTGCCTTGACTATCAATTTTGAGAAATCTATACAGGTAAGCTGTTGAATATTTTGAAACTGCATCACCCAGTCAAATTAGTTTTAAAATATTCAACAGATTGTTTGTTAAATAGTAGACATACAATTCGTGCAACGTGTCAGACTATTAAGCATTTAAGAGCTCAGATCATTCAGACTTTTGGTCTCACTGAGAGAACAAGCGTCAGGCTACTAGAAGTCAATCCAATAGACTACATTGTTAGTACCCTTTTAAATCACCAATGTGTTCTACGACCAAAGATGCCAGGCGCAGAAAAAGAGGTAGTAGTGCCACCATCTTACCAGCACTAACACTGGCCTTTGTAGGCACAGAGCTAGCCCTTGCACCATCCAACATGGACACTAGCACCGCCAAAGTCACCCAACAAGGGGGTGATCAAGCAGATGTTCACAACACTGCCAGTTTATCAGCAGTGGATCTTACACCGCAAGGAGAGCAGGCCACTAAATGGCGCCACACCAATGACCCAGTATCACCGGACACCTTTACCCATAACACAGGCCTAACCCAAAACAGGCTCTGAAACAGTGCCCACCTATGCCTGGGAATAATGGTGCACGGATGTGTGTGCATGCACATCTATGTATAACCATAAGCATATCCTAGTGCATTGTGCATGGATGTGCGAGTGTGTGCACAAGAGCCTGCACTGCCAAACAAGAAACCCCCTCTCTCCTCACATGTAGCAACTGCCACAAACAGTACATAGGAACCAACCAGTATGGCTAGAAAGGCCCCACTTCCCTGACACATGGGGTGAATGGATTAGATGTTCAAATCATAATTCATTTTTAGCACAAGCTTTTCAAGTGTCATTATGTTTTAACAGGAGAAGGCCTCAGAAGAATGAATGGTCATCCATTTTCCACCATCGACCGCAACCGTCGCAAATGTGCTGGGTTCAAACATGGTGGCTGGTGGTACAGCAAGTGTTCAGCCAATTCGCATGACCCTAACCCTAATGGCATCTACCGAATGTATACACAGAGGGAAATCATACATCCAGGAAACTTATGCTGGTATGAGTGGAAGACGTTCCATCCATTGCAATTCACTGAAATGAAAGTTAGAGCTACAAGCTTCAAGAATACTCAACAAGGAAAATAATATGTAAAGGAATGGTTCAATGTTTCTCAATTAAAGATTTTGAAAATTTCCTTCCGTATAATTATTCTACATAAATTTGATTAAATTAAAACAAATTTGTATGAATGTGAAATCATATATACCGATAACAGGTCATTTTGAAAATTAAATTCCATGCAATATGTCTCTGTAATTTTAACTATAGGTGGTAGGGTGTGGTCAGAATTGATTTAAAAACAACTGGTCTGGATTCAAAATCCAAAATACCTAGCCAGCAGCCATCTTCAAAATAAAAATAAAAATTACCATTACTCTCATCAAGGGTAAGATGAGGGCGACTGTGTATAAAAACTTGAGCCAAGGATCAGACGCTACTTCTTATACCAAGTTCAAAATGACTGACATTTGACCCTGACCACAAAATCAACAGATGACACTCAACTTCCCCTGGCAAACATGTGTTAAGCTTAGCTTCCTAAACATTGACAAATCCAAAGAGCTAGCATGAGATGTGTAAGCTAAATGCAAAAGCATAATGTTGAAAAAGCAGTTTTGTACTATGGTCACAGTGATGTTGACATTTCTCCTTTTGTCTTCAATGTCATATTGCTGCTTTCTAATAATATAGGCAACCAGATAAACAAGCTAATTTCTAATAAGGTTAAACAATCTTGAAAAGCTGAGAAGCTTTGCTAAAGACAAAAACTTATTGTTGACAAAACATAGTATTGTACCAAGGTCACAGTGATTGTAACCTTTAACGTTGTGACCTTAACATCATTGTGCTGCCTCGTATTGGTTTCCCTGAAACAATAACTCTTAGTAACCGAGTAAGTAATTAAACCTTTCATGACGAAGCCAGCCCAAACCTGCCTCTACAGTGGTCCTGAAGAATGTCCATTTTCAGACCGAGAGAAGACTATTAAAAACAAGAGGCCTAAGGGGCCTGTATCTCTCACCTGGACAATAGGCATCTCAACTAGAATGGTCATTAACTTGTAACAAGAAAACAGAGGCCATGTTTCTTTATGTATCAACTTCTCTTGAACAAACTTTAATCCCATCAATATCAGATCTCCCAAATTTCGACCCAATCCATTCAGTGGCTCTGGAGACAAAGTTGCTTTCATGAAAACAAAGCCATCCAAGATGGCCGCCAAACCATTTGGCAAATCAAGTTTCCTTGAACAAATTTGGTTCAGCTCGTGCCCTAAATGATATTTTGAGTTTTGAATCAATCGCCCAAACAGTTTCAGCGGAAATTTTTTAGACATTTCTAAAAAATCCACGTAAATCCATGTTGGCCGCCGGCCAAATTTGCCGATCGGCTTCGTTTGAACAAACTTAAAACTCAGTGCCCTAAGGATGTTTCCTGCCAAATATAATTGAAGTCAGCCCAGTAGTTCTCGAGCAGACATTTTAAATTTCCCATTGTTTTAGTATGGAAGCTTTTTGCATGAAAATTATCCAAGAGAGTCGGCAACCCGTTCATCCCACAGATTCAAAAATTGCAAATTTGAGATCAGAATACCCAAAAACATATAAATCCAATTTCGGCTTCAAAATCCATCAAATAAAAAAATCCAATATTGCCGCTAAACACGCTATGTTTTGATTGACCCACGGCGGCCATGTTTTTTTACAGATCAACTTCCCTTGAACAAACTTTAATGGCCCTTATTCCACAATCATTGTCACAAACTTCAGCACGATCCCTTCAGCGGCTCTGGAGTTGTTTTCAGAAAAATTAGGTTATCCAAAATGGCCGCCGATCTGTTTGGCCAATCAAGTTCTCTTGAACAAATTTGATTCAGCTCTTGCCCTAGATTTCATGAGTTATGAATCGATCCCTCAAACGGTTTCAGATTTTTAGACATTTCTAAAAATCGGACAAAATCCAAGATGGCCACCGACCCAATTGGCCGATCGGCTTCGTTTGAACACATTTGGATCCCTTAATGGCCCTTAGTACCTAATCATATCTCCCAAATTTCGGCCTGATCCCTTTCGCGGTTCTGGAGAAGTCATTTTCGGGAAAACTAGGTCATCCAAGATGGCCGACGAACCATTCGGTCAATTAAGTCTTCTTGAACAAACTTGGCTTATGTCTTTCTCTAGATGCGGTTTTATGAGTTTTGAATCCCCCAAGCAGTTTCAGAGATTTTTAAAGACGTTTCCTACAATCAGCCAAAATCCAAGATGGCCACCGGCCCAATTGGCCGATCGGCATCATTTGAACAAACTTGGATCCCTATGCCCTAAGAAAGCTTCCTGCCAAATATAATTGAAATCAGCCGAGTAGTTCTCGAAAAGACATTTTAAAGTTCCCATTGCTTTAGTATGGGCGCCTTTGGCGGGAAAATA
Organism: Chaetoderma sp. LZ-2023a; assembly: GCA_034401795.1. Classification (NCBI taxonomy): domain Eukaryota; kingdom Metazoa; phylum Mollusca; class Caudofoveata; order Chaetodermatida; family Chaetodermatidae; genus Chaetoderma; species Chaetoderma sp. LZ-2023a. Next base: position 146,382,844 of record CM067370.1, read on the forward strand.
ATCCAAGATGGCCGCCAAACCATTTACCGACAGGTTATATATATAAAAACAATTTTGGCCTCAAAATCCATCAAATAAAAAGATCTAATATGGCCGCCAAACACGCTACATTTTGATTGGTCCATGGCGGTCATGTCTTGAACAAACTTTAATGGCCCTTAGTCTCTAATTATATCCCCCAAATTTCGGCCAGATCCCTTCAGCGGTTCTGGAGAAGTCATTTTCAGGAAAACTAGGTCATCCAAGATGGTTGCCGAACCATTCGGTCAATCAAGTCTTCTTGAACAAAATTGGCTTATATGTTTCCCTAGATGAGGTTTCATGAGTTTTGAATCGATTCCCCCAAGCGGTTTCAGAGATTTTTAGACGTTTCCTAAAATCGGCCGAAATCCAAGATGGCACCGGCCAAATGGGCCGATCAGCTTCATTTGAATAATCTTGGATCCCTATGCCCTAAGGATGTTTCCTGCCAAATATAATTGAAATCGGCCTAGTAGTTCTCCAGAAGAAGACATTTTTAATTTCCCATTGCTTTAGTACAGGCACCTTTGGCCGGAAAATAATCCAAGATGTTCGCCAAACCGTTTATCCGACAGTTTCAAAAATGGGAAATTTGAGCTCAGAAAACCCAAAAACATATATAAAGAACAAATTTCGGCCTCAAAATCCATCAAATAAAAATATCCAATATGGCCGCCAAACACGCTACATTTTGATTGGACCACAGCGCCCATGTTTTTTGATGGATCAATTTCCCTTGAACAAACTTTAATGGCCGTTAGTCCCTAATCATATCTACCAAATTTTGGCACGATCCCTTCAGCGGTTATGGAGAAATCGTTTTCGGGAAAACTAGGTCATCCAAGATGGCCACCGAACTATTTGGTCAATCAGGTCTTCTTGAACAAACTTGGCTTACCTCTTTCCCTAAATGAAGTTTCATGAGTTTTGAATTGATTCCCCAAGCGGTTTCGGAGAAGATTTTTAAAGACGTTTCCTAAAATCGGCCGAAATCAAGATGGCAACCGGCCAAATTGGCCGATCGGCTTCGCTTGAACAAACTAGGATCCCTATGCCCTACGGATGCTTCCTGTCAAATATAATTTAAATCGGCCCAGTGGGTCTTGAGAAGTCGTTTAAAGGAAAAGTTGATGAACGGTGGACACACGACGGATGGTTGCCACGGCATAAGCTCACTTGGCCTTTCAGGCCAGGTGAGATAAAAATGTTACACTGCAATGACTGGATTGATAACCGACCCAGACATTCCACTGGTAAAATTTCAAAAATAGTCTTCTCTTTGCCTGCAAATGGACATTCAATTTAAGCAATTATTTTTTATTTTTTAACCAAATTTATTCATTTACAATTAAGCATAGTAGAGTGTGTTCTCAATAGTGCATTGGATGGTATTACATGAGCATTTACATTATTGTGGTTCACTTTAGTCCACATGAACATAATGGCACTTGGGCTATTTATTTCTAGTTACCACTGAAAGGTACCCTACAATCATACCAACTTTTGGTAACCATGGGTGAAATGGTGGACCAGAGGGATCCATTTCTAGCTATGCCTCGCTCATTTCTAGCTATGCCTCGCTCATTTCTAGCTATGCCTCACTCATTTCTAGCTATGCCTCGCACATTTCTAGCCATGCCTCACTCATTTCTAGCTATGTCTCACACATTTCTAGCTATGCCTCACTCATTTCTAGCTATGTCTCACTCATTTCTAGCTATGTCTCACGCATTTCTAGTTATGCCTCACTCATTTCTAGCTATGCCTCGCACATTTCTAGCTATGCCTCACTCATTTCTAGCTATGTCTCACTCATTTCTAGCTATGTCTCACGCATTTCTAGTTATGCCTCACTCATTTCTAGCTATGCCTCGCACATTTCTAGCTATGCCTCGCTCATTTCTAGCTATGCCTCGTTCATTTCTAGCTATGCCTCGCTCTTTTTTAGCTATGTCTCACTCATTTCTAGCTATGCCTCACTCATTTTTAGCTATGTCTCACACATTTCTAGCTATGCCTCACTCATTTCTAGCTATGTCTCACACATTTCTAGCTATGCCTCGCTCATTTCTAGCTATGCCTCACTCATTTCTAGCTATGCTTCGCACATTTCTAGCTGTGCCTCGCTCATTTCTAGTTTTGCCTCGTTCATTTCTAGCTATGCCTCACACATTTCTAGGTATGCCTCACTCATTTCTAGCTATGCCACGCTCATTTCTAGCTATGCCACGCTCATTTCTAGCTATGCCTCGTTCATTTCTAGCTATGCCTCGCTCTTTTTTAGCTATGTCTCACTCATTTCTAGCTATGCCTCACTCATTTTTAGCTATGTCTCACACATTTCTAGCTATGCCTCACTCATTTCTAGCTATGTCTCACTCATTTCTAGCTATGCCTCGCTCATTTCTAGCTATGCCTCACTCATTTCTAGCTATGCTTCGCACATTTCTAGCTGTGCCTCGCTCATTTCTAGTTTTGCCTCGTTCATTTCTAGCTATGCCTCACACATTTCTAGGTATGCCTCACTCATTTCTAGCTATGCCACGCTCATTTCTAGCTATGCCACGCTCATTTCTAGCTAAGCTCTGCCTATGTTTTATACATGTTGGAATTGATATTAATATTTGAAATAGCTGAATGTCCCAGAATCTAAATTTCAAGGTAGCTATACAAATACGCTGCTGAATATTTTGAAACTAATTTGATTGGGGTATGTTGCTCCCTCTATTAGCAGGAGCACCATCAGAATGTTTGACACATACAATTCGAACACAAGTGACAGAATTTTCAATTGAAGATGGTGCTATAAAAAGCATTTTAATTATGACGTGACAGTTATATACTTCAGTGACAAATAAGATCCTACTATGCAATGGCAACAAAGAGTTGTACAAACATCTTCAGCAGGTTTTTTTAATTACTTCACTTGAAACACTTATTTCTGGGGAAGTAGAATGACGCAACATTTATATAAGGCTGATTTTTTTCTGTTTGGTGTATTCGTCATACATTCTACAATACAATATTGCTTGGATTTAGCTGTAAGACATACGTCTAACAGGCAGACAAATAAATGCAAATTGGATTTAAAACATGGACGGAAATATTTTGATATAGGAATTCACTGAAATTTATCTTTTGTAATAATAACTTAACAAACAAATAAGATAAATTTGCAAATATGAACAATATGCTCATGTATAGATAATTATGCTTAAGAATAAAATTTTTAACATAATTATTAAATATAAAACATTGTGTAAAAATTATTATATTACAGTCAAATGTAAGAAATATATGATTCTATTTATATTAAAATATTATTTTTTATTATTATTATTACCGTATTATTATTATTATTATTATTATTATTATTATTACATCAAGATAATGCAATCAATAGCCAGTGGTGCGCTACTGAATTCAACCGTTGCAACTATAGTTACAAACCAGATGTGACACAATCACTATGGTGTAAGAAGATGTTGCATATTTTGAGTCAGTTCACTGAAATCAAATTAACTTTGACTGAAATGAAATTATTTTCAAAACAGTCATAACTTACATGTCTTGTTCACGTGAAATGATTTCAAGTAACCAATTTGAATTTATAGTTAAACATGACATAAATGACGAGATTACTGAATATAGCAAAAGATGGGCAGAAAGTCCTGATGATGTCAAGTTGGTTTCTATGTGAATTGCCTGTTGGGAAGGCGGGGGTGGGGGGGGGGGGGTGGTGGGGGGGTGCACATGATAGATAGAGTGGCTTTGTAAGGAAAGTAGTATTATTTATTACCCTTCAATGGATCAGGCTGCAAAAAAAATCCTATGGTTCAAACATTTATAACAATCTGACGTGTTGCATTTAAACAAATGTCAGATCTAGCTACTCATCATGCCATTGTTACGGGGCACAGTGTTACACTCTACCACGAGTGTCAGAGTATGGAATTCAGACACAAATGCTGGTTTTACAGCAAGCTTTTGTCTACTACCATAAAAGATATAAATGATAACTTAACGCTTTAATGGTAAAGCCGGTCAAAGCCTCCCTCTGAAAGGGTGTTGAGGAGAGGCTTTTTGCAGGCTAACAGAAGACTATTTTACAAATATTTATCACTGGAATACCTGGCTCAATGACTAAGCCGGGAATTGCAGTGATACATTTTCAAAGTCATCTCTAGGCCTATAAATGGACATTCAGTGAAAAAAAATGCCCATTTTTCTAAACCAATCATGACCATAAGAGCTAACTGCATGCTCTGCTTCATCTCTTTACACACATAAAACCTAGACATGTGACGTCATTTGATTGCGCTTGAATTACTGAATAATGAAAGTAGACTTGATTGCCTGATTGAATTTATCAGATGCTCACATTACATAACGAGTGAGACATTTGATGTACAGTACTGTGCAACTATGCTTAACCATTTAATGGTCATGCCGGCCAAAACCACCCTCTGTTATGGTCTTATGGAGTATCCAATTTACAGGCCAAGAAAATACAACTTTTCAAAATTAACCACTGGAATGATTGACTCAATAACCGAGCCAGTCATTCCAGTGATAAATTTTCAAAAATTTGATTATCTTAGCCTGTAAATTGGTATTCAATAGGCAGATATTAAAATTTTCTTGACCTAATTTGACCACTAAAGGGTTAATTTCATTAAACAAATTTCCTAATAGCAGAGGCCTGGGCATGCGCATGTCAAGCCTTGTGGCATTTTGAAAAATAGATTCTACATATTTATCAGATACAGAACATGAGGATGCAGGAGGCCAGTTGGATCGCTAAGTGGAGTTATCCACCACTTCGTGCATGGCTAGACAACTAGAGGCACATGGGCCTGTGGCACTCACCTGGACCATTAGCATTTGAACGATTTGCATTTAAATACATATTATAGATAATTTTTGGAAAATTCAAGATGGTCACCCAAAGAATTGACGAATCAAAATTCTGAATAGAAGTTCTAGAGTCGAACATGATAGGGTCACTCTAACTAAATTTAGTTGAAATATACACCTGTGCAAAAGTTAAGCACCAGCAAAAACAATAGAACGAACACACGTGTCATGC